>CM067299.1:50976629-51552266 GCA_034231615.1 Meghimatium bilineatum
CTGAAACTTCCCTATAGATTATAGAGGGGAACCAGATGGCTCTACATAACATCTTGTATGTTTTCAGTTGATTTATCAAAAATTTTACCAGATCTGCAATCTCGAAGCATGTTATTACACACCAAGTCTCCCATCTGGTTATTAAACAGCAAGTCTCTGAGCTTGTTATCAAACATCAATTCTCTGAATGAGTTATCACAAATTAATTATCTGAATCAGTTAACACACATCAAGTATCTGAGCTTGTTATCACACATCAAATCTCTGAGCATGTTATCGTATATAAAGTTTCTGAACCTGTTATGACTCATCAAGTATCTGATTGTTGTATCTATCACACATCGTCTCTGAACTTGTTATCTCACATTAAGTATCTGAATCAGTAATCATGCAACAAGTCTGAGCTTGTTATCACACATCAAGTCTGAGCTTGTTATCACACATCAAGTCTGAGCTTGTTATCACACATCAAGTCTGAGCTTGTTATCACACATCAAGTCTGAGCTTGTTATCACACATCAAGTCTGAGCTTGTTATCACACATCAAGTCTGAGCTTGTTATCACACATCACGTCTGAGCTTGTTATCACACATCAAGTCTCAGCTTGTTATCACATATCAAGTCTGAGCTTGTTATCACACATCAAGTCTGAGCTTGTTATCACACATCAAGTCTGAGCTTGTTATCACACATCAAGTGTCTGAGCTTGTTATCACACATCAAGTCTGAGCTTGTTATCACACATCAAGTCTGAGCTTGTTATCACATATCAAGTCTGAGCTTGTTATCACACATCAAGTCTGAGCTTGTTATCACACATCAAGTCTGAGCTTGTTATCACACATCAAGTGTCTGAGCTTGTTATCACACATCAAGTCTGAGCTTGTTATCACACATCAAGTCTGAGCTTGTTATCACACATCAAGTCTGAGCTTGTTATCACACATCAAGTCTGAGCTTGTTATCACACATCAAGTCTGAGCTTGTTATCACACATCAAGTCTGAGCTTGTTATCACACATCAAGTCTGAGCTTGTTATCACACATCAAGTCTGAGCTTGTTATCACACATCAAGTCTGAGCTTGTTATCACACATCAAGTCTGAGCTTGTTATCACACATCAAGTCTGAGCTTGTTATCACACATCAAGTGTCTGAGCTTGTTATCACACATCAAGTCTGAGCTTGTTATCACACATCAAGTCTGAGCTTGTTATCACACATCAAGTCTGAGCTTGTTATCACACATCAAGTCTGAGCTTGTTATCACACATCAAGTCTGAGCTTGTTATCACACATCAAGTGTCTGAGCTTGTTATCACACATCAAGTCGGAGCTTGTTATCACACATCAAGTCGGAGCATGTTATCACACATCAATTCGGAGCTTGTTATCACACATCAAGTCTGAGCTTGTTATCACATATCACGACTGAGCTTGTTATCACACATCAAGTGTCTGAGCTTATTATCACACATCAAGTCTGAGCTTGTTATCACATATCACGACTGAGCTTGTTATCACACATCAAGTGTCTGAGCTTGTTATCACACATCAAGTCTTAACTTGTTATCACAAATGTTGTTACCTTATTTTCTCATTAGACTTTTCTTTTCACTTGCACTTTGTCTTTAAATGATACATTTACATCATTATTGATTGTTTCTCTGTAGAAACAAAAAACTTGATTGGTGTCAGCGTTAATGGTACAATATCCTATCGCCCTTTATACTGTTTATAATATATATACACGCCCATGTATTTCCGGCTCATAAAAGTGAAGCAAACAAAAGCGGCACTGCTAGCTGTTATGCATGTGTTACGAAACGACTGATTATATTTTAGATGGAGTTGGCTAGAGAGAGAGAGAGAGAGAGAGAAGGAGAGAGAGAGAGAGAGAGAGAGAGAAAGGATCCGGACGCCATGCTGAATTCTCTGTGCCACGACGTACGTCACAAATAACGTAAGCAAGCTGTAAATACGACTAAACGAATTCTGTTCTCCAGAATATTTCCTAATAATTTGCAGGAGTTTATATACGCGCAAGATGTATATATATGTATATATATGTATATATATATATATATATACATATACATATACATATACAGACATATATCTTAATATATAATATATAAATACATTGGCTAGTCCAAATGAAGACAATTGGTTGACCCTATCTGTGTGAACTAGCAAAAAAAAATTTAAATATTGAATGCGTAAAATATATCATGAAATGTATATATATTTTAAAAAGTCGTGACAACTGCAGTAAACAATGTACAAGCAAAGAATCATTCGAGAAAATCTACAGCTAAATAGAATTTATTTACCAAAAAATATGATTTATTCACAAATCATTATTAACAACTAGTTAAACATAGATGCAAAACGGCAATCAGACATTGACCAGGTGTCGCTAATATGAAGTAATAAGCATATATGATTAGATATAAAACTGTTCTCTAATCTCTATACAACTGCAGTCATCGAGTTGATGTTTGCGCAATAGTGACGACAAGAGAATTGCGTCAAATATAAAACATAATAATCATAATGTAGGGTAATATTATATAACAAAAATAGGTAGATGTGTTACTAAAATAAAACATAAAACCCCAACAACGAGATACAGGGACAGACGACGTTCGACTAAAAAGCGATCATCAGGACAAACAAACGACCACAATAAAACAAATCTTACATGGAGACAATAGGGTTATAATATGAAGGAGAGGATGACTATAGCACACAGATAATGGAGGAAACAAAGATGTGGCAGTATGACAGTAGAGAGGAAAGTATGGGGAGAAGATAGTAGTAAGTAGGGAGGGGAAAGTAGACTGAAGAAAGTGAGATGGAAAAATGGAAAAGATCTTGTCCCTGTCTATGGATGTTATTATACGGGCATAATACCAAATCTTTTTTTAGCCTTTGTAAGCAATATTTCCGCAGACGTAGGCAGGTGAGCGACAGCACACATAATTAGGAAGTGCCGCTAACCTAATGTATCAACTTCGCACTAAAGAACGAGCGATTTACTCATTTGTATTATAGATAGTAAAATTCTTCAAACGGACATATTCACCGATCAGATATCTTCAGAATTGCTAACGTAAGGAGATAATTAATTAATTAATTAATTCATTCATTTTCCTTTTGCGTTGAAGTTAGCGCATACGGCAGAGGTAAGATCTCTCCAATTCTGTCTGTTCAAAGCTATTCTGTGCAGTTCTTGAATAGTATGAATATTGGTTGTTTTACTTTCTCGAAGTATTGTTCTTCTGAGTGTTTCTTTTGGTCTACCCCTTGCTCATTGGTGGTGTATTCTGTTGGTGTCTGAGCGTAGGACATGCCCGATGTAGGAACAACGGCGTTTTCTGATAACATCTTTGATGAAATTTTGATGTGTCTCTTCTCTGATTTTATCATTCAATTTGAATTCACTCCAATGGGTGTTAGTTATCCTACGAAGACATTTGTTCTCGAAACTCAGTAATTTCTTTTCTGAAGATAAAGAGCTTTTCCAGCTCTCACATCCATATGATAGCACCGGAATAACGCAGGAATTAAATAAGCGCATTTTTGTGCGTGTTCTGATTGACTTTGACTTCCAGATATTAGACAGTCTGTTAAATGCACTTGATGCTAGGGCAATGCGAGTTGTAATTTCTGTCATGACATCACCGTCGAGTATTAATTTGCTTCCTAGATAGGAGAATGTGTGTACGTTTTTAAGATGTTGTCCATTTAAAGTAATTTCGTTTGGTGAATTGGTGAAGTCCATAATTTTTGTTTTTGATGAATTGATTTGGAGACCTATGTGTCCTGCCATGAAGGAGAGAATAGGGCAGGCAAAAACAACATTTAGAAAAGTGAAAAATATATTGTGTAATCTGATCTTGTCATTAGAGGTGAGAGAGTTCTGCAGTGCTATATAACTCCTATAATAAAATATGGGTGCAAGTTTTGGACAATAAACAAACTGGAAAGTGGGAAAGTACCTTGCCTTACATTGACAACACAGCAAAATTCCTTCCTATTGAAAGAATTGTCAAAAAGTGAAACCACCGACCTAAATTCTGAAAACTTCAACCACCAATAAAACACTTCACATTTACTGCATCTACTTCTGCTATTCTTTCTCTCATTCCATTTAAATTAGGAACAGATCTGCCCATATTATGCACTGATATGAAGAAATTTGGCCGTTACCTTGGACTAAAGATTCGAAACCTGCAAGCTGAAACAGAATAATAGACTTATTTTCAACATTCTGAAGATATCCCTTGTGGCGGTGATCAATCCCTTTATAAATTGCATGTGCTTTGAGGATTTATTTTATTCATGTGCTACAAGGTTTCAATAGAATATTGAATAGTATTTAAACATCAAAACAAGTAGAAATTACAGATCATAAACAATTTAGTGGGGAAAAAACATCAATAAATGCATATTGAATTTATAAATGTTTAAGTTTTATTTGAGAGTCGTGGTGAAGTTGCATGCATTTAGACAAGTGTCTGATTGATCATTGCGAGCAAGTGAGGGAATAATGTGCTATCATAATTTTTTTGTTGATTTTTTTTCTGCATGCTGAATTTATGAATTTGTCTGGTTGCAATTAATGTAATGACAATAAATGGCGTCATACTATACATTTGCTGCTATTATTATTGGACATTCTGGTAATCTAGAAAGACAAGAGAATTTGAGGATATGATCCAGTCAGGCTTCTTTATTGCATGTCTAGTTTCGGCAATTTTTGTCTGAATGATTCTTTTGTGGAATTTCTGCAACGTCCAGACCCGTTTGTATAACCTGTTTCCAGCGGGAAATTACTTTTACATGATATTCTCGGTCAGCAGTGCGTACAGATCATGTTTGTTTCCCTTCTGTCCGTTACTGATTTTGTTGTTAGGTGTCTCATGCTTAAAGCCATGTTCCGTCTCTTGATATGTAGTGATATTTTGTTGTTTTAGGATGTGGGTGACTCTTTCAAGCCCACTTCTTGTTCTTTGCCAGACTATTGATGACTATATTCTAGTGGTGTATACTCTTGCTGTTGTTCAGTTAGGACTCATTCTCATTAAAACGCCAAAATCACGTAATTTTTCAGTTTTTCATTATATTTGACAACTGGCTATGTTCGAATAGTTTGTGTAATCTCTTAATTTTTCACATGGTCTCCTCTTCTTCTTCTTTCGTTCACTTGAAACATGTCTATATCTGTAATTCTGTCTCCTTAATAAAACACACTGTCTTTTGTAGTTCATACAGTGTCCCATAGAGCTTTGATTCCAGTGTTGTTTCCTCTGGCCAATATGTCTGCCTCAGCGTTTCATGCTCAGAACACTCTTGAAGTATATGTTTGGCACTCTGTGCTCACTGTCCACATGTACACATGGCTGTGTTGCCAATCTTGAACTTTGTTTACATGTGACTGCGGAGTCGGTTGTGTCCTGTTCATAAAGATCTCACTTTTTATGTAGTGAGTTTTCTCTCGTGTTCTATGGTTAATATCTAAGTCTGGTACTAGTGACACGATATCGGTATGAATATCCCTTTTATCATTTTCCTTCAAAGTCGGTATTGGAATAAATGCGTGTTTCAAGATTATGATACTTTAATGTTAATAGTTTGAAATAAATAGTTTAGTGCAATAAAAATGTATCCATTTGCACGAAGCGGCGACAGCTATGGCAAAGCGGCCTTTATTTCCACAGCCAAACACGCCTCCCTACACTCCTTAACAGAAAAACACCCACTAAATAAAGTTGAATAGTTTGAAAACACATTTATAGCTAAGGAGTCCTATGATTTTGTTACAAAGGGTCAATTCTGCGCACAGAAAATACACTGCTACCTCCCCATGTCCATTCAGAATAAGTGACTAATAGTTCATACATATTTTCTTCCACGTGACACATATTTTGCAGTACTTTCCCCTCATTCCAGAACTGTGTAAACATCTCAGTTGTTTTTTTTCTCAGATTGACCTGGTTCCTTTAGTGTCATATTCAGCGTTCATTCTCAAACTCCTGCTGGATCTCTCCTGTAGCAGTACTACTAGCTCTCCAGCAGGATGCAGTCCAGATAATGGAAATGCGTTGTGTCGTCGTTTTAATTGCGTCAATAGACCGACACATCCGTCTTCGGCAGAAGTGTCATATTCAAAGAGCTATAATTATTGCCTGTTCATTCACGTCGTGGAAGACATATTTTGTCCTTTTCGCATAACCTTTCCCTTCAGGAAATAGCACTTTGTTATAAGTGTGCGTTTGTCATACTATGTCGATAGCGACACAAGGCATCGGAAAAACGTCAAGCATGCGTGACGTTGGTTAGCTTTCTGCGTAATGACGATTGTATAAGTACGAGGACCAGTTATCAAGTGCGACTGGCATATTATACTAGTGATATGGTTACAGATGCCCATCGTTCAGTGGCTCTCGTACGGCTGACCTACTACTAGTGATATGGTTACATATGTCGAAAGTGGTAAAATGCTTAACGTATTAGTTTCCATCGCCGAAGTCGGATGTGTAGGACAATTGGCGAAAAAAACCGGCAACCCAACATATTCCCGTTCTCTGGACTATATCTTGCGGGATGTCTACTAAGAGCATAGTCCTGCTATAAGAGAGACCCGGTTGGAGTTTCTTCATCTTCATCGTCATTCTCAAACTACCACTGGATCTCTCTTGTAACAGGGAAATATTCCTACTAGATTTCCAGCAGGATGCAGTCCAAAGACGGGAAGTGTGTTGTGTCATCTTGTATTTGCGCCTATGACCTTACACATCTGTCTTCAACAAACAGTGTGAATACAAAAAAAAACAACTTTGTACCCCATTGTGTTATTAACATTATAAGTTCAGATACAAGTGCATATACTCAACAATAACATACGGTTGTTAGAAATAGACAAGATTAACCATCAGATAAAGAGCATGCACGCCCATGAGATGTGGATATACAAAAGAATGATGTGATTTGATGAAATATAAGCACACATTTCTAATCATCGTGAAATTTACACAGGAATTATATCGAAATCGAATGTTACGGTTCACAATAATGTAACACATGATAGCGACAGTAATTTTGAGTAGCTTTAATCATGATTTGAAATCTCTTGCTTGCAAATATTGCTTTTACCGCCGAAGACGGATGTGTTGGGCCATTGGCGCAAATAAATAGGCAACACAACGCATTTCCATTCTCTAGACTATATTCAACTGGAAATCTTGTAGGACCATTGTCCTGTTACAAGAGAAATCCAGCGGGAGTTTGAGAATGAACGCTGAAGAAGAAGAAGAAAATATTGCTTTTTTGTGTCTTCGTACACTCCCGATGCCCATCTTAGGAAGTTTACAGAAAACAGCGTTCAGGCCAAAGCTAGAATCAGCGACCTATTAAACCACCAGTATTCTATATTCCTTTATATGGATGTTGAATTTTGTCTATTGTCTTCCCCGAGATGTATGATGGTCACAATATCCACACTTACCGTTAAGGGGTGGTGACTGGGAGTTTTAGTTGTCTATCGAAGGCCAGGTGTGTTGCCTTGGCTGAGTATTTGTTCAGTGTTGTCTTGATGCTATCTATCCATCTTATTTTAGGTTTCCTCTGTCCTTGTATCCGGATTTTCTTATGTTATATGATCTTTTTAGTAGTTGGTTATCGCTCTCATAAGGTATCCAAACCAATTTATTTTTGTTGCTTGGTGTATTCTGTGCATGGTCTTATATCAATTTTTCTCCTGATTTCATCATTTCTGATTTTGTCTAGTTTGGTCACTCTTGCGGCTTTTCTCATGCATTTCATCTCACGTGTAACTTTTCTCTGTTGGGCCACTGTTAGCGCTCATGTCTGGAATTGATAGCAGAGTGTTGGCATAGAAATACTGTCAACACTCTGCTATCTTTTATCACCACATGGAAAATATTACTAGATTGCAGCCAATATTGGACAGACAAGAATGCAATTATACAACAGGCTGAGGAGTTTAAGAGATTCACAAGGCATACAATTTTTGATGTTTAGTTGTTAAAGCCTATTTACGATGTATGAGTCTTTCAACCTAAGATCGGAGTCTACGTTAGTTATATTGGGCCGTGGTGACTTTTAACTTAGTGTGAACTTAATGTCTGGAAAACATTTGACGTGTCGTGTATGCAGTCATTGCTGGACGACGTATATTGTATCATTCATATTTTTTTATTTTTTTTGGTGAGCGTTCTTCTGGTCAATCGCTGATGTTTCCAAAGAAGATTAGGAGTCTGTAGGAGAGTTGAAGTCATGAGAAGAACTAATAGTCATAAGAAGTCCTAAATGGAATTATAGTCTATTAACTACGAAGCAGTGAAAATCACTGGTGATGGTCATGAGATGGACCAGAATAGATATTTAGAAGAAATAGCGTTAGTCCCCAGAAGCACTTTTGGAAGTCCTAAAAAGGACTAGTGGAATAAAACTGAGAAATTAGAAGTATATTTCCCATTAGTTCTGTGTCCCATGTTTGTGTGAAAAGTGAATTACAAAGGATTACTTAAGTGAGACTGAAACGGAGTAACTGTATGGCTCATGCACACGCAATAATTGATAATAATGCGTTTCCTGAAAACTCAACCACAATGCATCTACTCATGTAGTCAACAACCTCAGTCTTATAGGAAAATACTTTATAGAACTAAACCACAGCATCCAAGGCAATGAGAATAAAAAATTGATGCAGTCTGTAAAATAAAGAAATAGCACAGCTACCAAGTACATTGACCAAAACTTTCTACTGTCACTTTGGACACACATACACACTGATGGGTTTGCTAACACTGATGTTGTAATAGGATATATGACATACTAATATTAGAGGCATAATAATATAATAATAAGAGTGAATTTAATTAGCTACTTCGTGTATACTTTTTCTCTATAGCCAATGACATGCACTGGACAAGTTAAATTGCGTCACTTTGTAAGAATGAGTCTATACCATGTTAAATAATGTTAATAGTAAAATGTTACTGCTACTAATAATAATACTAATTATTATTACTGTTACTACACATCACCACACTTTGATAAGAAGTATCGCTGACGGAAGTTATATATTCTTATATTTGTATTGTACTCTGGACATTCCTACAAAATATTTTAACGGTCATTTTGTTAATGCCACAGCAGAAACGGCGAAAATAATTTTGTATAAATTGTGTTCCGGCATCTTTCATTTTGTCAGTTAAACGCCATCATACCTAATGATGAAACACTAGAACCTGCAAATACAGATAAAGACTGGAACTTCTTTAAAAACACATTTAAAAAGGCAGCAGTTCAAACAGTGGGGTACTCAAGAAAATATAAAAAGAGATGGCTAAGCGACGAAACATGGCACAAAATTCAAGAGAGAAAATTATCCAAACTCAAAATGCTATCATCTAGAAACGAAGTATCAGAACAAGCATACGCTGAGTTAGATAAAGAAGTAAAAACAATCGCACGCAAGGACAAATGTGATCTCATACAAAAGTTATCTTCAGAAGCAGAAATAGCTAACACTGGAAACAGTAAAACATTGTTCCATATTGTTAAACAACTCACGAGCCATCCTCCAACTACAAACGTTCCAGTGAAAAACAAAAATCATGCAATTATACTCTCTCAACATGCACAAACTGATAGATGGGCTGAACATTTTAAAGAACTACTAAATAGACCACCCCCAACAATAGCACCACATTTTGAAATAGAAGAAATCATGTCTTCATTAAATGCATCATGCGACAACATCTCGTTAAATGAAATGAAACAAGCCATCAAGAAACTAAAAAACAACAAAGCCTGTGGAAATGATGAAATCTCCGGTGAAATGCTAAAAGCTGCAGACGACAACTCCTTGGGCCACCTACTTGCTATAATGAATGCTGTATGGCAGACAGAATCCCCTCCAAAAGACTGGAAAGATGGTGTAATCTTCAAAGTACCAAAAAAAGGCGACTTGTCAGATTCCAACAACTGGCGTGGAATTACTTTACTATCAACCCCAGGAAAACTGTTTTGTAGCATCTTAATGGAAAGAATGAAAATTGCTGTTGATCAAAGACTTAGAGAAGAACAAGCGGGTTTTAGACCTAACCGTTCGTGTGTAGATCACATTTTCACTCTTAGAATTATTATAGAAAATTCAATTGAGTTTCAAAGTCCCGTGATAATTGACTTTATAGACTTTCAAACGGCATTCGACAGTGTACATCGTCCGACACTATGGGAGATCCTTAAAATCTATGGATTCCAGTTAAATATATAAACATCATAAAAGCCCTTTACCATGAAACAACCTGTTGCATAAGAACAGATACAGGAAATTCAGAATGGTTCAATGTCAACACAGGAGTGAAACAGGGCTGTGTATTATCACCAATGCTATTTGGAATAGCCATCGACTAGATCATGCGTAAAACCATTCATGTTGAAAAAGCGGGTATGCAATGGATCACAAACATCACTTTAACTGACCTTGTTTTTGCAGATGACATCGCATTATTAAACTCTACTCACCAACAGACACAAGATATAACCAACAGACTATGTACACTCGCAGAGCAAATTGGCCTTCAGATCAACACGTCCAAATCAAATATCATGGAACTTACCAGCTCAACAAATAACATCTTAGTAAATAACCAAATACTGGAAAAATTCTCCAGCTTTAATTACTTTGTTGAATTAGCCGAATGTTTGTTGACGGAGACTCAATGAAAGAAATAAACACACGTATAGCCTTGGCAGCTAGCACATTTGATAAATTAACTAATATCTGGAAATCAAAAGATCTAGGGACAAACACCAAACTAAAGCTATTTAACTCTTGTATTGTATCAGTGCTAACGTATGGTAGTGAAAGCTGGAAATCAACTCAAGCAACAGACAACAAACTAAACAGCTTCGAAAACAAATGTCTACGCAAACTGATGAACATAAAATGGAGCGACTTCGTCACAAATAGTGATATAAGAGACAAAACACACCAAGAGTATGTTTCAAACATAAGAAAACGAAGATGGAAATACCTTGGTCACGTTTTACGACTAGATGTAAACAGAATAAACCAGCAAGCCCTTATGTGGTCACCTGAGGGTGACAGAAAAAGAGGAAAACCTAAAACAACCCTTAAAAACACCATTCTTAAAGAAGGGGAATTAATAGGCTGTAAGACCATCCAGGAATTAAGCTGTAAGCAGCGGACCGCATCATATGGAGAACAAAAACCTCTGCCCTATGTGTCGCTTGCGGCACGAAAGGAACAAACTAACTAAACTATGGGATGTGGCAATACTCTAATTGGTTGTTACATTGGTGGACCACCATAAAGCTCCAATTTTTGCAGTCTTATTTAGCTGTGAGGGAGATTCTGTATTGGTTGATTGTTTTTATCTTCACATGACTATACTTTAATGATTGGTGAGCCTGATGATCAAATCATCCCTAGATATACTATTTGATAAATGGGCGTGCCCAGCGGCAGCGACATACCTAATTCTATTTTATAAATGGACGTGCCCAGCGGCGGCGACATACCTATTACTATTTGATAAATGGACGTGTCCAGCGGCGTCGACATACCTAATACCATTTGATAAATGGACGTGTCCAGCGGTGGCGACATACCTGTTACTATTTGATAAATGGGCGTGTCCAGCGGCGGCGACATACCTAATACTATTTGATAAGGAAAAATACGCACTGTATTTCCCAATACTTTTTAATGGGAATAGGACACGTTTTATTTCCAAATAACGTGCTTCGTTCTCGGGATTATATCCTACTAAATGGCAGGATTTGGAGAATGAAGGCCGGAATAAAAAAAATTCACAAAATAAAAATTCGCCCTTTTAAATGGCGGGGGTGGGTGTGAATCCATGATATCCACCACATCCACCGAATATACTTTACATCGACTCGTGATGATGATGTACACACTTGTTTACACTTGACAAATGAGCCGATGCAGTAACATCTGCCTCACAGTCACTCCACATGCCTTCAGTGTTAACTACAGAAAGGCTATGCTTCACTTGCCTTCACGCGCTGACAACAAAGTGCACCTGAATTTGTACATTGCCGTTTAAACAGGTGTCACGTCTCACTTAGTCCACAACTTCTGGTTGGGTCACTAAACAACCGAACGTTTCTTATGATAATCCGTTCACTAAAGTGACAGAGAAACTTGCCTATTTCCGCTGTCAACAATTTAGCATGAGCTATATTTCTTGCAACAAGTCTACTGGTGAAAACTTGTTCTACTGCTGGCACCGTGTTGTGTGACTGCGTTATTGCGATATATCGTTGACAGGACGACGACAGAATCTTTGGGATATAAGTTGTGAAGAGGATGTCGCATTCTTTTGGTGATAACGACGTTCTTTATAGAAAACCTGTTATTGGATTGATACGACGTCTTTTATAGAAAACACGTTATGTGATTGATACGACGCCCGTTATTTGGAAATGCGGTCTGTAATTTACATGATGTCCTTTATAGAAAATATGTTCCGTGATTTATACGACGTCGGCTATAGGAAACATATTTTGTGTTGAAACGGCAGCGGTTTATAGAACAGAAAATCTTGTATAAATGTCATGTTGTGTCAGGGCAGAAATCAAGTTTTCTCTCGGGAAAATTACGTTTGTTCAGGAATACAAACTGTTATCACTGATATCAAGTTCTGTCCGGGATATTAAGTTTTCTGACGGATGCTATGTAATATCAGGAATACAACATTTTCTCAGTGATATCACGTTCTATACTGGGAAGTACGTATGTCTTCAAGGTTGCCACATTATCTGTCGAGATTATGGCTCTTTCACGTGGATAACACGTTCTATAAGGGATGCGCCATAGTGTCCAAAATATGCATTGTCAAAGATATAGCATTGTCAAAGATATAGCATTGTCAAAGATATAGCATTGTCACAGTGCAACCAGTCTCTCAATGATTGCTGAACTGACATAGACTATTTCTCTCTTGCTGGTTACCTACAAGCTTGACATTCACCTGTAAGTTCAAATTGTTGTTGTTGTTTCAGTAGACAAATGGTGATAAATTTTGATAGAAAGTAATTTTTATTGTCACATTTGATGTTATGTGTATTTTTCTATTTTACATAATTTATTTTTGTGTACCTGCATTGCGTAGTGGTTGTGCTGCGTGCCTTGCGTTAAAGAGTTCGAGATTAGAACCCGGCGCGTCATCTTAGTTAGTGAATGTTTCAGAGAATACTGTGAATTATCCATTGAAGCTAATGGGTAGTAACTTTGGCAGCGGTGTTCCGCTGCATTGTTAGAGACGGAGTACATATTGGGAAACCAGAGTACAATTCATTAAGAATTTGTACTTTTTTTGTGTGGACGATTTGTTCTTACTATCCTGAGAGAGTCACATTGTTATATCATTGTATCATTGGTTCGGTTATTATTTTACTACATCACACTATTGTCATTGTTTTCCTGGTGGCTTTCTGTCGAAGAGAGTTTACTGAAGGGAAACATTGATTTACAGATTTCTCACTTTTTCATTATTTGTTATTTCTATAATCATTTCTAAGTAGTACTAGACGCACATGTAATTCTGATACAGTGTAGTTCATACGGTAAATGGGATCTAGATTCGTACACTAAATTAGAATATATTTCAGTTCACTAAGACTCAGATAATGTCTGACTATGTGATCTAAATTCGTACCCTAAATTAGAATATATTTCAGTTCACTAAGACTCACATAATGTCTGACTAGGCGCAGGTTAGGGTTTCTCATAGTTGACTTCCTCGCTTCAGGGAGGGCGAGATTGTGTGACAATTCAGTTGATACTTACAGGTCAAGAACAGTGAAAGATAGTGGTGCTTTATATTAACACTAAACCATGAACAACAATAAATGGTGGTGGTGAAGTATTAGGGAATGATGAGCTAATCAAGAGACATGACAGATGATGGCGATGCAGCTTTATATAACACTAAACCAATCACGAGCAATGGACAATGGTGGCGATGAAGATTTAGATAACACTAGAAACAATACCCGGCTTCGCCTGGGAGAGAGTAAGAAAAAAGGAAATAGTATTGTCTATACTTTCCACCGTAATAGGTTAAGAATATGGAAAGTTGTATCTAGTTACGCCCCTACATACAGCAGAACTATGTGATTTGAAGGATACGTTTACAATAAAAAACAAACAGAAAGAATGATAATTTCTAAAACATTTTTAGAAATAGCTATTTTATGTCATTATGATTAGACCCCAACAGTAGACCTACTAATACTACTATGTGATTTGAGAGAATAAAAAACAGAGATGTAATAGGCGCGAATTATCCATTTTTATCTAACGACTTTTGTCTGGTGTCTACAAATTACAGGAAAAACAAACCACAGTTTCCGGAATCGAACTCCGGAAACAAAAATAGTACACATATGACTCGGTTCATTATCATCTTAGTTAATAGAGACATACAACACAAGTCGCAAAAATTTGAATTTTAGAATACATGGATAAATATTGCGTAATCTTGACGGAATCGTCATGGTAAGCTATCGGCGTAATAAGAAACATTATGGATTGTACGGCAAATGTAAAATGTTTCATTTGATAGAATTATAAAACAATAATGATCCTGGTAATGCAGAATAAACGTCGATTGAGGCAGAGTAAGCGTCGATTGAAAAGAAACAGTAGTAATTCTACCGTTTATTAGACCTACCTATTACCAATATTTGTTTACATTTGTTTGACCTTTGTGCATTGGTCAAAGGCAAAAAAGTTAACAAATCGACCGATGGTCAGTTGGGCCGGACCACCTGAAAACGTTTAAGATCTCTCATACCGACTACTGGCAAGATTATAATATAATTAATCGCATTAATTAATTGTGCCATATTTCATTGGAATCAATGAAGCCGTTGAGATTTCTATACTGGTCGACACAAACATAAAATTAAGGTGTTAGCCATTTATATATATATATATATATATATATATATATATTATATATATATATATATATATATATATATATATATATATATATATATATATATATATATATAGAGAGAGAGAGAGAGAGAGAGAGAGAGTGAGAGAGAGATAGAGAGAGAGAGACTAAACCAGTCAAGATGCATGAACAATGGTGGCGATGAAGCTTTAGGTAATATTGAACCAATCAAGATGAATGAAAGATGGTGGGGATAAAGCTTCGGAGAATATTGAATAAAGAAGTATAGAAACAGATAGACTCTATTTTTTGATGTGTAAAGGAAATGATGGAATTAAAGATCACACAATTCTATTGATAATAGACCAGCTTTAACCCATTTTTTCCAAAACGTTTTCGCCTCCTTGGTTCCCTTTTTAGCAAACATTTTTATTTCGTTTGTCCTGATTCTTAAAATATTTACTGATTACTTTTCGGATAAATGCAATCTTTTATTACCTGTATGTCTTGTTATTTTTGCTTTGTGGTTTTCATTCGATTGATGTTTCAAGATTGTATAAGTTGATAATTCTCGAATACCACCTACCCCCACCCCCCAAAAAAATCAAATCCTCCTTTTCGTGGTCGTTAATCTAATTAACAAATAGAAAAGACGGTATAACCGAAACAAAGGTGATAAAGAAGATTTCTGTACAGAAAGTAAACAGGACTTCATTGATTTAAAAAAAAAAAACCACTGTTGTGATTTTTGTGAGTCTTTATTTATTACTTTGGAGTCAGCTGACATAATAGCCAAGGCCGACAAACGAAATACACGCAAATAATTAATATCAGTTTTTCAGGTCATGTTTACCTTTCTGTACACAGGTCTTTATACGGAGGCTGGTCAAGGTATAGCTTTCCTTATCCCACAAGCCCTCCTCCCTGACGGCTTGATCCAGACAACATCATATACAATTCTACAATAAACACGGTGATTATTTTGGTAAAGCATGCCGTCTCTTGATAAAAATTGTATTTACGGCCTTGTACTGCATACAACTTCTCTATACACTCACTTCCTGACCAGGGTATAGAAACAAACCATATGTATATATGCGTATGTGTATGACTGTATATACGATTTGTGGAACCAGGGTCAGAAAAGAAAGCAAAGAATAGTACCACCGGTCAAGTTGTAGGATATGACTGAGAAGTTCGCACATGAGATGACTTCCTAGGCTCTGAAACTATTGTGTTGAAAAACTACTGAAAACTCAGTCCGGAACAAGTTATATTTACTTCCACCCTTCTTGATGAAACTATTGTGTTGAAAAACTACTGAAAACTCAGTCCGGAACAAGTTATATTTACTTCCACCCTTCTTGATGAAACTATTGTGTTGAAAAACTACTGAAAACTCAGTCCGGAACAAGTTATATTTACTTCCTCCCTTCTTGATGAAACTATTGTGTTGAAAAACTACTGAAAACTCAGTCCGGAACAAGTTATATTTACTTCCTCCCTTCTTGATGAAACTATTGTGTTGAAAAACTACTGAAAACTCAGTCCGGAACAAGTTATATTTACTTCCTCCCTTCTTGATGAAACTATTGTGTTGAAAAACTACTGAAAACTCAGTCCGGAACAAGTTATATTTACTTCCCCCCTTCTTGATGAAACTATTGTGTTGAAAAACTACTGAAAACTCAGTCCGGAACAAGTTATATTTACTCCCCCCCCCCTTTCGTGAAGAAACTATTGTGTTGAAAACTACTGAAAACTAAGTCCGAAACAAAATATATTTACTTCCCCCCTTCTTGATGAAACTATTGTGTTAAAAACTACTGAAAACTCAGTCCGGAACAAGTTATATTTACTCCCCCCCCCCCTTCGTGAAGAAACTATTGTGTTGAAAACTACTGAAAACTAAGTCCGGAACAAAATATATTTACTTCCCCCCTTCTTGATGAAACTATTGTGTTGAAACTACTGAAAACTAAGTCCGGAACAAGTTATATTTACTTCCCTCCTTCTTGATGAAACTATTGTGTTGAAAAACTACTGAAAACTCAGTCCGGAACAAGTTATATTTACTTTCCGCCTTCTTGATGAAACTATTGTGTTGAAAACTACTGAAAACTAAGTCCGGAACAAAATATATTTACTTCCCCCCTTCTTGATGAAACTATTGTGTTAAAAACTACTGAAAACTCAGTCCGGAACAAGTTATATTTACTCCCCCCCCCCTTCGTGAAGAAACTATTGTGTTGAAAACTACTGAAAACTAAGTCCGAAACAAAATATATTTACTTCCCCCCTTCTTGATGAAACTATTGTGTTAAAAACTACTGAAAACTAAGTCCGGAACAAGTTATATTTACTTCCCTCCTTCTTGATGAAACTACTGTGTTGAAAACTACTGAAAACTCAATACGGAACAAAGTATATTTACTCCCCCCCCCTTGCTTGATGAAACTATTGTGGTGAAAACTACTAAAAACTAATGAGACTACTGCCCACACTTTGACCAAAAATGTTGTGATTTAAAAGACTAATTCATGAACTAATTAGAATTAATCAGCCCTTGTATCTGCAGCATGTATCAAGAATACAAGAAAGTCACCTCACCTCAAAGTACTCTGTTTAGTAAAAGTTTGCCCATTTTGTAGTTGTGCATCATATGGCCACATTAAAACGGTCATCTAGAATTTACCAAAGCTCTGAAAATCTTCTCATCAAAAGAATGCCACAGAAAATCCAAACTGGAATTAACAATTCAGTTCCACAACTGGAATAGGGAACAATAGTTACAAACTCGCACATTGCAATCGGAATCTCCAGAAAAATATAATTATGTATGGAAAGCCGTCACGTGTCAGTTACGAATTCGATATACGTCGAAGCTATAGATTTTGACTGTTTAGAATATTTCTTTGTGTCGTCCTTTGTTTGGTAACCCATTGATTTTATCTGCTGTCACAATGTTCTAGACGTCATTGGCGTCTACGAAAATTGATGATTGTCATTCTAATACTGATCACATAATTAATCCGTGAATACACACAAAATACACCATTAAATAATACAATACTAATAACAACAACAACAATTAGCAACTGTACTAATAAAGACTGATCATTTAATAAAAATTACGATTGATGATGATGATGATGATGATGATGATGATGATGATGATGATGATGATGATGATGATGATGATGATGATGATGATGATGATGATGATGATGATGATGATGATGATGATGATGATGCCAATGAGGATGTTTGATGAAGATGATGATTATACAAATTATGCCTTATGATGATGCTAATAATGACAATGATAATGACTGATGGCGACGATTGATGATGGTGCTTTATTGTTATTTACGATGACCATTGACACACATCATTGATGATGATGGTTTTAGTTTTATTGTTAAGTCACCAGTAAAGTATTTGTTCTCAGAAATAAACGTTATTCTTGTGTTACTTCTTTCCTAGGACTATGTCATCACATTCACTTCCATGTATGTTATTGTTCCCTCCTATATTCTGCCGTGTCACATATATAATTATATATCTTCAAAATGTAATCCCCTTAACCCATATATATATACATGTATCCATCGATTCAGTCACAATGGTTTCCATGCTATATTTAGTTTTGCATTATTTCAGTGGGATATAACAGATGGAGCACATATCCTCTTATGTTAACCTTACAACATAACTACACAAAAATTTATTCACCTATACTCTTCATTACATTAACATGTCTATGTTGTCCTTTGCCATGAATAGAATACGTTCTGGTCATAAACATACATAGTCATAAACATACATAGTCATAAACTTACATAGTCATAAACATACATAGTCATAAACTTACATAGTCATAAACATACATAGTCATAAACATACATAGTCATAAACATACATAGTCATAAACATACATAGTCATAAACATACATAGTCATAACATACATAGTCATAAACATACATAGTCATAAACATACATAATCATCATCATGTACACATATATATTTACCGTAGCTGTTTTGGAAGCTATGTTACTCACATATATGTTTCCATATCATCGTATGTTCTCTCATTCATCTACACGCTTCCATATCTTCCTATGTCCTCATATTTGCTCATATATACGTTTCCATTTCCTCCTAAGTCACCCCATTCAACCACACATATGTTTCCACATTTTCCAATGACATCTCATTTACCCACACATATGTTTTCACATTTTCCAATGACATCTCATTTAACCACACATATGTTTCCACATTTTCCAATGACATCTCATTTAACTACACATATGGTTCCACATTTTCCAATGACATCTCATTTAACCACACATATGTTTCCACATTTTCCAATGACATCTCATTTAACTACACATATGGTTCCACATTTTCCAATGACATCTCATTTAACCACACATATGTTTCCACATTTTCCAATGACATCTCATTTAACCACACATATGGTTCCACATTTTCCGATGGCATCTCATTTAACCACACATGTTTCCACATTTTCCAATGACATCTCATTTAACCACACATATGGTTCTACATTTTCCAATGACATCTCATTTACCCACACATGTTTCCACATTTTCCAATAGCATCTCATTTACCCACACATATGTTTCCACATTTTCCAATAGCATCTCATTTACCCACACACATGTTTCCACATTTTCCAATAGCATCTCATTTACCCACACATATGTTTCCATATCTTGCTATGTCCTCCCATTTACTCTTGTATATATTTTCATGTCTTCCTATTTCCTCCTATTTCCCTCACATATGTCCCCTATTTCTTTATTATGAAATATGCTAATCCTTCTCTCTGCATATTCACAGACAACATCTGCACTGTTATAACATTTAACTGTTGTCCTCATACACGTCCGCTATCCACCGTTAGATCATCGCAAAGCTTCCCATTTTACTATTTTCTTTCCTTGATGTTCGTTTCAATATCTTGTTCTAAAGTGAAAACGTGCCCAGACTATTCCTTGTCTATGTTTTGGAAAGCGAACCTGTAAGTCAAAATTTAAGTGGATGTTAAAATTATTGTTCAAGTCTGGAACTGTACTTAGTCTGACTTGATAAATGAGTTCAAAATTCATAACATTGTGAGCTTTGGTTCTCGTACTCTTACAAGCTAGTAGGACGTGATCTTGTCAACATTGGTTCTTGTACACTTATAAGTTAGTAGAACGTGATCTTGTCAACATTGGTTCTTGTACACTTACAAGCTAATAGGACGTGATCTTGTCAAAATTGGTTCTTGCACACTTACAAGCTAGTAGGATGTAATCTTGTCAACATTGGTTCTTGTACACTTACAAGCTAGTAGGACGTGATCTTGTTAACATTGGTTCTTGTGCACTTACAAGCTAGTAGGACGTGATCTTCTCAACATTGGTTCTTGTACACTTATAAGTTAGTAGGACGTGATCTTGTCAACTTTGGTTCTTGTACACGTACAAGCTAGTAGGATGTGATCTTGTCAACATTGGTTCTTGTACACTTACAATCTAGTAGGACGTGATCTTGTCAATATTGGTTCTTGTACACTTACAAGCTAGAAGGACGTGATCTTGTCAACTTTGGTTCTTGTACACTTATAAGTTAGTAAGACGTGATCTTGTCAACATTGGTTCTTGTACACTTACAAGCTAGTAGGACGTGATCTTGTCAACATTGGTTCTTGTACACTTATAAGTTAGTAGGACGTGATCTTGTCAACATTGGTTCTTGTACACTTATAAGTTAGTAGGACGTGATCTTGTCAACATTGGTTCTTGTACACTTACAAGCTAGTAGGACGTGATCTTGTTAACATTTGTTCTTGTACACTTACAAGCTAGTAGGACGTGATCTTGTCAACATTGGTTCTTGTACACTTATAAGTTAGTAGGACGTGATCTTGTCAACATTGGTTCTTGTACACTTATAAGTTAGTAGGACGTGATCTTGTCAACCTTAGTTCTTGTACACGTACAAGCTAGTAGGACGTGATTTTGTCAAGATTGGTTCTTGTACACTTACAAGCTAGAAGGACGTGATCTTGTCAACTTTGGTTCTTGTACACTTATAAGTTAGTAAGACGTGATCTTGTCAACATTGGTTCTTGTACACTTACAAGCTAGTAGGACGTGATCTTGTCAACACTGGTTCTTGTACACTTATAAGTTAGTAGGACGTGATCTTGTCAACATTGATTCTTGTACACTTATAAGTTAGTAGGACGTGATCTTGTCAACATTGGTTCTTGTACACTTACAAGCTAGTAGGATGTGATCTTGTCAACATTGGTTCTTGTTCACTTATAAGCTAGTAGGACGTGATCTTTTCAACATTGGTTCTTGTACACTTACAAGCTAGTAGGACGTGATCTTGACAACATTTTTTCTTGTACACTTAAAAGCTAGTAGGACGTGATCTTGTCAACATTTTTTCTTGTACACTTACAAGCTAGTAGGACGTGATCTTGTCAACATTGGTTCTTGTACACTTACAAGCTAGTAGGACGTGATCTTGTCAACATTGGTTCTTGTACACTTACAAGCTAGTAGGTCGTGATCTTGTCAACATTGGTTCTTGTACACTTACAAGCTAGTAGGACGTGATTTTGTCAACATTGGTTCTTGTACACTTACAAGCTAGTAGGACGTGATCTTGTCAACTTTGATTCTTGTACACTTATAAGTTAGTAGGACGTGATCTTGTCAACATTGGTTCTTGTACACTTACAAGCTAGTAGAACGTGATCTTGTCAACATTGGTTCTTGTACACTTACAAGCTAATAGGACGTTATCTTGTCAACATTGGTTCTTGTACACTTACAAGCTAGTAGGACGTGATCTTGTCAACATTGGTTCTTGTACACTTACAAGCTAATAGGACGTTATCTTGTCAACTTTGGTTCTTGTACACTTATAAGCTGGTAGGACGTGATCTTGTCAACCTTGGTTCTTGTACACTTATAAGTTAGTAGGACGTTATCTTGTCAACGTTGGTTCTTGTACACTTATCAGCTAGTAGGATGTGATCTTGTCAACCTTGGTTCTTGTACACTTACATGCTAGAAGGATGTGATTGTATCAGCGGAATGTTTACGGGTTAAATAAAATGTGCTGATAATTTTGTTGTGTATACAGATTAGCTGTGATATCTATGCCTTTGAGTTCTACATTCCATCTTCAATTCTAGTTAACTCCATATCATCAATCAATAAACCCATAACCCTTCACGGTCGTGGGGGTACCAAATTGGATGCTTCAGCACATATAGTCCTCCAGCGAATTCTATCCTCAGCGATGCGGATGAGTATGGAAATATCTTGCCCTGTCCATTCCTTGATGTTGTTTGTCCATGTCGTTATTTGTCCTCCTCTGCTTCTTCCACCCTCGACAGTTCCCTGTAGTATTGTTTTTGACAAGGAATCATGCCTGCATACATGTCCGAACCATGCTAGTTTTCGTTATACAACTCCATATAACATGGTGCTGAATACTCCTCCCATCTCTCTTTAGTCGGAACCTACGACATAGCCCTACACATTAGATCAGAGTATTACCTAAACCGATGTCTGTCTATATGATCATAAGTCATATGTTCTGACAAAAACTGAAAAATAATTAACTTTCCTTGTTGAAAAGTCATATTTTCAATATAAAGAGGCAGTATCGTCTACCTATCAAATTATATCACCTTTAGAGTTACTAAGCGCTAGTCGCTTCTTAGGCACAGGAAACGTACGGACGAGCTTAATGGTTTATTTAAGACTTCCATTTTATTATAAAACTTACTCGATTCTTCCCTAATGAGCCAATGTTATTTCTTTTTAAAAAAAAGCTTTGATCAAGAAAATTGTTCATCTAATACACAATGGGCGACTAAAAGCATGACCTACCAGAGCTGTACAACAACAGTGTCATTATATATATATATATAAAATATATATATATATATATATATATATAATGACATATATATGGAACCAGAGTCTTCTATATTATTATACCTACCAGAGCTGTACAACAACAGTGTCATATATATATATATATATATATGACACTGTTGTTGTACAGCTCTGGTAGGTCAAACGATAGAAACGCTACATCAGTGACAAGTCAAGCATAATCAAATTCTAATTGAAAACTGGTCCACAGGTGTGTTCAACGAAGATCAGAATAGATTAGGAAAATCTTCAATGATCATTTGTGTAAGCTATGATATATTAAGTCCAGCTCTGCAGATGTCAAGAAGGAAGCGGGTCTCGGATGGCCGAGATACTTTAAATAAAAAGATCATGAATCAGTTGAACTTTATCCCCTTTCAGAAAGCAATTGCAGCATACTTAATGTAAATATTGCACAAACAATCAATAGTGCCTCCCAAAAATACATGAATTCTTCTTAGGTGTTGAATTCAATATTCTATCAACTCGTTTTAAATGGATAATATATATATATATAGTAATGTATGGCTCAGAAACATGGACACTAAATATACAATTAGTAAACATAATTGATGCCTTTGAGATGTGGGTATATAGAAGAATAGGGAGAACAGGCATTGAAAGAAAAGAAAACAAATAAAGATGTGCTAAAGACACGTAATATGAAGGGGAAAAAAGATCTACTAGAAGAAATGAAGATCAAACAAACACAATATTTTGGACACATTAAAAAACATGACACCTTATAGAAGATCTTACTTGAGGGAAAAGTCAAAGCGAAGCGAGCAAGAGGTAGGCAGAGATACAAGGGGGGGGGGGGGGGGAGTAACATCACACGATGGACAGGTTACAGTCTAGTAGAGTGCACCACCAAGACATGAGGCAGGGGATGTTGGAGATCTGTTGCAGCCAACATTCGTTGCGGAGACGGCATTTGATGATGATCATATATGTATGTATGTATGTATGTATATATATGTATATATATGTATATATATGTATGTATATGTATGTGTGTGTGTGTGTGTGTGCGTGCGTGCGTGCGTGCATGTGTATATATGTGTGTATATATGTGTGTATATATGTGTGTATATATAAAATACACAGTTCCTGCTTAATAATGTTTGTTTGGATAAGTTGTATATGGAGACTTCACATGTTGCCGACCAACTGTTAACCGTCATACAGCATATTCTATATCTTGAACTACATTATGCTATCTAGTAGAGATTTAGAAATAAACGCTGATATAAAACATATTACTTCCAGTTCACTGTTCTTGTTATTGGTATAGTCTCATTGCTTTCCCACATTTTATAGATTGTCATTGTAGCTAAAGAAATTATTGATCAAGCAGATGTTTTTGTGCAGTTAATTCTTATGTGACGTTTATTTTACAAAATGAATTCTGTCGTTTGTGCCCTGTTTGTCAAGTATATTTCTTGTTCAGAACGCTTTGGTAGAAATGTTTATTCGGTCAGTTTTGTGAACTACCAACTATATTGTGTATTCGTGTGAATTAGTATGTTTTGTTAAACGTAATACCAAGAATATATTTCAAACATCATAAGAAAACGCAGATGGAAATACCTGGTTACGTCTTATGGCTAGATGAAAACAGAATTAATGAACAGGCCCTTATGTGGACACCTGAAGATAAAATAAAACAAAGGAAACATGAAGCAACCCTAAAGAAATTCATACTTAAAGAAGGGGAAACGAAATAACATTGTAAGACCATATAAGAACTAAAAAATGCAGGCAGCGAACCGCAACACGCCGAGAATCAAAACCACTGCCCCATGTGCTTCTGTGGCACGAAAGGAACAAACCAACTAATACTTTGTGTTCTCGGCAAATGAATATAATAATATAGAAGACTCTGAGATGTATTAATAAAGAAGCATTGTAATGCAGCAGACGTAGTTTGAACCAGGTCATTCAGACGATCCTCAGTCACCTCGCAACTTGAGTCATCACGATTTTCGTCTTCGACCAAGTAGCGACACTATTGCGTGCGACTTGAACGGATCTAGTTCAAATCATACATCGTGCTCTGTGATCCTAACCATTGCAAGTTATTGCGATTGTATATCTATCCTGTGAGGTAACCAGTATCCCTATATTAAAATTATCTGATTTAGACCACGTCATTTGAACTTATATTTTAGTATCACTATAGAATGTTGATATATGCATCTAAACATATATCAAATATAACAACATACAAATTAAACAGTTATGTAAATTCGTGAAGTAACAGCTTAGATGGTAAACGTTTTGGCTTTAGTTGCTTCACAGCTGGGTATCAACTTAGTTGGTAAACGTTTTGGCTTTAGTTGCTTCACAGCTGGGTATGACCGTGTCAAATTAAGATAGCATCTCATATCATAACTTATCCGGAGCATGCTATTAATAAATGAATACTAATAAGAGTAAGTTATGATTCACTTTAATTTGCATACTTCAGTTGAACTTCTTTTATTAGGATAAAAAATGTGTTATCATATTCGTAAATATTCAAACAGCCCGTGAAAACTGATGTCAATGTTAGTCACATTGCTATAACTCATGATGATGATTAACTTTTCAGCAGAAACAAGTTAATCTAATCTGTATATGAATCATGGATTGTCTATGATAAGCATGTAAGACAGCATTAACTTATTTCACTTTTTAAACGCGCTCATGTCTTGGTGATCCGGTTTCAATTTCCTTTGGCTCGTTACGTTTTCCTTATGCCAGACCTGCTTCTTCATAATATAAATAATGTTCATCACACAACTGAGCTTAATTGAAAGAAATATAAGAAAAAGAAATCGTGAAAAACAAATTAGTGACTACGTGTTTACATTTAATACAATATATATATTGTATATCCCCAGGTGGATGATGGTCAGAATATCCACAATTGCCGCTAAGCGTAGTGGTGGAAACTGGGAGCGTTAGTTCCCAGTTAGTAGACTGAGAGTCTACGCCATCCAAGGCCAGGTGTGACGACTTCGCAGTGTTGTATTGATGCTAACTATCAATTTTGTTATATGTCTTTCTCTAGCCTTGTATCCGGATCTTCTTATACGAGTATTATATGTTCTTGTTGGTGGTTGGTTATGAATCATTTTACTATGGTTTTCTTTTTTTAAATAACTATTTTGTGTGTTGTTTCTCGATGCATTTTGTACATGGTCTCATCCCAATTCTTTTACTGATTTCATCATTGCTTTTTTTGTCTAGTTTGGTAGTGAAAACGCAATGGCTAAGAGTCAAAATACAGACCGTGCATGGCAATGGATTCTAAGACCATAACAGACACTTGAGGCGAGTGCTTTGGAAATGCATAAGTCAAATTCCCGATTATGTACATGTTTGTCGACGCTGGAAGAAAAAGAGACATAGCCTGCGTAGCAAACTTAGTTTAATTCATTGTCGCCGCAGTCCAGCATGACTCATACAGACAAATTGGTTTCCGTACACAAGTTGGAATGATGTCCTACACAGTTAATCATTTGACGTCTGTCAATCCTCTCCCGAAGAAAGATGCGCAGTGGGTCATCCAAGCAAACTTTCAGCTTGTCTCATAGCTCCAACAATATACCTCTTCCGAGTAGATTTCTTCAAAAGGCATCGTATTAATCTGAGTCTCCTTGGTATGAAGTGAAGCTCCGAAAACCCTTTTCCTACATCTGCACAAAGGAAGTAAGAGAAAATCGTCGTTAATTTCTGGTAATATAAGAAAACAATAAATCAACAAACATATTTTATCTCCGTAAGCAGGAGCTAATTCCTCATGTATATCTCCGTAAGATGAAGCTATTTTGTCATGTGCATCTGTTCTTGTAGAAATAGCTGGTTCATGATATGAGTCGTCGTAAGAAATAATTAGGCACTCATATGCATCTTTGTTAAACACAGCTAGTTCACCATGTGAATCTATGTTAGAAACACTTAGTTCCCTATGCGCATTTGTTAGCAACAACTAGTTCTTCATTGTCGCCTACAATAGAAAGAACCACCCGTATGGTGCCGGGGCCTGAAAGGGGAACAAAGAATAGCAACACTGTTTACCTTCCAGGCATGTCGTAAAAGGCGACTAAGGAGGTTATGGGATGAAGTTGGCTGTCTATTCCATACAGGGCCAGTGACGAAAAGCCATGCTGAAGTCGGATGTGTCAGGCCAAAGGCACAGATATCGCAGCAATGCTGTAAACCATGATATAACGCATTCCGTTCTCCGGACTACATCCTGCTAATCTGCAGGAGTTTGAGAAGAGGAAGAAACAATAGAAAGAACTAGTTCCCATTGTGCATCTGTTAGAAACAGCTAGTTCCCCATGTACATCTGTTGAAAACAGCTAATTCCTAATATACATCTCCATAAGAACATCTAGCTTCTCATGTGAATATCCATGCGAAACAACTAATTCCTCATGTTCATCTCCGTAAGAAAAAGCTATTTCCTCATGTTCATCTCCGTAAGAAACAGCTATTTCCTCATGTTCATCTCCGTAAGAAACAGCTATTTCCTCATGTTCATCTCCGTAAGAAACAGCTATTTCCTCATGTTCATCTCCGTAAGAAACAGCTAGTTCCTCATGTTCATCTCCGTAAGAAACAGCTAGTTCCTCATGTTCATCTCCGTAAGAAACAGCTAGTTCCTCATGTTCATCTCCGTAAGAAACAGCTAGTTCCTCATGTTCATCTCCGTAAAAAACAGCTAGTTCCTCATGTTCATCTCCGTAAGAAACAGCTAGTTTCTCATGTTCATCTCCGTAAAAAACAGCTAGTTCCTCATGTTCATCGTAAGAAACAGCTAGTTCCTCATTGCGCATATTTTTAAATCTGTAAATTTATAGACTGCATATTTATAGTCTGTATATTAATAGTCGACAGTAATATATATATATTATATGTATAATATAATATATGTATATTAATAGACGTAGTCGTTTAGAAACATGATCGCCTACGCCATTCGGCATGGCACTTGATTGAATGATATTAATAGTCCGTGAATTTATAGCTTGCATATTTATAGCGTATATATGTATGCATAGTTTGTACATTTATTTATAGTCTGAAATATACGCATATATATTCTGCATATTTATAGTTTGCAGATTTAGAGACTGCATATAGAGTACATATATTTTTGTTCCATATCGTTAATTTTTAGAGTGGGGAAGCCGAGATGCCTTTTTAGTAGGTGAGTAGCTCTCCCCCTTTTTTCCCACCAGAAACACCTATTTGCGTTTATAAACACTTTTATATAAAATATTACTAATAGAACCGTATATAATCTTATAATTCAGCTCCAGGTGTCTGTTTTTTTTCTTCTAAAACGTTCAGTACACTCTAAAAAAATATTGACACTCATGAAAGGGCACTTAAAAGTTTCTTCCCAATCGCCAAGGAATTCAAACGTGACAGACGATTGTTGTTCATGGCATTACAGAGATATGTTTTGACTCTCTTCAGGGTACACAATTAATTACACACGCAAAAAAAAAAGGTTATGGCTTATGCACCGATAAAATATTGTAACAGATAGAAGATTTCTATTATAAGTTCGGAGTAATATACGTTAGCATAAATTATTTCTAGCGTGTGATTGCTCTGAAGCTAGCGTCTCAAAGAACAATTCAATCGTTTTAAAAAGATCAAATGTAAACTCTTCTGCGGCTAATGAAAGTTGCAGCTCTAAATGGAAACATAGGCTATACTGTTTTGACCTCAAGGACATATACCTTTAAAAAAAGAAATAAACCTGCGATTATCTGTCTGTAATGATTATAGTATTTCTTCTTACTTTTCGAATACTCTTTCACTATACGCTCTGTATCCGTCGCTTCTTATTCATTTTTGTTTTGAATGGGCAAAAACCCTTTTTTTACATTTACATATCTACCAATGAAACCAGGGACCACTGAATGTGAAGAACACCGTACAATCATCCTCATGAGCCAAATAACCAAAATACTGCTCAGAATCATCATGAAGAGAGTGAGAAACAAAATAAAACCAGAAATAAGTCCAGAACAATGTGGATTTGTAGAAGGCAAAGGCACCAACAATGCGATTTATATATTGAGAACACTAATAGAGAGGTCTATAGAGGTAAAAACAGATCTGTACCTCTGTTTTATAGACTACACTAAAGCTTTTGACAAAGTTAAACATAGCGAAATTATACACATGCTAGAGAATCTGAACATTGACAGCAAGGATTTAAGAATAATCAAGAACATGTACTGGCAACAAACAGCAGCAATAAGAGTAGGAAAGCAATTTGGACCTTTTCAACAAATAAAACAAGGAGTCAGACAGGGATGCGTGCTTTCACCAGACCTGTTCTCTCTATACAGTGAAAACATATTGCGTGCAATAGTAGATATCCCAGGAATATCAGTGGGAGGACATAACATAAATAATTTGAGATATGCGGATGACACTGTTCTGATTGCAAAAAGTGAGGAAGACCTTCAAAAATTAATTAAAGTAGTAGTCACAGAAAGCAAAGAGAAAGGCCTCTTCCTAAATATAAAGAAAACAGAAGTAATGGTTATTTCAAAGAAAGAAAATAACACACCTTGCAAGATCATAGTGAATGATATAGTATTAAAACAGGTCCACCAATTCAAATATCTAGGTACAATTATAACAGCAGATGGAAGAAGTTCAACAGAAATAAGATGCAGAATAGGACAGGCAAAAACAACATTCAGAAAAATGAAAAATATACTGTGTAATATGACCTTGTCATTAGAGGTGAGAAAGAGAGTTCTGCAGTGCTATATAACCCCTATACTAACATATGGGTGCGAGTCCTGGACAATAAACAAACTGGAAAGTGGGAGATTGGAGGCAACGGAGATGTGGTTCTACAGAAGAATGCTGAGAATACCATGGACTGCCAGAAAAACTAATGTAGAGGTGTTAAAAGAGTTAAATGCGAAACGGACCTTAATCAACAATATAAGAAAAAGGCAATCTTCTTTTTTTGGCCACTTCATGAGACAGGCAGGTTTAGAGAACATAATCACAACAGGCAAGATTGAAGGCACCAGAGACAGAGGGCGACAACGTGAGAAAATATTAGACAGTTTGACAACCTGGCACGGCAAAGAAACAACAACGACTTTGATACATAATACTGTGGACAGAGAGCTGTGGAGAGCCATGACCGCCTACGCCACCCGGCATGGCACCTGATGATGATGATCTACCAATGATTATAGTAAATAAATAACTAAATTTCTGTGCAATATTTAAGTTGTTTACTCATGGGATGGAACGCAGAGCATTTTAGTGTTTATTGATGCTGCGCTACCAGTATATTTATTATGCTCATATCTAAAATCTATATTTTTATAATAGTCTACATTTTTATGTAATGTTTATTTATCATCTGCATATTTATGGCATGCATAACACTCCAAAGACTCGCATTTCTACATATGATATACATAGTAATATGTTTGACTGTTGGTTTATTTCAGACCAACAAATGTTCAACATAAAAACTTCAACAACAAGACTAATTCGCTGATTACTAGACACTATAATGAAAGACAGTTCCTCATTTAACATATCATTCAATGGAAACAGAGAAAAACTGGAAAATTACGCCCGAGCGATGCTGGAAATGTTAACAACATCAAAAATTCTAAGGGGATGTTTTGCAGTTGCTGTATTTACTATTATCGCTGTAATTGGTGGATTTTTCGGTGCGTTTAAAATTGCAGGAAAACCTACACCATATATGGCGTCAGAAGTATCCAGTGTTAGAAGTAAGTACAATTTTATATCAAATTTTATATCAAATTTAGAAATTTGAGAAAGGTGCTAATGTTGAAGATACCTAAAATCTCAAACACAGTTGCGTTAAAAGGATTAAAATTCGATACGAGATTAGCATATAAATCATTTTGGGTTAAATCATGACTACATCCGGACTACATCCTGCTAATCTGCAGGAGATTGAGAACGAACGCAGAAGAAGACTACAGTGATGACCATCTCCACTATAGTTTAACAGGTCATTTCACAATCTATACAATAATACTACCACTATGTTAACTACATGTCCAGCGATGGATGACGTCAGGAAAATACTTCTCCCTTCAGGACAAGATAAATAGAATATATATGGAAAAAAGCAACAACTCACAAACACATGCGTATTTCACAGAATAACATTTGGTCAAAGGGTGTGAACCTATTGACCAAGCAACTATATATATAGATTTATGAACCTATAGATCAGCAACCAAGCAACTAACAAAGCAACCATATTTAACTACCATCCGATAACACATCAGAATCCATCATACCTCATGTCACATTCGCAGGCCAGGAATTAAAACGTAGTAACATTTCCCCATCTACTTAGAAAAGCAGAGAATTTAGCGAAAAGTTGCGCAACTATTCCCCCTTCTCTGAACGATTTCTCACAAAATGTGCCGTGAGATTTCCCATGAAAATGAGAATTCACGCATGAAGATGGGTGAATGATCATATTTAGGTAACCCCTTCCCCCATCCTGCACTTGAATATGTGGTACTGCACTTTCTTGTTGCATAACTTTACAACTGTCACCCTTCATTATTGATTTCTTGCTGAGTAACCTTACAATCATCACCCATCATTGATGTGTTGCAGCGTCAACTTACAACTGTTACCCATCGTTGATTTCTACTCAGCCATCACAAAGATACACAATAATTATCCCCGCCCCAAAATGCACACCATAATTATCCCCATCCCCGGGGTGCAAAGGGAACGCATTGCTCTAGGCGGACCCAGGGTTAGCAGATAACCAAGATCCCAAATGTACCTCCACGCGGTGCACCCTGGAAACAGAAATACAGCAGCTCGAGCTGATTCTGGCCAAATCATTTGGGGATCGTGTCCGAGAATGTGGAGGTAGCAGATGGAAAGAGATTTGCCTGCACAAGAGACAGACAATATCTCCGACACCACCAGCATCACCACATATAGCGACAATGTCGACATACAGTGAAGCTAGTCAGTCCAGTCCGAACATTGGAGGGGCGGCCAATGTAAAATGCAAGTAAAGGTAGATGCATGGCGAGAGACAAATAGATTTCATACCGAGTGCAATGAAACAATGAGAGGGCAGAACAGCGCTAGAGGGCAGCGCGAACTGCAAATAGAAAGTGAAAAGTCTCTAGGAAAGGGGAACTACAAGCTCCGTCAGCTCGAGACGAGCTTCTAGTTACCTGTGTTCCTTACAGGCAGAGACCCAGACCCATTCATTGGCGTTTGGTAAAGCAAGAAGACCTAATGCAACTCTAATGTCGAGCCTTCCTAAACCGGAAATATGCTCGCGTAGAGAAAGTGTTCCGTACCCGATGGGCTTTGGCACAAAAGGGACAACGATTTAGCCCTGGCCCAACTCTACTGCCTGGTTTTCCTACACCGGAAATACACTTGAAGAGAGAAAGGGTTCAGTACCTGATGGGCTCAGACGCTATTGGGATAAGGATGCTCAGCTCGAGAACGCCTTGCTCTCAAACGCGTGGTGTGAGACTCGAACTTGGACAAGGGGTACACGATGTCGGTGAATGACACCTCGGCTAAGAGGGCGAAAGAGCCAGGGTCCAACTCCTCTGTTGAGTTCTTCCCCTTAAGGAACCAGGCTCACGGATGAGAAACGGTTCAGTACCCAATGGGCACAGGCACAGCACGTCCAATTACACGAGGCAAGTTCATAGACAGTGGAACACCTCGTGCGAGTCAGACGAGAGCAAAAATCGTCTGGGCGAAGAGTCGCCACTACGCGTGCCTGGAGACAGATATAGAGGCTGTCACAGGCTAAGGGTAGCCCACCCGAATTGTCAAGGCATGCCGAAATCGGATGTGCTAGGCATACAAGGCGCATAACGGTGGCACAACGTAATCACGCTCCCGGCGGAAATCGCACGGATATCCGTGACGGTTACAATGGAGCGAACGAAAAACAAACAAACAAACATCCCCATCCCCAAGGGTGCAAAGGGTCTCCCATTGCTCTCGCGCAGACCCAGGGTTTAGAAGATATCCAAGATCTTAAAAGTACCTCCTCGTGGTGCACCCTGGAAGGACAAATACAGCTGCTCTTGCTGTATTCTAACACTTTTAAGCTCGTGTCCGTGGATGTAGTTGCTGTAGATAGAATTATAATTGCCTGCAGAGACAGGAAATATATCAGAAACCTCTACGCAATTACATCCAACATCACTTTCGGCACACAGTGATGCAAGGCATCGGTACATCTCGGCAGACTTATAAAGCAGAAACATTGGAAGGACGACCAATCTAAGTGTCCCTAACATACAGTGATCGTATAAGTACACAACCTGTCTGGAAAATGTAACACCGTCTAAAAGGCAACGTAGTGTGCGAATTAACCCAGTGGCGACTAAGTATATAATAGCCCAGTACGATACCGACTAGCGGAAGTGCTCTTCATGCTCGAGAACTCATAGAAGCCCACATGTCCCATCACAATTTACTCCATTCAAAGTAGGAGTCATGACTCAAGTATTGTATAGCCAACTTGAGCATCCACTCCAAGGTATGGCAAAAAGATTTGAATACAGCTCTCCATTGATCACTGGACAAGCATTGGACAAATGTCGGGGAGTGCATTGTTCAAATGTCTGACCGAAACAGTGTTGAGACTCGAACTCTGGATACTGCGGGCAGCATAGAGGGGGAAGGGGGTGCAAGACTCTAACGGCACTGCAAACCAAGACAACTCTTCTGTTGGTCTTTGCCCAACACGGCCCATACAGAGACAGTTGGGTTTAGTACCGAAGGGCCCTCTGCGAAGCTCCTTGTCCGAGATTCGTATTTTATTTACGTCTTGGGGTAATATACGCAGTGGCAAAGAGTTAAAATACACAGACATCGCCTAGCGATAAATTGGAAGGTCATCTCAAGCAGACGAGGTGAGTGCGTGAGAAATGTACAAGTCAAATTCCAGACCTTCGACGTGTTTGTCAAAGCAGCACCTCGTCTAGAAAGGTGTATCAACCCTATGTCTAATTTGACAGTCGCTGTTACCCAACACTTCTCATACGGGTTAAATTAGGTCTGGGACCTAGGGACACAATGGGTAGTAATAAAAGTGTCTTCCTACACGAGGAACAACTCGCTGGCTGCGAAGTGCCTTGTCGGAGGAAAGAGGAGCATTGGTTGACTCAGGCAAACTATCAGCTCGTCACGTGACATATACCCCCTCTGAGTAGAAGGCTCCGTCAATAGGCATTGTACTGAGCTGAAAGCTGAAGTCTCCTTAGCGTGAAAGAAAGCTCGGAAAAACCTTCCCACTGCACGTAGGAAGTAAGAGCTAATCGCTCGCAATTCCCGAGGATCGAGAAGAAGATCCCGACCCCCAAATACATACAATAACTATTCCCACCCCCAAATATTCCGTCATTCATAAACACAGCACTACTATCTTCACCCCGACTTAAACACCACAACTGTCCCCACGCGTCAAGTACACTCAATAACTATTCACCCACCTCCTCCACACACACACACACCACAAATATCCACACCCACACACATTCACAATTAATTCCCCCCCCCGAACCATACTTACCCATGCCCTGATCCCACACATACCCTAACTACTCCTGCCCTACATATACACACAACCACACCTACAGCAACCGCTACTAACATAAAAAGTTTATACAATGTAACCACCTGCTGTGAACTATATACATATCTTATTTAATTATGGCATTCGATAGACTTCAATACACCCAGAAATGTTCATCTATGAATATTAGCGCAGTAGGTGGTGCTGCGATATTTATTACTTTTCATATTTGTGTATCCATAATTGTATCTTTTGGTGTTTTAGTAGTAGGCATATATGAAATTATGGCGTATTTCATTACTTTTTATCTAAATAAATAGTGTCGTGTTTTGCTCATTTCATTCATTATAAACAGAGGATTTAGAAAATTGTTTTCAATTTAGATGATAGGCCTATATTATGTGATGTGACAAAGATAGTTTCCTACTAGTTATATTTATAACAGACCAGGCGTGAAGGTCAGACGAGAAATTCACTTTAATCAATGTTACAGCCTGATCATCGACTATACAAGACCTATTGGTTAATGGAGAAGAGCAATAAAATGACTTTGTTTTCACGTTATTTTCATTAGCCGTTGACACAAATTATACTCATAGTTACCAATAAAATTAATGAGTTAAAGTAAAATGAGTGAGTTTTAGAGGGTTGTTTTCCCATTAGCCAATACATCTTATATGGTCAATGGTCTCGGTTACAAATTATGACAAAAAAAGGATTGTGAAGTTTGACCAGCACAAGTTGTTTCTTCATCTGAGTTCGCTCAAATTCCATTCATTGGTTGATTTTGAAATTGTTTGAAGCAAAAATCAAGTTTTTTTTCTCTATATTTTATTACATTTTAATAACATACGTGGTTTAATCAAATATACATCTAATTTCACAATGACAGAAAGCTCTTTTCAGCCGCGGACATTAGTCTAATTTGTTTATATTAGAGCTTTGCAGCCATGAAAATAATAGTAGACATCACTGTTCTATTAATCCAGTCCTCAAGAACTCATGAGTTGAGCGTAATAACATAAGTGAATGTGTGTTGTAATAATTACAATCAAAACTACTAGAATTATCTTTATAGTGGAGCTTCACACATTGAATAGTAATAAATAATATAATGGGTGGTTAAACTTGGATGAAAGTTGTTAAAATTATTCATAACATTTGTCAACAAACTAATCATGAAATGTCATACTTTAACAAATAGTTCGATATAATCACAGCCTATTGTGATTAAGAGAAGGTGAATATTGGAACCAATGAGACAACTGGGATTGTTTATTCTTTGCCGATTCAGAAATACTTGGAGGAATAATTGAAAAGACACAATGCAGGTCATTTACAATATACAATCTACTTCTCTGCTTCGTTGTCACTTGCACTAGAAATGAAAAGCATGTCTCATAGAAATATGTTGACACAAATGGAAGAAATACATGAATAGCTCCGTGTTGAGTTGGAATCACACATACAGGACACAAATTATGATTTCTCATCGAACATATATGTAGCTCTTAAATCAGTCTTGTTCTTTCATTTCCTTTGAATATATTTATATGCGAAAATTGTTTTCTCTTTTATAAACGAGCCTTTTTTGTAACTCATACAGAGGTTAGTAGAGGTTCTCTTCCAATGTTGTTTCCTTGCGTTATTTTGTTTTTGTAACTCTTACAGAGGTTAGTAGAGGTTCTCTTCCAACGTTGTTTCCTTTGGTTATTGTGTTTTTGTAACTTCTACAGAGGTTAGTAGAGGTTCTCTTCCAATGTTGTTTCCTTGAGTTATTGTGTTTTTGTAACTCTTACAGAGATTAGTAGAGGTTCTCTTCCAATGTTGTTTCCTTGCGTTATTGTGTTTTTGTAACTCTTACAGAGGTTAGTAGAGGTTCTCTTCCAACGTTGTTTCCTTTGGTTATTGTGTTTTTGTAACTTCTACAGAGGTTAGTAGAGGTTCTCTTCCAATGTTGTTTCCTTGAGTTATTGTGTTTTTGTAACTCTTACAGAGATTAGTAGAGGTTCTCTTCCAATGTTGTTTCCTTGCGTTATTGTGTTTTTGTAACTCTTACAGAGGTTAGTAAAGTTTCTCTTCCAATGTTGTTTCCTTGCGTTATTGTGTTTTTGTAACTCTTACAGGGGTTAGTAGAGGTTCTCTTCCAATGTTATTTCCTTGCGATATTTTGTTTTTGCAACTCTTACAGAGGTTAGTAGAGGTTCTCTTCCAATGTTGTTTCCTTGGGTTATTGTGTTTTTGTAACTTCTACAGAGGTTAGTAGAGGTTCTCTTCCAATGTTGTTTCCTTTGGTTATTGTGTTTTTGTAACTTCTACAGAGGTTAGTAGAGGTTCTCTTCCAATGTTGTTTCCTTGAGTCATTGTATTTTTGTAACTCTTACAGAGATTAGTAGAGGTTCTCTTCCAATGTTGTTTCCTTGCGTTATTGTGTTTTTGTAACTCTTACAGAGGTTAGTAAAGTTTCTCTTCCAATGTTGTTTCCTTGCGTTATTGTGTTTTTGTAACTCTTACAGGGGTTAGTAGAGGTTCTCTTCCAATGTTGTTTCCTTGCGATATTTTGTTTTTGCAACTCTTACAGAGGTTAGTAGAGGTTCTCTTCCATTGTTGTTTCCTTGGGTTATTGTGTTTTTGTAACTTCTACAGAGGTTAGTAGAGGTTCTCTTCCAATGTTGTTTCCTTTGGTTATTGTGTTTTTGTAACCCTTACAGAGGTTAGTAGAGGTTCTCTTCCAATGTTGTTTCCTTGGGTTAATGTGTTTTTGTAACTTCTACAGAGGTTAGTAGAGGTTCTCTTCCAATGTTGTTTCCTTTGGTTATTGTGTTTTTGTAACCCTTACAGAGGTTAGTAGAGGTTCTCTTCCAACGTTGTTTCCTTTTGTTATTGTGTTTTTGTAACTTCTACAGAGATAAGTAGAGGTTCTCTTCCAATGTTGTTTCCTTGCGTTATTGTGTTTTTGTAACTCTTACAGAGGTTAGTAAAGTTTCTCTTCCAATGTTGTTTCCTTGCGTTATTGTGTTTTTGTAACTCTTACAGGGGTTAGTAGAGGTTCTCTTCCAATGTTGTTTCCTTGCGATATTTTGTTTTTGCAACTCTTACAGAAGTTAGTAGAGGTTCTCTTCCAATATTGTTTCCTTGGGTTATTGTGTTTTTGTAACTTCTACAGAGGTTAGTAGATGTTCTCTTCCAATGTTGTTTCCTTTGGTTTTTGTGTTTTTGTAACCCTTACAGAGGTTAGTAGAGGTTCTCTTCCAATGTTGTTTCCTTGCGTTATTGCCTTTTGTCTCAGATGTTCATGTTAGGGATAGTATTGAAGTATATGCTCTGCTGTTTGAAGTGACTGTCCACTTGTATGCATGACTGTGTTGTTGTCTAACGTGCCTGTCTACATGTATACATGGCTGTATTACCAAATTTGAACGTTCATATATTGGTGGAGCGCATGGCCGTGTAGTTAGGACGCCGTTTTTAGACGCTTGAGGTCCCGAGTTTTATACACGGTTGGGATAGGATATTTTCATTCGAAGGTACAATTAAAATCATTTCTGTACATGTCGCGGCGTCTACTATGGCAAAGCGGCCTTTATGTCCACAGCCCATAGAAAACCTCCCTGCACTCCTTCACAGGAAAACATGCAGTAACGAACTTTTTTTTAATATATGTGTCTGCGGAGTCGATTGTTTACTGGTTACGAGAGTAGAATTATAACTTGCTAGAGTATGTTCATAATGTTGTAGTCATTTTGTATTGGTGTTAGTTTTCTAAATACTATTACTATCTGCTTCTTTTGACTAACAGTTTTTTGCAGATCTGATCGATCTTCAGTAGCACCTTCTTTTCAAAGATTATCTGCTTCAGTAGCATCTTCTTTTAAAAGACTATCTGCTTTATCGATTCCAGTTATCCCACGGTGTGTAAGTAACCACTGAATATATACTGTGTACTGTCTGGTTAGTTCTTCTTCAGTATTCATTCTCAAACTTCCGCTGGATCTCGCTTGTAGCAAAATCATGATCGTACTAGATTTCCAGAAGAATGAAAAGAATGAATGAGCAGAATGTCCAAAGAATGAAAATAAGTTTTGTCTGCGCCAATGGTCCAACCCATCCGTCTTTGGCGGGGCTTAATTCAGTCAGTGGTATTTGCAGGTCTAGAAGTTTTCTGGACTGGAGCTGGTGTGCTGATCTTACATCTGTTAAGAATGTTGTATGCCATTGGCCGAAATTGGGACTCAACAATTATTATTTTTTTGTTGTGTATCATAATAATTACGTGATTTCCCAGTTCTTCTTCTTCCGCGTTCATTCTCAATCTCCCGCTGGATATCTCTTGTAACAGGACAATGGTCCTAATATATTTCCAGCAGGATGTAGTCCAGAGAATGGAAATGCGTTGTGTCGCCGTTTTAATTGCGCCAATGGCCCGACACATCCGTCTTCGGCGGGATTTCCCAGTTGATATGGTTGTATTTCTAAAATTGCCTAGTTACCCTGTGTATATTCCTGCTCCTCCATTCTTCACTGCATTCTCTGCTGATCCATCTGTATACACTCTGATTCATACGTAACGTTGATATTCATCATTCAGGAATCAGAGTAAATGTCTTATCTATTACACTAGTACTGTTCCCTCTCGTTGACAATTCCTACCACATCATCTTGCATATTAATAGATAATGATCACCTCCGAGTAGAGGCCTCTTTCAATAGGCATTGCACTAAGCAAAAGAAGAAGCCTTATGAGTATGAAATAAAGCGCAGAGAAACCTCCCCACAGCACATAGGAAGTAAGAGCTAATCGCTCGCAATTTTTGAGGTTTGAAATGAAGAAGATAAATATATAATCCACTGTCCTCTTTTCAATGGGTGTGTCCTGGCACATACTTTAGTTAACTGTAAACTACAGGCAAGCTTGAGCATTTTCTAATGTTCATCTTGGTGAATAAAGCTGCTATGCTTTCGTATAATGTATATAACAGATTAATATATAAATATATATAGATATAAATATATATAGATCAATGGATAGATAGACAGACGGACGGAGAGACAGACATACAGGCAGATTATTAGAATAGATTAGATTAGATAGATTATATTATATAGATTATATTATATAGATTAGATTATATTAGATACATTATATTATATTTTATTAGATTAGATCAGTTTAGATCAGATTAGATTAGATCAGATCAGATCAGATCAGATTAGATTAGACATATTAGATTAGACATATTAGATTAGACATATTAGATTAGACATATTAGATTAGACATATTAGATTAGACATATTAGATTAGACATATTAGATTAGACATATTAGATTAGACAGATTAGACATATTAGATTAGACATATTAGATTAGACATATTAGATTAGACATATTAGATGTGACACATTAGATTAGACACATTAGATTAGACATATTAGATTAGACATATTAGATTAGACATATTAGATTAGACATATTAGATTAGACATATTAGATTAGAGATATTAGATTAGACATATTAGATTAGGCATATTAGATTAGACATATTAGATTAGACATATTAGATTAGACATATTAGATTAGACATATTAGATTAGACATATTATTTTAGACAGATTAGACATATTAGATTAGACATATTAGATTAGACATATTAGATTAGACATATTAGATTAGACATATTAAATTAGACATATTAGATTAGACATATTAGATTAGACATATTAGATTAGACATATTAGATTAGACATATTAGACATATTAGATTAGACATATTAGATTAGACATATTAGATTAGACATATTAGATTAGACATATGCGACATATTAGATTAGACATATTAGATTAGACATATTATATTAGACATATTAGATTAGACATATTAGATTAGACATATTAGATTAGACATATAATTTAGACATATAATTTAGACATATTAGATTAGACATATTAGATTAGACATATTAGATTAGACATATTAGATTAGACATATTAGATTAGACATATAAGATTAGACATATTAGATTAGACATATTAGATTAGACATATTAGATTAGACATATTAGATTAGACATATTAGATTAGACATATTATATAAGATTGTTACACATATACGATATATACGATAAGATTAGACAGACAGATTCGATTATGTATTTAAATACGATTATATATATATAGCTTACATTAGATAGATAGATGGATGGATGAATTGATGGATGGACAGATATATAGTTATATGAACTAGAAATCTTAGAATATATAGATAGATAAGATATGATTAGATAGATAGAATTGGATAGATCATTGATAATATCTATATATATAGATTATATATATTGTATTTTCTTTGCTATTGCTTTGAGGCCTCGCAGGATTCAAAGATGATCGTATTTTGGGCTATGAGACGTTTTGTCGCTTGATATTCATTAATACTGCGTCATACCAGAATGTTAGTAACTCCTTAAATCTACCTTATTCTTGGTCTTTCTCTGTATATTTATATTTACATTGTTATGTTGTATGATCTTGCCGATGGCCAATAAGGGTTCATTCTCGTAAGTGGCCGAATCATTCCAGTATCTCAGATCATTTTCAATATATTTTACAACTTATGTTATTCCAACAGTTCTTGTAATCTCATTTCTCACACGATATCTTCTTGTTCTGTTTGCTGCTTTTCTTAGACATCTCATTTCACAAGTAGTAAGCTTTCTCTATTATTCTTTAGTTAGTTTCCATGTATAAAATTGATAACAAAATGTTGGGATGAATATTGAATTTATGATTTGCCTTCTGATTTCTATTGGTATATAAATATGTACCATAGGTATGTGTTTCACAATTGGTGTAAGTTCATAATTTATGTATCTGGCTTTTTCAATTATTGTCTTGAGCTCTCTGTCCATTCTTCCGTCGTCTGTAAAAACGCAGGCAGGCAGTCAGACATATAGATGGAAGTTGAGACTTATTTTAACATACATACACATATTAACCAATTAAGACGTCTCTAAAAGCGCAGGAATAACATTACAGTTCTGTGTGCTAATGTATTTCAAATGTATACTATATGTATAACCTCTGACTATTGTCCCTTGATAGCTGTATTCAAACATGTATATTTGTTGTGCTATAATAATACATTCAATAACAGAAGACACAGAATTAGAAACGATGTCATAAGAGAAAGAGTGGATGTGATATCATTTCTACAATACATACAAAACCAACAGATGCAATGTTTTGGTCATCTGGAATGAATACCATGTTATTCATTAGTTTATAAAGCATATACGAAGAGAGGAGAAGCAGAAAGAAGAGCCAAGGGTAAACCTATAGTACGTTGGATCGACAACATCAAAGAGACATTACACGAACACCAAATAACATTATCTGAAGCTGCCAGAAAAGCGAGAACAAGAACATTGTATCTCCCTCGACACCCGTAAAGGGTAAAAGAGGAAGGAAAGAAGAAGAAGAATAACAATTTAATTAAATCTATAAGAATTAGTGTTAGCAGTTCTAACTATGTATTATCAGAACATGCGTATTTCCTGTGACAATATACTATTGTGAGGCATGGAGATTAAATAGAGCAATAGCAAAGAGAATCGCTGCTTTCGAAATGAGATGCTACATAAGAATTGTACGTATAAAATATATCTATTAATCTATACTCTGTATCCCTTGTTTGCGGCGTCAGTGGTAGATAGATAAACATTACCGACCTGTGAAGCACCACAAGAAAACCTCATTGGGGCAACATCTGAAACGAAATAAGATTATTTTATATAAATGGAGGACGCCTGGTGTCAGAGTTTGCCCAGTGCACCGAAACTCCTAGTATCGAAGCTGGCAAATAAACAGACACACACGTACAATTTTCTTAATTTTTATACAAATAAAGTAGGTTGAGTTCAGGTAAGTTGATTATCGTCCTCGCTCACTGGACATGTTGATAGGTGCTCAATTCTCTGCTTCAGTAAATCTCTCATGCTATAGTTCTAGCGACGGGTGCTTCCTGTTGTAATTGATTGATATGGGATTTCTTCTTTTTTTCTTTTTAAACAAAAATATGAATGAAATATTTTTAGACGAAAGAAGTCTAGTACGAACGAATTAATTTGCACATAAAAAAATCACGTACAACCCCAGTGAACACGAAAATAACCGTGGTCAAACCTCCTAAATTGGGGATGTTACTTTTGTTGCAGGAAAAGATCGAGGTATCTCAAATGTGCGTAATCTCCTGGTGATGTACCAGAACGACTCCAGTTTGTTGATGCTAACTCGTCCCAAGTTTCCTGGTAAGTTTTGCGTTGTGTACCTGTTAGGACCTTTGAGATTACATTTTGAGGATACATCTGATACACGAAGATGCATCGAGGATACAACGAATATTTGTTAGGGCCATCGAGATTATATTTTGGTCATTATGTGTCTTTGGTCCAATCTCTTTCTGACAGGAAAACATCAGACAGCAATGCACATACCCTCACTATTTTTTTTTAAGTGTTCGTTTTAATACTCCACACGGAGAACAGGATGTATTATGAGAATTGAATGTAACGTGTCACAGTTTACAGTTGTGCTGCGATATGTACGTATTCGAAAAGAGGCATTCAACTTCAACATAACATTTTTAGGTCTTTGGCTTTCTTCAAAAGGTAGCCAATCCAATATTCAATAGTTGCTTCTTATAATATGTATGACATATTATTGTGTCACTACTCGTTGTTCCCTGCCCGGGTCCCGTCAATGCAATTGTGTTCAGGTTTATTACTTTTACAAGTTTTATAACAAGCCTATTACGTTTTTAAAAATAAGTAATGCAGTTATGTTATTGCTTATTTCTAAACTTACATGTATTCAATTAGATTACACAATGTGCACACAGGGCCTGTGTATTACTGTCAGTCTCAGATAAAATTATTCACATAACCGTATCTTCTTGCAGTTAATGCTCGTTTTAAAACTTTCCCAATTTGTGGCACAAAGGAAACAAACTCACGTGCTACTGTTATATTAAAATATTGGAAAAAAACCCAAACCAAACGATATCACAGTATTCTACATGCTCAAGTCTAGTTAAAGGTATACTGAGTTATGAACCAGAGATATAGCACACAGTTTTCCCACACAGTATATTGTCTATCTATTAACACACACACACACACAGATATATATATATATATATATATATATATATATATATATATATATATATATATATATTACATGCTAGTCTAGTAAAAAGTAGAGGTAATCTGAGAATATGAACCAGTGTTAATAGCACAGTATTTTACACGCTCAAGTCAAGTAAAAGGTAGAGGTAAACTGAGAGTATGAACCAGTGTTATATAGCACAGTATTTTACATGCTCAAACCAAGTAAGAGGTAGAGGTAAACTGTGAAAATCAACCAGCGTTATATCACACAGTTTTTCCATACGTGCTCAGCTGTTTGCTAAGTAGTTAGTCTGTAATCGCCTGACTAACGTCGAATTCACGCAGTGTTTTCACAGTAACTATGGCGCAATTCATTGATCCTTTACAGACATGTTCAATCAACGAAATGGCTAGGTGACGCTTGAAAAATGGAATATTGCCAAAGAATATGGGGAATTACAGTTAGAGAATAGATTTAAAAGCAGTACTTGGTACTAAGATCTGTACAAGCGGGGTAAAAATGTCGCATGATTTATATGGAATCGTAACAACATGATGCCATAGTCGTGTTGCATGGATGTTAAAGAGCAGGGCAGGAGTGGTAAGGATCCGATAATGGAGTTCTGAATGAACATCACAGCACACGGTTTTCCCGTCAGTGATCAGCTTGATATAGCTAGTTATTGACCAGAGACCATAAGGCTAGTATCGCCTTCAGCATTTAATGAATAGCGGTATAGGCTTTTTTTTCGAAATCCCAGTGCATCAGCTCTGGTACCCATTACCTCCTATTGGTTCTTTGTGGATGTGTGCACAGCGAGTCACGAGAAAATTCAAAACCGAGTCACCTAAATAAAGGTAAAGGTAAATCGAGTAAAGGTAAACCAGCATCAAAAGTCAAAACACATGGTTTTCACTAAGAACTCCATTGTCCCGTCAGTAGCTGACCAGAAACCACATGACTATCGTCCCCAGCAGCACTTGCTCAGTAGCGATGGCGCCATTTCTCATCCTTCCCAGAGCATAAGCCCTGGCACTTATCTTCATGGTGATTTGGTGAACAACGGGAAATGTTTTTAATTCAAATCACTAATAACGAACGAATTGAAACCACATTCTGCTGGTCTGCGAGAGAATGACTTAACGTTAACATTACAGCGGCTCCCAACCCGGTAGTCTAAAGAATGATTAAACGTTACATTACTGGGCTCCCAACTTAGTAGAATGCAGAATGATTTAACGTTACATTACTGGGCTCCCAACTTAGTAGCATGGAGAATGATTAAACGTTACATTACTGGGCTCCCAACTTAGTAGCATGGAGAATGATTAAACGTTAAATTACTGGGCTCCCAATTTAGTAGCATGGAGAATGATTTGACGTTACATTACTGGGCTCCCAACTTATTAGCATGGAGAATGATTTGACGTTACATTACTGGGCTCCCAACTTATTAGCATGGAGAATGATTTGACGTTACATTACTGGGCTCCCAACTTAGTAGCATGGAGAATGATTTGACGTTACATTACCACGACTTCCAACCATGTAGTTTGAAAAATGACTTACATTACTGCGGCTTTCAACTTGTTAGCATGTTTACTTACTGCTTACTTGTATTACTAAATAATACTCACGTGGGAGACAGGTTATGAAGTTCTACTGACACACTATCACTGTCGGATGTTTACGTCAAATAACATATACAACAAAACACACAATCTACGTTAAGGAGCCAAATAGTAACTGCACATTATCTACAATTTTGTAGACACGAATGGAAGTGAAACGTCGTAGAATATCTACAAAATAGGCAAACGTTAAAAGGTCTCGGTGGCGTATCTGTTAGCCATGTTTGCATGTTGGATACCATATCATGCCGTCTTGTTTATTAGAGCTGTGTTTTGCAGATATTTGAAATTTTCTCATGAACTTATGAGATACTTGTTATGAGTGGCATTCTCTGCAAAATGCGTGCTGCTCTGTTGAATGGTGAAAACAAAGTACATTGCTGTTATCATCTACATTATATGAACAATATTTGGGTAAATGTTGGCACACACTATGTGATAATGTAGATGTTGTCTGTCTCGTTCATCTTTAACCTTATATTCTATCATAGAACCGCGTTAGCGCAGTGGTTAGCGCACTGGCTTCGCATATGAGTGGTCCTGGGTTCATTCCCCAGCTGAGGCGGAAATGTTTTCAGATCGCAACGGCTCCCAGGTCGACCCAGTCTTAAATCGGTACCGGATTAATCCGGGAAGTAAAGACTGCGAGGGAGAGGAGATGGCCACCGCCCTCATTTGCAGAGCCTGTGAAATGTGAGATCGCTAACATCTCACACCCCTACAGCATTAATAAATGATATGGGTTACTTTACTTACTATCATAAAATGTGTTCATAACAAGTGTGATGTCCTTATAGAAAGTTGATCGGAACGTCTTGTGTGTACATATTACAGAAGATAGTGAATGCCGAAGTGGATCCAATCAATGTCTACCACTAGATCTCTGCAAGAACAGCGGAGATCAGGTCATCAACTGCAAGTGTTATCTTGGATTCTACTTCAGAGATGGCCATTGTCAAGGTATATAACCTCTATATTAGAAAGAAAATTATGTTCTACTTTGAATAACATGATTAGCGTATGTTGAGAAACGAATATCTTGTTCTTATTGTTATTGTTTCAGCTTTAAAATATCTAACTCCCTTTACCCTACTTAGTTTAATATTTGCTAAGCATTTGGATGGAGAAAAGGTTGAAAGAGCTTAGAGAAAGTACATCAGTGTACTGTGGCTACTTCATATTTACTCCGTACTCTCAACAAAGAGGCACGCCGCTTGCCGATAGTACCACTGATAGCACGTAACTCCATAGCTTCAAGCGATAATCCCTCTTTTATGTTCAGATCTTTATAGACACCTGTATTGGATTGTTTTTCTGTTCACTGTCTTCCTAAGATCCACCTATAGCATTTCTGATTAAATGGTGATATTTTTGTGTGTGTTTATTCCCGATGCCATTGCTTAAGCCTCACAACCACATCTTCGCACTGAAAAAAAGATAGAGTATATTAATAATTGTAGCTTAGTTTTTCTGTTTGTCCATTGCCATATATTTTTCATGTGTGATATTTCTTTGTAGTGCCATTGATAATTTCTTTCTGATGTCTGTTGAATAATCATCAGTGATGTCAATGGTTGAGATCAATTACCTTAAAAGGCGCAGAATCTTGTAAACAGAAAAGAAATGCAGCAACTCAACAGCGGAATCTAGAAAATCATGAGTAGATTTCTTGTTCATCGTTCATTCTCAAACTCCCACTGGATATCTCTTGATTAGATTAGATTTCCAGATGGATGTAGTCCAGAGAATGGAAATGCGTTGTATTGCCGTTTTATTTGCGCCAATGACCTCCGACACATCCGTCTTCGGCGAAATGAGTAGATTTAAAAAAAACATCTATATTCGCCATCCCGTAACGTCAAATGACATTTGCGGCCAGAATATTGCTTAGCAACCATCTTAGAACTCATAATGAAGGCCATAACTAACTTAATTTGATAAAAGTGGGTGTAATAAATGGTCAAATGTCATCATCACTTGTGATGGACGAACATCAACATAAAAGGTACTTTTATTTCACTAAACCGAACCAAATCATTGCATACCACTGAGAGTTGGTGTCTTCTGGGTATGAAATAAAGCTCTTGAGAAAACACACTACTCCACAATTACATCTAGGGAACACCAGCTGCGTCGCACGTAATTCTTGGGAATCGGCATAAAGAAATAAATAAATATAGAAATTCAAATAAATATACAAGCTAAACAAAACAAGACATCAATCACCCACTTAATGTCGGGACAAAAAGGGAAAGAAGAATAGTATCCCTGTGACGTTTTGTGTGTGTAGTAAGAGGCGGCTAATGCGGTTTGGGGTAGAGATGGTTGTCCCTCCATACGTCAAAGTGAGCTAAAATGCATACTGAAGTAGGATGGGTAACAACTAAAGATGCTGATATGGCTGTCAAGCCTCTTAGATATCAACAATGATACAATGTATTCCGATGTCTAGACTACGCCGTGAAAAACCAGCAAGTGATAAAGTAGAAGAGACACACGTACATTTGGACAGCAAAGAAAGAATCATAAAACAAGCCAATTTATCAGAAAATTAAAGAATAAAATCAATATCTGATAAAAATTAAAGATTGATAAATGCATTTGGAACTAAAGCAAAAAATAGCAGACTAAGTAAAAATTACAAAAAATGTTTAACGATATTTTGGAAACTAAGGAAGATTAATGAGTTTATCTAATCATAAGAGACAGTCAATACATTTAGAAGTTAAAGAGAGACTAACAAATACAACCAGCATGAAATCATACAAACATGAACACATTCATAACTAGTACTTCTAACATGTCCAGAAATTAATGCCAGTATAAAGATTTCGAAATAAATATCGTTAGTTCTGAAAACTAAATATTTAAAAGCCAGTACATCTGAGAACTATGAAAAGATAGACCAGTACTTTCTGAGAACTATGGAAAGATAGACCAGTACTTTCTGAGGACTATGGAAAGATATACCAGTTTATATGAGAACTATGAAATATAGACAGCTGCATAGGAGAACTACAGAAAATATACCAGCATATCTGATAACTAAATGTCTTCGTAGGATAACTAACACACATTGGAGTGAATTCAAATCGAATGACACAATCAGAGAAGAGACACATCAAAATTTCATCACAGATGTTATCAGGAAACGTCGTTGGTCCTACATTGGACATGTCCTACGCGCAGACATCAACAGAATACACCACCAATCTCTTGAATGGATACCTACAGGCAAAGGAGCCAGGGGTAGACCAAAAGAAACACTCAGAAGAACAATACTTAGAGAAAGTAAAACAATCAATATACATACTATTCAAGAACTGCACAGAATATCTTTGTACATACAGAATTGGAGAGATCTAACCTCTGCCCTATAAGCTAACTTCAGCGCAAAAGGAATATGAATATCTGATAAATATGGAAAGATAAACCACTTACATCTGAGAACGATGGAAGAAAGATCATTACATCTGAGAATACAAGTAAATTTAAGTAGGAAGCCAGAGGACAATTTTTTTTAAATTCTTGAGACTAACGGGAATTGAACCAGTCCGTTCTACGGCACCAAATCGCCTAGCAACAATTGCACAGGCGTTTTTCAGTACTTGACTAACCGCATCTCCAAAAAATACTGACAACTAATACGGATATTATGTTATGTGTTTGTTGTTACTGAGGATATTTCAATACCTGTACGGGATGTTTGTTGTTGTTGTAATAGTCCTTGTCTCGATTGGTCCGTTCGGGTGACTTTGTGTGCACGATTTGAATGTCTTGATGAAATCGCATCTTTTTTGGAGATGCGGTTAGTCAAGTACTGAAAAACGCGTGTGCAATTTTTGCTAGGCGATTTGGTGCCGTAGAACGGACTGGTTCAATTCCCGTTAGTCTCAAGAATTTTTACATCTGAGAATAACGGAAAGATAGACCTGTGCATATGGGAACTAAAGAACGATAAATCTGAGAACTCTGAGACTTAAGGAAAATATGGGAACTACAGAAAGATAGGTCAATACATCTGAGAACTTTAGAGCGATAAACCAATACATATTGGAACTTCAGTGATAAGTCAATACACTGCAAAGAGATATAGAACTCAACTCACAATTGCAGCCAAATTTACGACTCCATGTAGAAGCTTGAAAAAAAAAGACACTTGCTAGATTGACAACACATCAGTTAACTCAAGCAACATATCAGTTAACTCAAGCAACACATCAGTTAACTCAAGCAACACATCAGTTAACTCAAGCAACACATCAGTTAACTCAAGCAACATATGTATATACAATTTCGAGTTGACGACACCGATATATGCCAATATAGGTGGATAACCTACAGAAAACACCAAAGATACTTTACTAAACTACACACTGCACCACATGACAAGAATAAAACTGTTGTTATCTAAAATACCGATGACGGTTAAGCTGTACGTACCTGTCACGGGCTAGTGCCTATCGAACATTGAAGAAATCCATATCATATCTGGCTTTATATCATATATGACTTCTACAGGAAAACGAGGAAGAAGAAAACGTATGTCAACTAATGATAGACGGAAAAAGAAAGCGTATGTGAACTAATGATAGACAATTTATTACTTGTAGGAACTAAAGGGATACAATTTATTTCTTGTGTGATTTAACGTATTGAAAGACAGCAAGTAAAATGGTTCGGTCACCTTATGAAAATGAATCCAACCCAAATACCGATAAGATCATATAATAAAAGAATATCCGGGAGTAAAGTCAAAGGTAGACCAAGAAAACGGTGGTAGAAAACATCAAGATATCATTGAACAGATTTATGTTACTAATGAGTTGAAAGTCAAAAGATTTATGCCACTAATGAGTTGAAAGTCAAAAGATTTATGTTACTAATGAGTTGAAAGTCAAAAGATTTATGTTACTAATGAGTTGAAAGTCAACAAATTTATGCTACTAAAGAGTTGAAAGTCAACAAATTTATGCTACTAATGAGTTGAAAGTCAACAAATTTATGCTACTAATGAGTTGAAAGTCAACACATTTATGTTACTAATGAGTTGAAAGTCAACAAATTTATGCTACTAATGAGCCAGTTCCTGTGATGTCTAAATCCAGTTAAGCATTAAATGTTTGCTGTGTTGACAAGTCGTTTCTGCTATAAAAAAATTTTTTAAATCATGTATTTATAGATTCCTTTTCTTTATCTGAATGATACAATTGTTGAATACCGTGTTTTTCCTCTTCATTTAGCCTGCTCGGTATGTGATAAAACACAGTATGTTGCATTTCCGTGTAGCAAGCAAAGAGATACAGTTTGTATCGGTAAGTCATGTATTGATAGTCATTGCCAGAATGGCATTTAATACCAAATTCAATTTTAATTGAACAGACGCGGTCGTGTTTTATTACTATTTTTGTAGAATTGTATGCTTAAATATTTAAAAACCTGGCATTTGTTATGACGATTTCATTATTGTATTTAATGTTGACTATTTTCTCTCTTCTTAACTGTTTCTTTGATATACAGCTATTATGAGTTGCAACATTCCTGGGTGTTACAGTGGTCGAAAGGGGAATAAAGAATAGCGACAATGTTTACCTACCATGCGTCTCGTAAGAGACGACTAAGGAGGAGTTTATGGGATAATGTTGGTTGTACCTCCGACAAAGATCAGTGATTCACAAGCAATACTGATGTGTCAGAACGAAAAACACAGATGCGCAGAAATCTGTGAATCATGACACAGCGCATTCAGTTCTCCTTACTACATCCTGCTAAGGCTTAGGAGTTTGAGAACGAACGCAGAGGAAGAAGTTATACAATATTGAAGTCACTATAGAGATGAATGGACAGTCGTCATTACTAGGATGTATTGACAGTCGCCACTACTGAGATGTATGGACAGTCGTTACTATAGAGATGTATGGACAGCCGCCATTACTGAGATGTATGGACAGTCGCCACTACTGTTGTGTATGGATAGACGTCACTATTGAGGTGTATGTGTAGTCGTCACTACTGAGGTTCATGTGCAGTCGTCACTACTGAGATGTATGGACAGCCAGCATAAATTGTGTGCATGATATAGGAAAGATGAAATTTGTATACAAAGATAAAATACAACATATTACAGCGTCATTATAAATATAGCAACTTGTAACAGCGTCATTAAAAATGCAAAAACATAATACAACCTCAGAAAAAATACAAGAAGATATAATAGTGTCATAAAAATACAACAATATGAAACAGTGTCATAAAAATACAACAATATAAAACAGTGTCATAAAAATGCAACAATATAAAACAGTGTTAAAAACACACAAAAATAAAACAGTGTCATAATAAATACAACATAAAACTGATTTAAAAACACAAAATAAAACAGTCATAAAAATACACCATAAAACTGTTAACAAAATAATTCAACAAGGTCATAATAAATACAATAACATAAAACTGTGTTAAAAACACAAAATAAAAAGGTGTCAAAAAATACAACAATATGAAACAGTAGTGTTAACAAACAAAAAATAAAACTGTAATAATAAATACAACATAAGACAGTGTTAAAAATAAAATAAAACAGTACCATAATAAAATACAACTTCATTTAACAGCATCGTTAATATATCATCAAGAAATGTTAGCTCATAAAGATAACTGGACACTCGAATCCCAAGGAGACAGCATTCGTTTGACTTGCTATGAAGTCGGGAGAAATAGAGGATTTACTTGCAACAGAAAATAAATGGCGTAGAAAAGACACACAAGACCAGATTCTGGACAGTTTGGCATTGCGGCGTCTAGAAACATCGATATAAGAAAGTATTGCCAGTACATGCGACAGATTGCTGGGACAGACATGATGACCCCACAGCCACACAAGCGTGGACGATAATTATCTTGAAACTTTGCTGCATTGTTGGGAAGAACGAAGGGAGTACAGATGTGGAAACCAATGTACAATACAATCAATCTTGTATGCCTGTTAGCTCAGATACCACTATACAAACCTATAGTTGATGTATGACAAGCGGAATTTCCTCACCGTCGGGTATACAAATACACGGGACGGTATTTTACTTCTGACAGTGTCCTTAATGGAATATGTCGCCATCACATGCTGCAGGAAACTACCCAAGATTTAAAAACAACCCATCCCCCAACTGCGCGTGCGAAGGTCGTGTTACTTATTTGTTATCAGATACTAGAAGATGAGGTGAGACTATCTACAATACAGGCCTGCTAGCTGAAATAATCAGGACCCAGTTCATTACGTGTTTTGATTATTGTTTGCCTCTTAGTTGGTTACCATTTATATACTTGGAATCGCATCCAAAAATAGCCAATGCGATTCTAAGTATAACAATAGTAACCAACTAAAAGATAAACAATAATCAAAACACGTACTGGATCCAACTTAATTTAGCGAAAAGGTCTTCTACTGAAGCCTCGTCATTGAATGAGGTGTAGTAAATATTGGTTCACTTGCTATCTAGGAAAGTTGTTTGCTATTAGAATCCCAGGTGACAATTCAGCCACAAGAAGATGCTGGTGGTTGAGCTAATTATAGAAATAGGACAATTTGACAATGGTGAATGATGTTAGGCTGATCACATTACCTGTAGTTTATCGCTGGATACATAAAAATAAGATCTAATATCAACTTGTACAGACATGGATATTGGGGTAAAATGGCTACAAAGAATATTCACAATAGCGTAGAAAGAAGGTCAAGTCCCAGAGGATTGGTAAAAGTCAGTAATCTTGCCAGTGTGGAAAAACAAGGGCAACATAACATAGTGCGAAACATACCGAGGTATCTCGTTATGAAGCCACACCGGTAAAATTTATGCAAAGATAATAGAACAACGTGCCGAACTACAATTGAACCCCTCTCAATTTGGCTTCAGAAGAGGTGTTAGCTGCACAGACGCCTTGATCGTGCTGAGACATATGAGTGAGATAGCGATAGAATACAAGAACGAACTAAACACAATATTTATAGATCAAGAGAACGCGTTTGATAGAGTCAAAGGAGACGTACTATGGGAAACTCTAGATATGTATATAGATATTAGAAACTCTAGATTTTAAAAAGAAAAATGTTAGAAAGTATAAGATCTTTGTATAAAATCTGCCAATGTGTGGTAAGAACATCAGATGGTATCACATGTTCATTTTGATATTTTGGTATGTCAAGGTTGCGTGCTCTCACCCTTGCTATTCAATATATACATAGACAGAATAATAAGAGGCAAAAAGTGCCGAGGGCAACATCATCACATCAGAACAAGACAATTCAGAGCAACTAAACAGTAAAATAAATAAACCACTTTTCGCAGACGACCAGAGCCTCACCAATCAATCAATAAACCCATAACCCTTCAGGATTGTAGGGGTACCACATTGGATGCCTCAGCACACAGAGTCCTCCAGCGAATTATATCTTCAGCGATGCGGATGAGTGTGGAAATATCTTGCCCTGTCCATTCCTTGATGTTGTCTGTCCATGTCTTTATTTGTCCTCCTCTGCTTCTTCCAATCTCGACAGAGCCTCATATACGAAAACGAAGAACAACTACAAAGTCATGTTAGCTCACTATCTGCAACATGTACAGAATAAAACATGAAGATCAACACACAAAAGACGGAACATATGAAAATGTGCAGATCACTGAGTCCACTAAACTTACAGATAGACAATACAGGAGTAAAACAAGTAATAGAGTTCAAATATCTCGGTAGTATTTTTACAGAAAATGGAAGCCTCGATAGAGAAATAGAGACAAGATGTCAAAAAGCAAATGTACTAGCATACCAACTGTCACCACTACTTCTTCATCCCAAGATTGAGATAGAAGTTAAGAGACAAATGATCTACAGTATATTCCTACCAACACTGTGTTACCAGTGCCAAACCTGGTCTCTCATCTTCACATTACAGAAAGATAGTGACATGTGAGATGAAATGCTTGAGGAAAGTAGCCGGGGTCACCAGGCTCGATAGATCACGAAATGAAGATATCAGGGAAAGAATACGTATAATACCTTGTACAGATTACATAGAGAGAGAACATATCAAGTGGTTTGGCCACATTATGAGAATACACTACGAAAAGTTGCACTTACAGGCATATAACCAAATGAGATCAGGGTACAAAGCCTTATGAAGATCACGGAAAATATGGATAGCAAATGTCAGGGACATCCTGTACAGACATGGACATAGCACAGCCGAGGCCACACATCTGGCTTTAGAACGCAAGCTCGAGCTATAATTACCCCTACGCTTAACGGCAAGAGTGGATGACAAACCACCTGGGGAAAGACAATAGACAGACATGGATCTTATTTCTAATAAGCGTGTGGGTCGCGAATATTTATGAATACCAAAGTTGTCGATTTATGAATACCAAAGTAGTACGCATAGGGCCGACGTAAAATGATACTTTAGGCATTCTTTCGTCCTTCCAGGCGATGTTATTATTGTTATTCTATAACAAATAGAATCTACAATCCATGGCGATAATGATGTTACTCACAAGACAGTGATGGAGTATAACTCTCCATGGCAGTATACCCGTGCTGAAATATAGAGAACAGGCATTGCCCATGCAGCATGAATGGGAAAAACACCAAATAAATCCAACATAGGTACAACACAGCGTACCAGATCTTGGGGCAGGTGTTTCCTATTTACAAAAGCAAAGATGTGAGCATACATAATATTAACACCACTGAAATGAAATGTGTGAGAAGTATGATTGGAGTTAGCTAGAGAGACAAAATCAGGAATGAAACACTAATGAAACAATTAGGGATCAAGTCAGCAATAGAATACATCAAGAAACAACAAGTTAAGTGGTACGGCCACATAACCAGACAGAAAGAGCAAAGTATTATCCAAAAAACACTTAACAAGCGATACGAAAACAGTAGACCTATTGGACGCCCTCGTAAAAGGTGGATAGATAGTGTATTAGAGACACTCGGAAATATAACAGCGGAAGAGGCAAAAAGAAGGGCAAAAGACCGTACACTCACTCTCCCCTCAAAACCGAAAGGTACATGAGGACAGAAAGAAGAAGAAGAAGAAAGATGTGAGCATGAACACCAGAATTGCATTATATAAAACGATGATCATACCATCACTATGCTACTAATGTCAAACATGGACACTAACAGCAGAATCCAAAAGAAGACTTGTTACAACATGAATCACTTGTCTAGTCAAATCCTCGGAGAATAAGACACAGAATCAGAAACGAAAACATCAGAAGACTAACAAACACAATGACAATTATGTATTACATCAGACGATAACAGATTACGCGGTTTTGCATGCTTCCAGACTACCATCAGACAGTACCTCTCAAAAAGCATTATTATACACAAACGATGGATACAAAGCCAGGATAAACCTTGCAAACGATGGAAATAAAAGAGTCAACGAAAAAAACAAATATATGTGAAGCACACAAAAAAGCCATCTCCAGAGAACTCTTATACCCCTGGCGCTGCAGGACATAAGGATTAAAAAAGCGAAAAGAAAGAAATGAAGAAACGCTGTCATAAAATAACCTAGTCATATCTCATATCTGGCATTACCTGACTCACAATGTAAATTCATACATTGCATAATAAACTTTGTTACTTCCTCAGATGTATCATTTCCTATTGGGTATCTGCCCATGAACAATTCACATTTACCAGATGGTAAGTAGTCACAGGTATTAATTATACTTACTCAATACTCCGTGGCAGGTAGGTTAGTGAACATTCAGATAGTTCTAACTAATATTGAAACTTGGACGTCGTTCCAGTGTAGCCAAGTTCGTATCATTTAATATAATATTGACAATGTTGCTGAAATGTGTAAGTGATGTCTATCAATCGGATTATAGTTAACAAAACACTGTTCTATAAATATATATGTATATAATAACTTCGAGAATGTTTAATTCATAACTCTCATATGTATATAGCTTGGATGATGTTTAATTCATAAATCCCATCTGTATATAGCTTGGATGATGTTTAATTCATAAATCCCATCTATATATAGCTTGGGTGATGTTTAATTCATAGATGTCATCTGTACATTGACAATTACCTATTCTTAATTCCCTATTCTTAATTCCCTATTCTTAATTACCTATACCTATTCTTACCTAAACTGATGCAGACACAGATTCGTTGGGCAGGTCATTTGGTGCGTATGCCAGACCATCGTCTGCCAAAGATACTTCTCTATGGTGAGCTAGAGAAGGGTATACGATCTCAAGGTGGCCAAAGGAAGCGCTACAAGGACTCGTTAAAGGACTCACTGAAAGCCTTTGAAATAGACCACGATACATGGGAAGAACTTGCACAAAATAGATCTACATGGCGTTCTAAAATAAAAAAGAGCGCATCAACTTGTGAAAAGAAGAGAAATTCAGCAGCTCAACAGCGGAGAGCAGCTAGAAAGTCACGGATAGACCAAGATCCGTCTACAGTCGTTATTCCGTCCAAACTGTCCAAGGACATTTACAGCTCAAATAGGGCTCATTAGCCATCTACGAACTCATAATCAAGGACATAACTAAAATTGAATTTTCAAAAGTGGATGTAACAAATGGTCATCATCACTTGTGATGGACGAACAACACCTATTCTTATTCTCTGTTCGCTCACCAAAAAAACAACTGGTTAGCCGGGAGTAGTCGAGAGAATAACATGTTCTGTATCGTCATCTACAACGTCGGCCTATATCTGCACATTTCGGCCTTTAATATCTGGCTTCTGATTGGCTATTTGGTGAAATATGACTAGTGGGATGAAGCAGAAAATCCCATCACCAAACCTCCTTAATCGCCAATTATTGCATGCATGGAAGGTCACAGTGTTGCTTTTCTTTGCTTCACTTTCGAACCTTGACATAATGAGGGTAACGATTTCAAGCTTTTATTTTGTTATTGAAATGTTTTTCATGTTTACCTGAATATATATGTATGCACCCTCTGTGGTTGGGATGGATCCAGAGATGTACTGTGCAGCACTGGGGAGGAGGAAACTGACAGCACTGTTTTTTTCTATGGCTGAGGCCCATCATAGAGGCACACTGGCTCAGGACGTGACAATCCTTTTGACTTGAACATTTGGTTGCATGCCTGGAGCAATAGAGAAGATCTGCATAACTAGTAGTCACTTGGTGGCGGGGAATGAGCACAGTGAACCCTATCTTGGCTACAGTGGCTGGGAGCAAAGCATAGGTTGAAACCTACCTTCCTGGAGGTGTGATAGTTATTTTCTGGCTCTGTCCCGGGGTGGGCAGAAAATCCACAGACTTCCCAGCAATATAATGCCGTTTAATGGCATTAGGTCAAAGGGCATGAGCCCATGGACCGCTGGATCAGCAACCAGCCAACCAACCAACCAACAATTGCTCGTGTCTTTCTTTGTTTAAATCATATCAAGTGACGTATCCAATGGCTACATTGTTATGCACGAGTATTTCTAATATTTATCATCTTGTGCCATCTGAATGAGGTTAAGATCAGATTAAGATAAGTGTTGAACCCGCGCAATTGCCCATTTCACCCATCCCATTTCTAGGAATTTGGGTTCAATACAGGGATCAGTGATCAAATCATTTGACAACAGTGCAACTTTTCAATTTGATATGTTATTGCACTGAACTTCATTAACTCGGAGATTTAAAAAGTTGTAATTAAGGATACAGATATAGCGATTTGCGTGAAACGCACTGGCCATCCATCCCCCAACTCAGTGTGTAGCGCACATATCGAGTGATCGGTGGCTCATCTTCAAAAACTTTGAACGCTGGCTGTGTCGGTATATGCGTCTTTATCGGAATTTCGTTCCGTTTAATTATTTTTGCTTTTTGTTCTGTAGAAACCTGGTTACTGATCCTTGCAGACTACTGCAATTTGTAAGACATGATTATGTTAGTAAACCGACATAGCTAGGCTCTGTACACATATAATCAAAACACATGTCATCAGAAACAGACTCATACATATAACATATATTTAATAATTCATAACTTGAAAATATAAATAGTGTAAGTTATACAAGATGGACTTCAGAAACGGAAAATTATATTTCCGCTCTACGGTTTTTTTATTCTCCTATCACTTTCAATATCATTTACTAATTTTCAAAACCACCTGATCTCACACGTCCACTGTTCCCACTGCTCTTTATGTTTGTCCGTATTATCAAATGTTTGGCAATAAATACAAGTATGTTAAACAGTGAATAATATATTATTGCTTATATGTAACATCGCGAGGCAGTTAATAGGGCGGAAAGACTATACGTCTGCAGTATTCTAAATGTACCACACATGACTGGCTCATTGCATTTCCCCGCCACAGAGCACTCAAGTAAATGTTACTCCTATGTAATTAATTTTTGCTTATCTCGTACTGCATAAATCTTAAAACTGTCACTTGTCATGGATGAAGTAGAAGTTGATTAAGGAGATTAGACTTGGTGTTACCTACTACCCCATGATCTCAACTGTGACGATTCCTGCTGAATACCCAAGCCTGGACTACTGGAAGGGAATAAGAGGAAAGACAGTGACAATCTTACATTCCATCAAGATTATATCATCGTCATCATCATCATCATTATCTTACCATCGAGAAAAAGGTAAAAAGGACATGCAATTTTTGACATGCTCCCAGTAATAGGCCTATGTAGAGACACAGAATATGTTTTAAAAGCAGTGTCTGTGAGGAAGACAGATAAATAAATAAAATAATAAGCATTGGTTTTAAAGTCATTTTTATAATAAATAATTGTCTTCCAGTTTGTAAAATGTCATAACTGTATTATACTGAAATGTCTAGATGGAATAATATCATAATTGCAGTGTACTGAAATGTCTAGTTGGAATAATATCATAATTGCAGTGTACTGAAATGTCTAGTTGGAATAATATCATAATTGCAGTGTACTGAAATGTCTAGTTGGAATAATATCATAATTGTAGTGTACTGAAATGTCTAGTTTAAATATCATAATTTTAATGTACTGAAATATCTAGTTTAAATATCATTATTGTATTTTAATTAAATGTCTATTTTGAATAATGTCATAATTAGTTTGTATTGAAATGTCTAGTTTGAGCAATATCATAATTGAATTCTAATGAAATGTCTAGTTTGAATAATACAATAATTGTATTTTAATGAAATGTCTAGTTTGAATAATATCATCATTGTATTATACTGAAATGTCTAGATTGCACAGGTATATGGTATGCTTGTTTACCATATTACAAAACCGTTTGTTAAATGTATGTGGTCGCAACAAACTATGCTTCAATAAAAAGGGTTTGCGGCTAACTTTGTTTCTATTAAATGAGGTCAAAGCTAACATTGATCCCATAAAATGATGTCAAGGCTCTTAATGCTTCTATAGAATTGGGTCGAGGCTAACTTTGCTACTTTGAAATGGCGTCTCGGCTAATTTTGGTTCTATAGCATGGTGTCAAGGCTATCTTTGCATCTATAAAATGGGGTGTCAGCTGATTGTTCTTCTATAGGATGGCGAACCGGCTAACTTTTCTTCTATAGAATGTCGAACCGGCTAACTTTGCTTCTATAGAATGTCGAACCGGCTAACTTTGCTTCTATAGAATGTCGAACCGGCTAACTTTGCTTCTATAGAATGTCGAACCGGCTAACTTTGTTTCTATAGAATGGCGTCAATGATATATTTTCTTCTATAACATGGGATCGAGTCTAGGAAAATGCTAGACGCCTGCATACTAAAGAGGACTCCTATAACTTAGTTAAAGTTATAATTCGGAGGAAGTTGTGATAGAGTTACCTGGACTTCGACCTCCAATGTATAAGTAGTCAAAGGCTTCGATATAAGCATAATGTACTTTTGTCAATGCAAAAAATAGTATTTTAAAGAATTATTAAATATAAAAGACAGAGGGGACGACAACATAGATAACAATACAACTGCAAAATTAGAACCAAACATACTTCTAGCAGAATTAGAAAATTCCATACAAACAGAGTCATAGGACCAGATAACATACAAGTCATGGATCAAGACAAAAGCAAATATAAGGATAAAATGGTTACATAGTCTGTTTAATATAAATGGAATACCCAAGAAACACCATAAAACTGGAAACATGCTGTATCATTACATATTTGGAGGAAGAAAATCACCAAAACAGAGATTGTACAAAATACAGAGGTATTTCACGTCTAATCCAAACTTTAACATTTTCAACAGAATTTTAGAAAAAAAATTACCAGCATTCATCGAACTACATATAATAACATCCAAATGGTTCGTATAACAGAATCTGTACAGATGACATTTTTACTTTCAGACAAATGGCTGAAAAAACAATTAAAAACAACTAAGAATTATATATCCCGTTTGTTGACCAAGAAATAATCTTCGACAGAGTAGACAGATAGCAATAATGGAAAATACTACTAAAATTTGGGGTATCGATTCATCTAATCGGCTTGTGCAGTAGCTTTTATATAGATAGCCAATGTGCAGTGAGATGAACGTAGAGATTTCAGAAAAATTCAGTTTACACTCTAACGTGGGACAGGCGCGTGTTCTATCTCCCTTGCAAGTCATTATATATCTCGATTTGCATATGTAAAATTGCTAGCATCAATGAAGAGGAGAACATCAACAACCTCTTACGCAAACTTCTTTTGGCAGACGAGCAAACAATAATATTCACATCAGAAGAACAACTACAACAACATATAAATAGACGTCACGCAATATGACACAACTTCAACATGAAGATAAACACAGAAAAATAAACCGAGATAATGACAATAGAAAATAAACAGAAAGATATACTACTATTTTCATCGATAACCACAACCTTAAACAGGTGAAATAATTCTATTTTTTTGGAAGTGAATATGTGAACATGAACATCAAAACTACACTATATATAAACGATCATCATACCATTATTATGCTATGAATGTCAAACGTGGATACTAACAGAGAAGGCAAAAGAAAACTTGTTACAACAGAAATTAATTGTCTAGGTAGAATTCTTGGAGTAATAATAAGAGACAGAATTATAAATAAAAACGTTCTTCTTGATTCTTGATTAGAAACTGGCCTCACAGCACGTGGGGCATTCCCATAAGTGCTCCGCTCTCTGTTCCAGCAGCCATTCGACTCGATGGTGTTTCGAGTCTAATGCTGCGGAAACAGACATTAACATCAGGGCACAACTCTGACCCTTGCGACAGGTTTCTCTGTTGTTCTGCTCACCCACGCCATTATCGTAACTAGTTCAAGCACAACGTCAGCCTGTCGGAACAACATGGTAACTGTTATCGAAGATTACGACTACGGGATTGTATAGATGATGTGCCATGAAGCTTCTGTAAGAAGATAACCTGAATATAAAGGCATGTCATCTACTAAGGTTTTCTGTTGCATGGTTTGTTTGTCTAGTGAGCCATTGGTGAGACTCACAAACGCAACCGCGTGCGCAAGTAAAAACATCAGGAGACTAACACACACAATGTCAATCCTGGATCACATCAGAAAACAACAGATCAAATGGTTTTCACATGCATCCATGACTACCAACATGACATTCACATGACTACCAACAGATAGTGCTCCTCACAAAGCAATGAATTACTGGAACGATAGAGTTAAGACCAGAGACAGACCATGCAAACGTTGGATTACAGAAATTAAAGAGGCCAGGAAAACAAGCATGTATGAAGCACATCAAATGGCCCACTATATAGAAATTTTCTATTTCTGACGCTACAAGGCATAAAAGGTTAAAGCGAAAGTAAAAAAATTTATTTTAGTCCGATAATATAAGTAGTATGCCCAGTAAAAACAAGACTTTGATCCCAGCTATATCAATCAATTAGTTATATCATACCAATCAATTAGTTCTACCATACTAATCGATTAGTTATATCATATAAATCAATTAGCTTTATCACACTAATCAATTAGTTATATCATACCAATCAATTAGTTCTATCATACCAATCACTTAGTTCTATCATATAAATCAATTAGTTGTATTTACCAATCAATTAGTTCTATCGTACCCATTAATTAGTTCTATCATACCAATCAATTAGTTCTATCATACCAATCAATTAGTTATATCATATAAATCAATTAGTTGTATTTACCAATCAATTAGTTCTATCATATATATCAATTAGTTGTATTTGCCAATCAATTAGTTCTATCATATAAATCAATTAGTTGTATTTACCAATCAATTAGTTCTATCATACCAATCAATTAGTTCTATCATACCAATCAATTAGTTTACCAATCAATTAGTTCTATCATACCAATCAATTAGTTATATCATACCAATCAATTAGTTTTATCATACCAATCAATTAGTTTTATCATATAAATCAATTAGTTGTATTTACCAATCAATTAGTTCTATCGTACCAATTAATTAGTTCTATCGTACCAATTAATTAGTTATATCTCCCTGTGGTGTTATTGTAGAATAAAGGTAAAATACCACACCCCCTAAGTGACTTTACCCACTCTGTAACACAACTTTATTTTACACTCGGATAAAATTATACAGAAACGTGTCTTGGATGTTGACCACTGGTCTTCAAGACTGAGGAGAGAGTGCATAAATCAATGATTTTAAGAAAAAAACATATGTTATCAAATGAATCATATTATTTATTTGTAAAGTTTTAAATGCATGCTGACATGGTCTGCTAAATAGCCTGGCATTGATTTCATGTCTATGACACATGAGAAAAACGATTAATGATTTACTCATGCATTGGTACTATGCCTTCCGGTGTAGGCGATCATGTCTCTCCACAGTTCTCTGTTTGTTATACATTTAAATATAGTTTCTGATGATTCTGCATCATGCCAGGTTTTCAAGCCATCCAACATTTTCTCCCGTGCCTTCCTCTGTCTCTTGTACACTCGATCTTTCCAGTTGTTACGATGTTCTCCATACCCACCTCTTCTCATGATATGACCCAGAAATGTGATTGTTGTCTTCTAATACAGTTAATAAGTTGTCTATTTGAGTTGACCAGTTGTAAAATTATAACATTACTATTTTTAGCTGTTCATGATATTTTCTACATTCTTCTATAAAATCATATCTCTGTGGCCTCCAGAGGTCATTGTAAGAACAGCAGCAGGCTACACAGAAGATTGTGTGATCAGCACAGGAGTAAAACAGGAATGTGTATTGTCCCCACTACTTTTTATTACATACATGGACCATATAAAAAAACAGCAAATTCTAATGAAACAAATGAACTGCTTTTTGCAGATGACCAGTTTTTATTTCACAACAGCATTAAAAACCTGCAAGACCACTTAAGCATAATAAACACAGCAGGCAAGCAATTTGGAATGAAAATCAACATAGACAAAACAGAAGTAATGAATATTGCAATAGAAAAGAGAACATCAACATACAGATAAACAACTAAAACAAGTAGATGAATTCAAATATCTGGGCAGCACATTGAGATATGACGGCAGACAAAGAGGCGGAGATAAACGCAAGATGTAATAAGGCCTGTCAGATCATTGGTCACTTAACACCTTTACTAAGAAACAAAGATATTACACTAGAAACAAAGAAACCGCTTTTCATCACCATTGTCTTACCAACATTGTGTTATCAGTGTCAAACTTAGACATTAGATTCTAGAACAATACATACGATTAACACCACTGAAATGAAATGTGTGAGACGTATGATTGGGGTTACCTTGATAGACCAAATCAGGAATGAAACACTAAGGAAACAATTAGGGATCAAGTCAACAATAGAATACATCAAGAAACAACAAGTTAAGTGGTACGGCCACATAACCAGACAGAAAGAGCAACGTCTTATCTAAAAAACACTTAACAAACGATACGAAAACAGTCGACCTATAGCACTGTTACGGTAACCTGCAGATAAATTTAGCAATACTTACAGGGAAAAAAACTACCCTTAACGGTAAATATGAATAATATCACACATCAGTCACCTGGCTCAGACAATAAAAAATAAAAGAAAACAATGGATATCAATGTTCTCAAATACGAGTATATATTTCAGATCAGAAAAAGGAAAGAATAGAAGATTTTTCGCATTAAGAAATTATCTAAACTGGGAAAATATTCGAACATTGAAAAATGTCAATCAAACTAGTAAATACGGTTACTCGAGGAATCGTAGTAGTCCATTATCAATGAACCCAAATCGCAAGTGGTGCGTGTTTATTTTCGTAATACTGTCGTATGACTTGGTACTGCTAATCATAATGCAATCCCCTTCTATAATTATGTTTTACTATGTCTCATTAAGTTTCTGTATCGAATTCATCAAGCTAACAGGAAATCGTATTAATTAATTACAACTGAAAAGAGCCCCGTCTACTTCTTCTGTAGAACATTTGGTAGACACATTATATATAGTGATGAACACATAACATGAAGGGGTGGCTTGTGAAATGTTCATTTTGTTTTCTGTACGATTTATTCAAAATAAATGGGTAGGGATAAATATACTCACGAGTCCCGTGTATATACAGCCATTTCAATGTAAATCAATCAACATACAATCAGCCTTGGATAAATGTACCATATGTTAACATACACACACAATAAGTGATGATTATGGTACATTTAACGTGTAAACTATTTCAGATGGCACAGACATTTCGGTGAGCCACTCTTCTAATGTTTTCATGGAGCGTCTTATTCACATGGACGCCATGGAGACGCCTATGTATGTCACTAACAACCTACAGAGCTTAGATTTTGCATGGCCGCGAAGATCAGGATTGGACATATCGATCAGTGTTTCAGAGGTGTATCTGGTTCCAGATTATCATGATGTGGAGGCAGTCGACGATACTGCTCTGTTTCATAGGTTGCTGGATCCCAGTCAGAAAACCAAATACTACTACAATTACGTTCAAAGCCACTACTGCAGGTACGTTTTGTTTATAGTACAATTATACACTACTAACTGCTCGTATGCTATGCTAGTGCAAACTAGAGCAATTAATATCTATAGCACGTTTCACCAACTTAGCCCAACGTTGAAATCATGCATCTCAGCAAATATATAACCCATGTAATTACAATTTTGTGTGTGAATTTAAAATGATATAGAGCCTACAAATTAATTTTTTAATTAAACTGCATTCAATAATGTTAATTTTCGCTTATTTGCGATATAGATCAACAGTCTACTTGTCAATACACATCTCACATACAAATATTAGGGTGTTTACAATCAATTATATGACGTCATTTGCATGATTTAATTATCATACATTTGACAAGGCAGACAGACTAGCAAAGATGGGAGCACAAGAAGAACAGCCTTATACAGAAACATAAATGCACACAGTTAAAATGATTCTGAAATCTGTGAACAAAGAAAATTGGATGAACAGATGGGCCATGGGAAACACTGGGAAGGGAATCTATAACTCCTGGAAAGAAAAGACCAGAGTATCATATTCCGACTGCGCACACAACATGTACAGATTAACAATCACCTGAACAGAATACAACCACAACACACTCCAGGGTGCCGGCTGTGCATTCATCCATATGAAACTGTTGACCACCACCTTTTTGAATGTCCAGCGTTGGATGACATCAGGAAAATGCTTCTCCCTCCGGGGCCAGATAAATGGAACACATTATATGGAACAAAACAACAGCTCACAAACACATGCATATAGCACACAATGGCATTGGGTCAAAGGGCATGAGCCCATGGACCGCTGGATCAGCAACCAAGCAACCAACCAACATGGTTAAGCGTGAAATTGGTCGATTCTGTACTCTCGAACACAAGACAGACGGTGTTTAAAAGTTGTACCCGGTGTAATGTCTGAAGTGGTACACAATATTTTTTCTATCTATTCACTGTGGCCCTTGTTTTCCTTGAGGTGTCAAGAAGAGTTCTCTGAAGATGACCTTCTTTTGTGTTATATCTAAGCTTATTCCCTTGACTTCTTTGATTATTGTGGGTTTTTTTCCAGATACAATAGCTAGTATGCCGACAAAGTTCAAAGGACTTCATTCATGCATAAAAACGGGACATCATGCACAAATATAAGTTATACATTTCTTTGGTCTAACCAAAATTAATATCCTATGCAAAAAAAATGGCATTAATACATTAGATTGTTACACAGATAATTACATTTGTTTGCGGGCAAAGCTGGTTATACGTGATATAGTATTCTTCGCTTAGCAAATGCCATGTGAAGTTGGTTAACAAGTATGTCAGGAATATTCTCTTATTCTCAATCAATCATTTCTTGTAGTGCTGCACTGTAGCGTGCGTTATCATTTTTATCATCCATCTTCTCTCATACAATATCAATTATATCTTGTAGTCCATGCAGTGTGACATTGGTTAGTATGTCTTCCTTTAATCCTCTCTCATGTACCACCAATTATTTCTTGTTGTCCATGCAGTGTGACATTGGTTAGTATGTCTGCCTTAATCCTCTCTCATGTACCACCAATTATTTCTTGTTGTCCATGCAGTGTGACATTGGTTAGTATGTCTTCCTTTAATCCTCTCTCATGTACCACCAATTATTTCTTGTTGTCCATGCAGTGTGACATTGGTTAGTATGTCTGCCTTAATCCTCTCTCATGTACCACCAATTATTTCTTGTTGTCCATGCAGTGTGACATTGGTTAGTATGTCTTCCTTTAATCCTCTCTCATGTACCACCAATTATTTCTTGTTGTCCATGCAGTGTGACATTGGTTAGTATGTCTGCCTTAATCCTCTCTCATGTACCACCAATTATTTCTTGTTGTCCATGCAGCGCGACATTGGTTAGTATGTCTTCCTTAATCCTCTCTCATGTACCATCAATAATTTCTTGTTGTCCATGCAGTGTGACATTGGTTAGTATGTATGCCTTCAATCCTCTCTCATGTACCACCAATTATTTCTTGTTGTCCATGCAGTGTGACATTGGTTAGTATGTCTGCCTTTAATCCACTCTCATGTACCACCAATTATTTCTTGTTGTCCATGCAGTGTGACATTGGTTATTATGTCTGTCATCAATTCTCTCTCATGTACCACCAATTATTTCTTGTTGTCCATGCAGTGTGACATTGGTTATTATGTCTGTCATCAATTCTCTCATGTACCACCAATTATTTCTTGTTGTCCATGCAGTGCGACATTGGTTAGTATGTCTGCCTTCAATCCTCTCTCATGTACCACCAATTACTTCTTGTTGTCCATGCAGCGCGACATTGGTTAGTATGTCTGTCATCAATCCTTTAATTCATCAATCATTGAGTCCAGCTAAGCGTACGATGAGGTATATATACAAGAATTGAATACATTGAAAGACTATCACCGTGAACAACAGCATGATGAATATAAAATGTCAAAACTTCCATCATTCTTGTATTCGTATTAACGAAAAGTCTTTGAATCTTTCATTCAACATTTCATGAAGCGCAAATCCATGTCCTGAGACAAACAAAAATACAACGACAGGAAAATAAAATTATTCGCTTCCATTGTATAAGGAATGTCTTTGAAACATCTAACATGATCATCAGAACTGATGTTTTACAGATCCCATAGGGAATATTGTGGGTGAGATGAAAAGCGTGAATTATAATAGCGGGGTATATTTCAAAGGGTGGATATGAAAGGAGAAAATATAAGGAAATGATTACTACAAGATGGCTGCTGATGGTTGCTCAGTGCTTTCTCACAGTAAAGTAAAAGTATGTAAAGTAACCCATAGCATTTATTAATGCCGTAGGGGTGTGAGATGTTAACGATCTCATATTTCAGTGGCTCTGCAAATGAGGGCGGTAGCCATCTCCACTCCCTCACAGTCTTTACTTCCCGGATTAATCCGGTACCCATTTAAGGCTGAGTCGACCTGGGAGCCGTTGCGATCTGAAATACATTTCTACCTCAACTGGGGAATTAACGCAACAACACTCAATTCACAGTATAAGATGGTCAATCAGTGTCTTGTTACATCACACAATGGCTACTCAGTGCACTGTCACAGTACACTTGGTTATTCGGTAAATTGTAACAGTACAAGATGGTTAGTCAGTGGTTAATAAGTGTTTTGTCACAGCACAAGATGGTTAATCCGTGCCTTGTCACAATACAAGATTATTCCTCGCGGCATTGTCACAGTGCAAATTGTATCTCAGTGCATTATCACAGAAAAATATGATTATTTAGTGCCTTTTCACAGTGCAAGATGATTACTCAGTTCCTTATCAGATTAGAAGATGTTGTTAGTGCCTTTCGCAGTAGAAGATGGTTAGTCAGTGTTTCGTCACAGTACAATTTGGTTAGTTTTTGCCTTGTCACAACACAAGAAGTTTATTCAGTGCCTTGTTACAGTACAATATGGTTACTCATCATCGACGCACAGTACAATGGGTCTACTCAATAATTTGTCACACTACAAGATGATTATTAGTGCTTTGTCACAGTACAATATGGTTAGTTCTTGTCTTGTCACAACACAAGAAGTTTATTCAGTGCTTTGTCACAGTACAACATAGTTACGCAATGCCTCGTCACGGTACAAGATTGTTACTCAGTGCTTTTTGTTTTCATGGGAAATGATTAGATTTCAGAGAGATATTTGATTTTAAAAAAAGCACGTGAAGTTAGTTCCTACAGCTGCATATTTTGTCCAATTTTATTATTTCAGAACATTTCACCATTATAGAATAATGTTGGATGTGATGTTGGTAATCCAATGACGGTGACCTCTAGTAGATTTATTTATATTTTCTAGAAATTAAGGAAACATAATCTTGTTTTTCTTAGAGTACGAAAAAAAAAAAGTTAACCCATATCATTTATTAATGCCGTATGGATGTGAGATGTTAGGGATCACATTTTAGTGACTCTGCTATATGAGGATGGTAGCCGTCTCCTCTCCCTTGCAGTCTTTACTTCCTGGATTAAAATGGTACCCAATTAAGGCTGGGTCAACCCGAGAGCCGTTGCGATCTGAAAAATATTTAGGACTCAACTGTGGAATGAGCATAGAATCACTCTTATGCGAGGCCAGTAAGCAAACCACTACACTACGCGCCCTCCAACGTGAAAAACAATGAAGACTCAAAACCAGAAGGAGAACAGTAAAACATGGATTGAAAATAATAAGTAACAGGGACAATTCAGAAAATAAACATAAACAGATATTGAATAGGGGCCTATATGATTTTGTTGCTGCGGTAACCAACGAGCGTGTAGTATTCAGCTGGTGATTAATATTTCATATTTGCCTGATGTGAAACTGGAAACATCTGGTGTCAATGCAGATACATAACTATCCCTATACGTAGATGTTTGAATTTTTCTATCTCATACAGTGTGCAAAGCGGATACTCTTCAGGGTTCTTTACACGCCACATTAAATAATGTGCCACTAACAAACAACCATGATCAGATAAATGATCCTGGTCGCGGCAGTTTGTTCATAATTCAATATTTGTTCAACTGGAGTGTTAAATCGGCCATGAAATTATATTATACCATGAAAATAAGTCTAACTTGTTGAAATATATCAGTGATTATTATAATGTAGAACACTGTTTCTCAGCGTAGCTATATGACTCCACACCCCGGGGAAACCACATCGATTTGAAGGGGGTCAAAGATAAAATTATATAAATATAGGAGGAGAGGGGCACAGATTCGTTTAGGAGAAGGGGGCACGGATCCGTCAATGAGAAGGGCTGAACATAACCCTGTAGAAGAGATGGAAGTACATACCCGTCAAGAAGAAGGGTTATACATACCCATCATGGGGAAATGGTAACACATCCACGTCAAGGAGAAAAGGGTGGTAAATACCCTTTTAGAAGTGTAGTATATAATCATCTAGGAGAGAAGTAGTACATACCCGTGTAGTAGAGATGGGAACACAGACCCGCCTAGGAGAAAGGTAGTACATACCCGTGTAGTAGAGATGGGAGCACAGACCCGCCTAGGAGAAAGGTAGTACATACCCGTGTAGTAGATATGGGAGCACAGACCCGCCTAGGAGAAAGGTAGTACATACCCGTGTAGTAGAGATGGGAGCACAGACCCGCCTAGGAGAAAGGTAGTACATACCCGTGTAGTAGAGATGGGAGCACAGACCCGCCTAGGAGAAAGGTAGTACATGCCCGTGTAGTAGAGATGGGAGCACAGACCGCCTAGGAGAAAGGTAGTACATACCCGTGTAGTAGAGATGGGAGCACAGACCCGCCTAGGAGAAAGGTAGTACATGCCCGTGTAGTAGAGATGGGAGCACAGACCCGCCTAGGAGAAAGGTAGTACATGCCCGTGTAGTAGAGATTGGAGCACAGACCCGCCTAGGAGAAAGGTAGTACATGCCTGTGTAGTAGAGATGGGAGCACAGACCCGCCTAGGAGAAAGGTAGTACATGCTCATCTAGGAGAGATAGCAACACATACACGTCTAGGCGAAGTGGGAGCATATTCTCGTCTGGATAAGATGGGAGCACAGACCCGTCTAGGATAATGGTGACTCATATCCGTCAAGGAGAAGTGTGGTGCATACCCGTATAGGAAAGATGGGAGCATAGACTCGTCTAGGAGAGATAGGATGACAGGCCCGTAGATGGAATCACAGTCTCGTCTAGCAGAGATGGACGCACAGACCCATCTAGAAGAAAGTACATACCCGTCTAGGAAAGATAAAAACACATATCCGTCTAGGAGAAGTGAGAGCACAGACCAGTCTAGGAAAGATAGAAACACATATCCGTCTAGGAGAAGTGAGAGCACAGACCAGTCTAGGAGAGATAGAAACACATATCCGTCTAGGAGAAGTGAGAGCACAGACCAGTCTAGGAAAGATAGAAACACATATCCGTCTAGGAGAAGTGAGAGCACAGACCAGTCTAGGAAAGATAGAAACACATATCCGTCTAGGAGAAGTGAGAGCACAGACCAGTCTAGGAAAGATAGAAACACATATCCGTCTAGGAGAAGTGAGAGCACAGACCAGTCTAGGAAAGATAGAAACACATATCCGTCTAGGAGAAGTGAGAGCACAGACCAGTCTAGGAAAGATGGTTGTACATACCTGTATACGATATATGGGAACACAGAACCGTCTATCAGAGATGGTGTACACACCCGTCAAGGAGAAGGGTGGTATATATATATCCGTCTAGAAGAAGGATGGTACGTACCTGTCTAGGAGAAATGGAAGCACAGACCTGTTTAGGGAAGATATGGGAGCACACCGGTCTAGAAGAGGTAAGAGGACAACAGTCTAGGAGAAGTGGGAGCATAGATTCGTCTAGGTAAGATGGGAACACATACACGTCTAGAAGTGGGAGCATAGATTCGTCTAGGTAAGATGGGAACACATACACGTCTAGAAGAAGTGGGAGCATAGATTCGTCTAGGTAAGATGGGAACACATACACGTCTAGAAGTGGGAGCATAGATTCGTCTAGGTAAGATGGGAACACATACACGTCTAGAAGTGGGAGCATAGATTCGTCTAGGTAAGATGGGAACACATACACGTCTTGAAGAAGTGGGAGCATAGATTCGTCTAGGTAAGATGGGAACACATACACGTCTAGAAGTGGGAGCATAGATTCGTCTAGGTAAGATGGGAACACATAAACGTCTAGAAGTGGGAGCATAGATTCGTCTAGGTAAGATGGGAACACATAAACGTCTAGAAGAAGTGGGAGCATAGATTCGTCTAGGTAAGATGGGAACACATACACGTCTAGAAGTGGGAGCATAGATTCGTCTAGGTAAGATGGGAACACATAAACGTCTAGAAGTGGGAGCATAGATTCGTCTAGGTAAGATGGGAACACATACACGTCTAGAAGTGGGAGCATAGATTCGTCTAGGTAAGATGGGAACACATAAACGTCTAGGAGAAGTGGGAGCATAGATTCGTCTAGGTAAGATGGGAACACATAAACGTCTAGAAGTGGGAGCATAGATTCGTCTAGGTAAGATGGGAACACATAAACGTCTAGAAGAAGTGGGAGCATAGATTCGTCTAGGTAAGATGGGAACACATACACGTCTAGAAGTGGGAGCATAGATTCGTCTAGGTAAGATGGGAACACATAAACGTCTAGGAGAAGTGGGAGCATAGATTCGTCTAGGTAAGATGGGAACACATACACGTCTAGAAGTGGGAGCATAGATTCGTCTAGGTAAGATGGGAACACATAAACGTCTAGAAGTGGGAGCATAGATTCGTCTAGGTAAGATGGGAACACATACACGTCTAGAAGTGGGAGCATAGATTCGTCTAGGTAAGATGGGAGCACATAAACGTCTAGAAGTGGGAGCATAGATTCGTCAAGGTAAGATGGGAACACATACACGTCTAGAAGTGGGAGCATAGATTCGTCTAGGTAAGATGGGAACACATAAACGTCTAGAAGTGGGAGCATAGATTCGTCTAGGTAAGATGGGAACACATAAACGTCTAGAAGAAGTGGGAGCATAGATTCGTCTAGGTAAGATGGGAACACATACACGTCTAGAAGTGGGAGCATAGATTCGTCTAGGTAAGATGGGAACACATAAACGTCTAGAAGTGGGAGCATAGATTCGTCTAGGTAAGATGGGAACACATACACGTCTAGAAGTGGGAGCATAGATTCGTCTAGGTAAGATGGGAGCACATACCCGTCTAGGAGAAGTGGGAGCATAGATTCGTCTAGGTAAGATGGGAGCACAGACCCGTCTAGGAGAAGTGGGAGCATAGATTCGTCTAGGTAAGATGGGAGCACAGACCCGTCTAGGAGAAGTAGGAGCATAGATTCGTCTAGGTAAGATGGGAACACATACACGTCTAGAAGTGGGAGCATAGATTCGTCTAGGTAAGATGGGAACACATACACGTCTAGAAGAAGTGGGAGCATAGATTCGTCTAGGTAAGATGGGAACACATACACGTCTAGAAGTGGGAGCATAGATTCGTCTAGGTAAGATGGGAACACATACACGTCTAGAAGTGGGAGCATAGATTCGTCTAGGTAAGATGGGAACACATACACGTCTTGAAGAAGTGGGAGCATAGATTCGTCTAGGTAAGATGGGAACACATACACGTCTAGAAGTGGGAGCATAGATTCGTCTAGGTAAGATGGGAACACATAAACGTCTAGAAGTGGGAGCATAGATTCGTCTAGGTAAGATGGGAACACATAAACGTCTAGAAGAAGTGGGAGCATAGATTCGTCTAGGTAAGATGGGAACACATACACGTCTAGAAGTGGGAGCATAGATTCGTCTAGGTAAGATGGGAACACATAAACGTCTAGAAGTGGGAGCATAGATTCGTCTAGGTAAGATGGGAACACATACACGTCTAGAAGTGGGAGCATAGATTCGTCTAGGTAAGATGGGAACACATAAACGTCTAGGAGAAGTGGGAGCATAGATTCGTCTAGGTAAGATGGGAACACATAAACGTCTAGAAGTGGGAGCATAGATTCGTCTAGGTAAGATGGGAACACATAAACGTCTAGAAGAAGTGGGAGCATAGATTCGTCTAGGTAAGATGGGAACACATACACGTCTAGAAGTGGGAGCATAGATTCGTCTAGGTAAGATGGGAACACATAAACGTCTAGGAGAAGTGGGAGCATAGATTCGTCTAGGTAAGATGGGAACACATACACGTCTAGAAGTGGGAGCATAGATTCGTCTAGGTAAGATGGGAACACATAAACGTCTAGAAGTGGGAGCATAGATTCGTCTAGGTAAGATGGGAACACATACACGTCTAGAAGTGGGAGCATAGATTCGTCTAGGTAAGATGGGAGCACATAAACGTCTAGAAGTGGGAGCATAGATTCGTCAAGGTAAGATGGGAACACATACACGTCTAGAAGTGGGAGCATAGATTCGTCTAGGTAAGATGGGAACACATAAACGTCTAGAAGTGGGAGCATAGATTCGTCTAGGTAAGATGGGAACACATAAACGTCTAGAAGAAGTGGGAGCATAGATTCGTCTAGGTAAGATGGGAACACATACACGTCTAGAAGTGGGAGCATAGATTCGTCTAGGTAAGATGGGAACACATAAACGTCTAGAAGTGGGAGCATAGATTCGTCTAGGTAAGATGGGAACACATACACGTCTAGAAGTGGGAGCATAGATTCGTCTAGGTAAGATGGGAGCACATACCCGTCTAGGAGAAGTGGGAGCATAGATTCGTCTAGGTAAGATGGGAGCACAGACCCGTCTAGGAGAAGTGGGAGCATAGATTCGTCTAGGTAAGATGGGAGCACAGACCCGTCTAGGAGAAGTGGGAGCATAGATTCGTCTAGGTAAGATGGGAACACATACACGTCTAGAAGTGGGAGCATAGATTCGTCTAGGTAAGATGGGAACACATACACGTCTAGAAGTGGGAGCATAGATTCGTCTAGGTAAGATGGGAGCACATACCCGTCTAGGAGAAGTGGGAGCATAGATTCGTCTAGGTAAGATGGGAGCACAGACCCGTCTAGGAGAAGTGGGAGCATAGATTCGTCTAGGTAAGATGGGAACACATAAACGTCTAGAAGTGGGAGCATAGATTCGTCTAGGTAAGATGGGAACACATACACGTCTAGAAGTGGGAGCATAGATTCGTCTAGGTAAGATGGGAGCACAGACCCGTCTAGGAGAAGTGGGAGCATAGATTCGTCTAGGTAAGATGGGAGCACAGGCCCGTCTAGGAGAGTTTGGAACATTGACCGGTCTAGAAGAAGAGTGGTGCATATACGTCTAGGGGAGATGCGAGATTTTCATCAAGGAAAATGGTGGTATGTACCCGTCGAGGTGAAGGGTTTTGCATAACCCCCAAGAAGAGATAGGAGCACAGATCCGCCTACGAAAACTATGGTACATACCAGTCTAGGAGAGATGGGAGCAACACCCGTCTTTGAGAAAGGGACGCTGGAAGAAAGATATTCAAACAGTTTCTCCTCTTCTTCTTTATCATCCATTTTCAAACTCCAGCTGGATCTCTCTTGTAGCAGGGCCATGGTCCTACTAAATTTCTAACATGATGTAATCCAGAGAATGGACTTGCGTTGTGGTGTCGTTTTATATGCACCAAATGCACCAGTGGCCTAAAGCGTCCGTCTTTGGCGGAAAAACAATATCTAACAAGATATGCAGTATTAGACAGTGTAGAAATTCAACAAGAAATTTTAATTGTTTTCAGTAAGAGAAAAAAGGGGGAAGGGGCGTGACGGGTGGCACATAATAATTAAGGTTGCCATAACGACTCAAATGTAACATCCTTCGCTAGCTCACCATACGTTACCCGCTGATCCAGCACTAGAAGATGTTATGATTGCTCAAATATAATTCCTAGCATGTTCTCCTGCTGGTCCAGCACTAGAAGATGTCATGATTGTTCAAATATAATTCCTTGCAAGGTTCTCTTACATTACCTGCTGATACAGCACTAGAAGATGTTATGATTGCTCAAATATAATTCCTCACATGTTCTCTTACATTACCTGCTGGTCCAGCACTAGAAGATGTCATGATTACTCAAATATAATTCCTCACATGTTCTCTTACATTACCTGCTGGTCCAGCACTAGAAGATGTCATGATTACTCAAATATAATTCCTAGCATGTTCTCTTACATTACCTGCTGGTCCAGCACTAGAAGATGTTATGATTACTCAAATATAATTCCTAGAATGTTCTCTTACATTACCTGCTGGTCCAGCACTAGAAGATGTCATAACGACTCAAGTACGACATTTCTCGCATTCTCATCATACGTCACGCGGTGATCCTGCACTATAGAGCATTAGGAGAGATGGGAGCACAGACCTATCTAGAAGGAATGGGAGCACATATTCGTCTAGAAGGGATGGGAGCACATATTCGTCTAGAAGATATGGGAGCACAGATTCGTCTAGAAGAGATGGGAGTACATACCTGTCTAGAAGGGATAGGAGCACAGACCTATCTAGAAGGGATGGGAACACAGATTCGTCTAGAAGAGATGGGAGCACAGATTCGCATAGAAGAGATGGGAGCACAGATTCGTCTAGAAGAGATGGGAGCACATATTCATCTAGAAGAGAATGGGAGCACAGATTCGCATAGAAGAGATGGGAGCACAGATTCGTCTAGAAGAGATGGTAGCACAGATTCGTCTAGAAGAGATGGGAGCACAGATTCGTCTAGAAGAGATGGGAGCACAGATTTGTCTAGAAGAGATGGGAGCACATATCCGTCTAGGAGAAAGGTAGTACATATCCCTCTAGGTGAAAGATGGTACATACACATAAGGAGAGGTAGGAACACAGGCACGTCTATGAGAATTGCACAGATCAGTATATCGTTATAGAAGATGTTATAAATGCTCAAATATAACATTCCTCGCATTTTCAGTTTTTCTAGTTTTTCCAGTCTTGTAAATATGATTTATCGGTTTCATAATCTGGTGGGTTGGTTTAAGTTGAACTGAGGGTATTTTTAACGGATATAAAGTGTTTATATTTCAAAAAATTAGAAAGTGTTACTGTTTCCTTCTGAATTATTAATCAATAATAACAAGATTACATTCACTCAAACAGGCATCCACTCCCAGACTACTACTCCATACAACTGGAGATCATTGCAAACAGGACCTCATCGGCCCAAGTCCAAATATGCGATTCTCAAGACAACGCAGTTCCAAGGTGTCCAGAACACTACAAAGATGGCAGCCGTTACTTAAAATGGAACATCAACTCTCCATGTGCTAATTACAAGGTATATATAAATTTACCTTCAACATATATTTTATTTTAATATAAATTCATAAAGAAATCATATTTTCTCACTTTCAATTAAAATCATCAATATGTCATGTAGCTGGGAAACTTGTGTGAAGATCGTATGACATCAACATTTCATATAGCTGGGAAACTTGTGTGAAGATCGTATGACATCAACATTTCATGTAGCTGGGAAACTTGTGTGAAGATCGTATGACATCAAGATTTCATATAGCTGGGAAACATGTGTGAAGATCGTATGACATCAACATTTCATATAGCTGGGAAACTTGTGTGAAGATCGTATGACATCAACATTTCATGTAGCTGGGAAACTTGTGTGAAGATCGTATGACATCAACATTTCATGTAGCTGGGAAACTTGTGTGAAGATCGTATGACATCAACATTTCATGTAGCTGGGAAACTTGTGTGAAGATCGTATGACATCAACATTTCATATAGCTGGGAAACTTGTGTGAAAATCGTATGACATCAACATTTCATATAGCTTAGAAACTTGTGTGAAGATCGTATGATATCAACATTTCATGTAGCTGGGAAACTTGTGTGAAGATCGTATGATCCTACCACTGCTCTGTCCCCATTTATCTAACACTCTCTTAAGCTCAAACATAATTCTAGATCACAATGTTTTGCACGCATCCATGATTCGACAGTGCATTTTCAATTTCATGTTTTCACATCAACCAGTATTGATTTTATTCCTCCGCTCTCTTTCTCTTGTCCCCTCCCCTCTCTCAGAGAGTGAGAGAAATATATGAAATATGTGAACATGAACACCAAAAATTGCACTATATAAAATGATCATCATACCATCACTATGCTATCAATATCAAACGTTGACATTACCAGCAAAAGACATAAGAAAACTTTTAAAAAATACAAAAATGTATATAATATATATGTACATATATATATATATATATATATATATATATATATATATATATATATATATATATATAATATATATATATATAATATATATATATATATATATATAATATATATATATATATATATATATATATATATATATATATAATATATATATATATATGTGTGGACTCACCAATACATTTTTGAATAAAGCACAAAGTGTCTAGAAATGACCACATTACCGCACCAGATTTTAAGAAAGCATATGTACAACATATGTAAAGATAAACAAAAATATGTAGATGTGTGAGCAAAATAAAACATAAAACAACCTAACAACAAGATGTGTAGTGTCAACATTACTGTACAAATCAATGTGCTGGAGAATGATAGGAAAAAGCGTTTATGCGGTTTCATTATGGCATGCAGTATGTCTGTGAAAAATCATGTACACAGAGAAGCATCTCTAGAGAAGAAAATCTTCAAGTTGTCAGCAAGATAAGAGAAATATCATCTGAGAAATATCATATGTTTAATTCTTTGACTTTGGATGGAATTGGTGTTTTGTGTAGAAATTAGATCCGTCATTAGAATTACTCAAAGATAACTCTTGGTGGTTGGTGAAAGTGCGGACGAGACAAAACATGAAGAAATTGTAACAGGAAATGAAAAACAATCACAACTAGTGCACAGTACAGAAAATAATGAAAGACATAGAGTGTTAGCGTACATGTGTTGCTGCCTTAAACTGCAGTGGAGTAATAGGTTAACTGATGATGCGTGTGGTATGTGACTGACATGACTTTGGCTGCGATGTCAAGGCTAAATTTAATTTGCAACAGCAACATCAGTGTTCCAATGAAAATCTTAACCGTACAACAACTCATTGGTTCTTTCTATTGTGTGTTGGATGCGTAATCGCCCGTGTGCTGTCAGGCCCAAAAGGGGAGCAAAGAATAGCAACACTGTTTACCTTCCACGCAGGTCGTAAAAGGCGACTAAGGACGTTATGGGATGGAGTTGGCTGTCCCATACCATATAGGGTCAATGACCCAAAGCCATGCTGAAGTCGGATGTGTCAGACCGAAAGGCGCAGATATCGCAGCAATGCTGTACATCATGACACAGCGCATTCCGTTCTCCAGACTACATTCTGCTAATCTGCAGGAGTTTAAGAACGAACGCAGAAGAAGAAGAAGAAGAAGGATGCTTAATACTTTACCGTCGGCAGGTATAGAAGACCTAACTGCCAAATGTAAACAGACCTTCATTCGGTATGTATTATTTCAATGTCACGTTTTCCATTGGTTACTAATTATATACTAAGATTAGCCGTGACTATTTTTGGCATGCGATTCCAAGTATATAAATATTGGCCAACGGAAAACATGGGAATGATCAAGAAAACTAACCAATGAAGGCCTCATTAATTCTTTTAGAATGTCAGTAGTACTCTGTTGTTAGCTACGCTTAATGCAGACATGTAGACACGTATAGTTTTCGAATACACGTATTGTGGACGATTTCTACAGATAGCATAAGACAAATGACAGAATAAGAAATAAAATAAAAATACATACAGGTACACACTGCTTCAATAGTAGAACATCGAAAACTAGCATGGTTTGGATATTTTGTGTTCGTCCTCAAACTCTTACAAATCAGTAAGATGTGGCCTAGTTCCGAGAACGCATTTGTACAACAGATATGATTCTGCTACAAATTAAGGAAACAGTCGAAAATGAAAATAGCAGAAGACAAAGTAAATTTTAACAAACATAAAAGATTGCAATTTTCACGATTGGTGTACCCTCAGCCGCATTGCTCTATATATATAGTGGACTGTGTGTGGTTATGCGTTCAAAAAAGTAGGGTCTATTCCTACTGCCCAGAAGGGTTATGGATATTTATGTATATGCCGTTTACACACACACACACACAAAACAACCACTTGTCTAAAATGTTAATATCTCGCTCTGTTTCCCTAAGGATAGTATTATTGTTCTATTACGAATTTTTATGAGTCACGATTATTGTGACCTAACTGTTCAAAACCATGCTTTACGATTTCAGAACACAAAACTGACTACACTAAAGGGAGGCCCCAACAGCGTAGTGTGTACGGAAGAGACAGATCTTCTACGGCAAGTGTTTCATAGATCTCGACCCACCACGCAGGAATACATGTTTCCTTCCCGAGAGTGTGAACATCACAAGCGACTGTGTGAGCAGTGTTTACTTACAGCGACATGTGCTACTGCTGCTGTCACGAATAATCAAAGTACGTTCAGTGAAACAATTTTATATTTATTCATAACACTTATTACTGAACAATAGAAAATAATAATCGTAATTGTTAAAGGATATATGTATTGGAAATTTGTTTTTTAACCATATCCTTTTAGGCTTCATCATTATCAAGTGCCGTATCCGAAACGAAGATTGGCTGCAACAGACCTCCAACATCCCCTGTCTCTTGATAATGCTTTACTTGTTGTAATTTCTCTCCATGTATGTTTATGTTTAGCTCTTTTCTTCTGTGTCTTTTCTGATTAAAATAGTTTTTGTTATTTGGATATTTATATCCATTCCACATTCTTTACTTGATTTACTGATTTGATATATTAGTCTTTGTAGTGCATGTTCACTTTCTGCTAAAAGAATAGTGTCATCTGCATATCTTAGATTGTTTACTATTTTACCATTGATCTTGAGTCCTGGCATTTCTTATATATTTTTAAAGATATTATTTGTGTAGATATTAAATATGCGTGGTGATAAAATACACCCTTGTCTTACCCCTCTTCTTATTTCTATGTATGGTGAGTAGCTGTTTTCACACCTTATTGATGCAGTCTTTTAGGGTTACGGTAAGGTTACAGTAAACGCTACTTTAGTGTGTTAGAAAATGCTTAGTCCTAAACGTCATTTAATATTACAATAACCAATAATCGAATGTACATGGATCTTGCATACAACTTTACATTTCAGAAGATCCTATGATTTTAATCATAAAGTGACATATTCTTTCCAGAACGTAATCTTTTCTATGGATCTCTTGAATTCTCCGTGGTCTTGAGCAAGTTGCCCTGCATCTTCCAGTGACATGTGCAGGCATTCTTGAATGTCTTTTGTCCAACGGCGTCTTGGTTGGCACAATGATTTTAATATTTCTTAAAATACTACAGTTGTTGTCATTGTACCCTTGATGTCCATACCAGAGCAGCGTTTTTTGTGTGCATATTTAAGATCTGATGTATTTTACGAAGAAAATGTTTCATTTGTGTCCAATATTTAATAGTATGATAGTAGGCAGTACGAGCGATGTTATGTGGTTTCTTGACGCTATCTCCCTTTTTGCACATGCTAAATTAATTTCAGGTTGGGCCTTGTGAATTTCGTTTGTCGTCAACTCCTGGGGCGCCGCCTCGGTAGGCCCTATCTAATTTTGGCGCTAGACATTACAACTATTAACCTCTAATTTTCTCTTTTAGAAATTGGTATCCATTCATATATTCCAGTTGTTACCCCCATTCTTGACATGAACTCCTTAAGTTCTAATTTGGATGCAACTATGAGATCAACAAAATCATACACAATTTCAAATAGATCAACCGTCAAATGGATGTTGTTATTTGGTAATATTCTAGCGCCCCCAGCGTTACCTGCTCCATATCAATATTGCAAAGGATTGGAGACAATATGCAGCCTTCACATCTACAATTATGCAAACATATTCACCAATATCATTCCATAGAAAAGTAGCAGAATTCATTTGTACAAATTGCTTGAATAAGTCAATGTTCGTTCTATCGAAATTGTAATATCTCATGACACAATCTTGATGAATAGCGCCATCAAAAACTTGTGTATTGCCAATGAAGTTATGCTTAAACTCGTGGTGATACGACAAATGCTTTCTTGACTAGTGAGTTTCTTCTTCGAACACTCTTAGCCGCTGTTCATTAGCAGGATGTTGTCTGGAAAACAAACAAAACGATGGATCATGGTTTACAGCTTGACTCGATATCTGCTCTTTTCTAAGCATGACATCCAACTTCAGAATAGTTTATGGATATCTTAAATCCTCCATGGAATGAGACAACCAATTCCTCACCCTAAACCTCATTAGTCGCTTTAATAGGCAAGTGATACTTGATATTATCTGATGCTACTAATTTCAATACCGCTATTTATTTCCTGGATCTAGACTGCTTCTAAGTTAGAATGTCTTCTGAATTATGTCTTCTTTATTCAATTAGTTTGAGAGTTTCATCTAAGATGTACTTATCTTTTTTCTTGGTAACTGTTCTGGGTATAAGATTTTGTGCTCTAGAAACGAGTATCTCTTGCTTCTTGTTAATTTTTCTTGTACTGTTATAAGTATTTCAAATTTGTTGTGGACTTCGATATTATACTCTACCGGTATGTTGCTGGTTAGTTAGTTATTTAGTCGTCGGATCATCATCACTGCAAATTGGACACATCCATAGTTGCTCCGATCTCTCCTTGAGTGTATCCGCCATCACACTTCTGCTGACCGTACCGGACCTATGCTGGTTGACCATCATTCTTCTGCGCCTTCCAAAATGTTCACCTCTAGCAACACCGCATTTCAATCCCTGATCTTTAATCCTAGCCATTGAAAAGGAATCATCATCCACATTAGTCTCACTCTCGCGTGGTATATCTCTTAAGGAGTTCAAAACGTCAGCGCGATCCATTGCCCCATCGCCCTGTGCCACAATCGCGCACGATGCCAGTTTATCCGCTCTTTCATTGCCTCGAACGCCCACATGTCCAGGCACGAAAATAAATGTAACCACATTCAAGCTCGCCTTTCTCAAGGCCTCAATCCACTGTTCGCGAACGAGACCCGCTTGTACCTTCTTAATCATACTCATAGTCACTCAAGATGCAGACCTGCGCTACCTTCTGTGTGCGTAGCCACTCAAATGCCTTGGTCACCGCCATAGTCTCCATGGTCATACTACTCGTAGTGACCGCAAAGGCACTACTCTCCTCCTTGATCGTTTTACCTGCGCACTGAGCTGTAAAGGACCAAGCACTGCGAACATGCCTAATTACAGATCCATTAGTGTATATAATCAGATCCCCCTCTTTGGTATTTTCACTGATTAAAGCCTGCACTTCTTTCTCCACAGCTGTGGGACACCATTCTCTGCATTCCTTGCAAAGTGATATTACTACTCTCAAACAAGTTTCGAAATCTGTGGGTAGACCTATCCAATCCGCACCTGCTGCCACATCCTGTAATCTGCACACGCTTTGTGTGACATCCTCAGCACGTCCCATCCACGACCTTCCTCTCTTGAGTTTGCTGCCTTTAACTTTCTGTATTTCGGAATGCAACGGGTGTTCCTTATCTGCATGTATTTGAAGGTACGCCCGTGCACGGCAATACTGTAATATATGCTCAGCTGTTGGGCAGTCAAGTAGGTATCGCATAGCTCTTGTCGATGTGTCTCTTGTGCATCCCAGAATGATACGCATTGCTGCATTTTGGACTCTATCCAGTCTTTCGATCTGAGTTTGGCTAAGAGTCAGAATTGCCAGTGCATATTCCACCACAGCCACAACCAAACCATGGTACAAAAGAAATAACAATCTCTGCTCACACTGCGCAGCAGCCATAACCTTCATTGCTGCTAAGCCTTTGCCTGCCTTTATGATAATATGGTCAACATGTTCCCTGAAACTCGGGCTTCTGTCAAAAAACACACCCAGATATCTCATTGTGCTAGTTCTGTCTAAACTTTTCCCGGACAACGAAACTTGTGGCATGGGTGTCTTTACCATGTGATTGTTCAAGGAAAACCACGTCACGAAAGCCTTAGACGGATTAACCACTGCTCCCGTATCTCGACACCAATGTTGCTGGTGTCACAGTGGATGGGTCTAGCACCTACTATAAACTCTGTAAGCTTTATTTTGACATTCGCCATGAAAAGTACGTGTTCTGTATCAGTCAGCACTTTTGTGGTTCTGGCGCATAAAATGCTTTATCTCCATCTGTGTTGATTAAGATGTAATCTATTTTATTTTTTGTCTTGTCGCCTGGGGATGTCCACGTGTATAGTCGTCTAGGATGTTGTAGGACTAAAGTCTTCGAGATTAGCAAGTTGTTGTCTGTGCAGAAATCTACTAGTCGCTCCCCTCTCTCATTCCTTTAGTCGATAGCCCAACTGCATGCCCTACTTCACATGTGCTTAGTGATCGAAACTTTACATTTAAATCATATTACTATTTAAAATCTAGATTCGGTAATTTTATTTGTTGTCTCTTGTAGATGGTCATAACATGCGTCAATTTATCTTCTATGCTAATGTTGGTGCATATGTTTGGATGTTGGTGCATATGTTTGGATGTTGGTGATGTTTTTGGATCTTCTGTTTTTATCCCCACTGTGCGATCGTTGATTGTGTTGTATCCTAAAAGTGTTTTGGCTACATCTTTTGACAATAATATACCGATTCCTCTGAGACCACTTTTCGCTTTCCCTGAATATATGAACATTTCACTAGTCCACTGAGAGTATCCTTGCCTATAGTTGTTTTAGTACTTTATTTTTCGATAGTTTCTACTGCTTCTAGAGAATCGGCTGCTAATCAAGCGTAACTCCAAGATGTGTGAATGATTTAACTTGATCGTATCTTGCAAGTGTGTAATACGTATCTTTATACGAAATGGATTTTCTTTAGTTTACTTTAATTTAAGCGTGACTATTATTGTTCCAGCAACTGGTTCATAATTCATCATTTAAGGTAAGTGTAACAGAATTACCTGAACTTCAAATTCATATGGTCCTATCTGTCAACATATACGTCGTGCCTTTGTTATGAACAGGTGGCACAGGTGATGTAGTGAAAATCAACTACATGCATGACGTGACAAATACATGGGAGATCCCAAAATCGTGAAAACATATCACCAATGTATAATAGAGAACCCTCTTGGATGGAAGGGAATTCATAAAATACCTGGGAGAGCCCAAATACCTGCAAACATGTTAGCCCTGGATAATAGAGAACCCTCTTGGATGACAGGGAATACATAACTGGTTGGCCCACCCATCCCAGTCATCATGGTCCAAATCTGGGTTAATATATACATCTCTGACAAGAAATAATGCTTGGCATGGGGCTGAAGCTCTAACTCCAACTCTGCATGTTGTCGAAGGTAGAAAAGCTCCAAAAACCCTAAAATGTATCCCCTCTGAAAATGAGACTTTTTTCTAAAAACATTGAACACCACTGAGAGTTTCAGTCTTCTGTGTATGAAATAAAGATCTAGAAAACCACCATATGGCACATTGGAGGTAAGAGCGAAATGCTCGTGATTTCTGGAGATCTGGATAATATTAGTAAATGTAAGGTATATACACGTTCGTATAAAAAAATGAAGTAGCCATGAACCTAGTAATTTGTGTAGTCATGTTCAGTGTAATATTTATTTATATTAGGCTGCCATTGCTTTCTGAGCAGATCTGGTGTAAATTGAGCTGAAGTTGACATACGTACCTGCGCTTATGAGCAACGCCCATTACTTCTAAAGTCACATAGATTAGTGCAGTATTTTCACTGTTGTTTTCCTTTTATAATATTTAGCTTCTTATTCTTAACAAACAACAGCACACACAAGTGATGAAAAATGTTGTGGTGTACACTGCTACACACAGACGTCCTGTAAGAAAGCTTTCAGCAATGAATGTCCACCGCCCACGGTCGAATGTGCAACAGGTAATAAATGTACTTTAATTTATACTCTCACACGTTGTTTACTTTATCCAGGGCCGGTCTTAGGCCATTGCAACCTATGCGGCCGCAGTGGGCCCCGCACTTCATAGGCCCATAAATGAATATTAGAATTTATTTTATTATCCTCTTCCCTACCCAGACTGGGCTCCTCGCAGTCCGTTTCGCATTGCGGCCCGCAATTGTTAGACCGGCCCTAACTTTATCATATGATATCCTAGTAACATACATATCCCACAACTAAATTATACAGAGAATGATAGTATGGAATTTTAGTTCAACTCAACATAACTTTCCTTTATTATCTTTTAATATTTTATTAAAATTTAATCTATCAACATAACTGTTACATTTACTTATCAACATCAAATATGGCTGCTGCGCAGTGTGTGCAGAGATTGTTATTTCTTTTGTTCCAGGGTTTGTTTGTGGCTGTGGTGGAATATGCACTAGCAATTCTGACTCTTAGCCAAACTCAGATCGAAAGACTGGATAGAATCTAGAATGCAGCAATGCGTATCATACTGGGATGCACAAGAGACACATCGACAAGAGCTATGCGATACCTATTTGACTGCCCAACAGCTGAGCATAGATTACAGTATTGCCGTGCACGGGCGTACCTTCAAATTTATACAGATAAGGAACACCCGTTGCATTCCGAAATACAGAAAGTTAAAGGCAGCAAACTCAAGAGAGGGAGGTCGTGGATGGGACGTGCTGAGGATGACATACAAAGCGTGTGCAGCTTACAGGATGTGGCAGCAGGTGCGGAATGGATAGGTCTACCCACAGATTTCGAAACTTGTTTGAGAGTAGTAATATCACTTAGCAGGTAATGCAGAAAATGGTGTCCCACAGCTGTGGAGAAAGAAGTGCAGGCTTTAATCAGTGAAAATACCAAAGAGGGGGATGTGATTATATACACTAATGGATCTGTGATTAGGCATGTTCGCAGTGCTTGGGCCTTCACAGCTCAGTGCGCAGGTAAAACGATCAAGGAGGAGAGTGGTGCATTTGCGGTCACTACGAGTAGTATGACCATGGAGACTATGGCGGTGACCAAGGCATTTGAGTGGCTACGCACACAGAAGGTAACGCAGGTCTGCATTTTGAGTGACTCTATGAGTATGATTAAGAAGGTACAAGTGGGTCTCGTTCGCGAACAGTGGATTGAGGCCTTGAGAAAGGCGAGCTTGAAAGTGGTTACAATTATTTTCGTGCCGGGACATGTGGGCGTTCGAGGCAATGAAAGGAGCGGATCAACTGGCATCATGCGCGATTGTGACACAGGGCGATAGGGCAATGGATCGCGGGACGTTTTGAACTCCTTAAGAGATATACCACGCGAGAGTGAGACTAATGTGGATGATGATTCCTTTTCAATGGCTAGGATTAAAGATCAGGGATTGAAATGCGGTGTTGCTAGAAGTGAACATTTTGGAGGGCGCAGGAGAATGATGGTCAACCAGCATAGGACCGGTACTGTCAGCAGAAGTATAATGGCGGATACACTCAAGGAGAGATCGGAGCAACTATGGACGTGTCCAGTTTGCAGTGATGATGATCCGACGACTAACTAACTTATCAACATCATGTTGCTATCTAATTAATGCGTTTGCTGTCTAAATTATCAAAATATTGTCTAATTTATCAAAATATTGTCTAATTTATCAACATCACTTTTTAATTTGGATAAAATTACTGAAACTTGCTATAATTTATCAACATCACTTGTATATCATTTGAATATCATTCTGAATATCATTTTTATTATTAACCAATCATTATCTAGATAATGTACATCTCACTGACACTTGTCTTATTATTTAGCAGTCTTATATTAACTTATATGTGTACCTCGATATTGTCTTCACAATATTTTGATACATTTATGTTTTTTCTCAATCGCCGCTGTTCAACTTCGCTGAGCATCGTTTCTTTGTATCCAAAATACCAGGAGAAGTCAACATATTTTCACTGTTTCCACACTTTGATTTGCTGGATTATCAATTCGCCTGTCACCTTCAGTACGTTCCACCTCATCAACTTTACAGTATCAGTTATATAATCAATATACCAGCCATCAACTTCAACACAACCCCTCAACATTTTACTGTTGCTTCAAACTCGCGAACGGAGCATGAAAGAAGGCTGTCGCAGTAAGTAAAAACGAGTATCGTTTATATCGCTACTGAAGTCGTCCGACGCTATGTCTTAGAGAAGTGGTCAGCGTAATTAGGTAAATTAATAACAACAATAAGACCATAACCTGTCAGAAGTGTAGTGGTGTCACACTGGATACACCAGCACAAAAAGCTCCCACTTAACTCTAATCTAAGCCATTAGAGAAGAGTGGAAAAATAGCACGCCCTACCATTCCTTAATATTATCAATCCAGGATATTTCTTTACTTTCCTCTCTTCCTTCCCCCCTCGACTTTCCTTGCATAATAATTTTCGAAATTATTTCGTGTCATGCCTTGTTACATGTCCAAACCAAACAAGTTTACGCCGCTTACCACTGTCAAAAGTGGTTCTTGTTTATATTACAAGTCTGTTTATTTGTTTCCTGAAAAATATATTTATTTGTTTTCTATATAACCAATTCTTAACAGACGTCTGCAGAACGTGTTTTCAAAAGCCTGAATCCTTCTTATATTTATAAAGCAAAAGCTCATCATTGTTATATACATTGTTTCCAGGAAGAGGATTAAGACAAGGATGAATTGTATCACCAAGCCTATTTAATATCTACACAGATAATATCTTTAAAAAGTTAGAAGAAATGTCAGGACATCAAAGGGAAAATAATAAACAACCTTAGGTATGTAGATGACACTGTTCTTTTGGCAGAAAGTGAACATGAACTACAGAGACTAATAGATCAAGTCAATAAATCAAGTAATGAATATGAACATGATATAAATATCCAAAAAACTAAATCCATGATAATCAGCAAAGACACAAAAGAACAAGAAGTACACATAAACATACATGGAGAGAAACTGCAACAACTAAAACAGTATCACTATCGTGGACACATAGTCACAAATGATGGCAGATGTGAAACAGAAGTTAAAAGGAGAATAGGAATAGCTAAAAGTACCTTCAATGGCATGAGGAAAATATTAATATCTAAACAAATTACAAACAAGTTAAAAATGAGAATTATAAAATGCTACATCTATTCTATATTAATGTATGCCTCAGAAACATGGACACTAAATAAACAATTAGAAGACTAAATTGATGCCTTTGAGATGTGGGTATATAGCAGAATAGGGAGAACAGCATGAAAAGAGAAGAAAACAAATAAAGAGGTGCTAAAGACACTTAATATGAAGAAAGAACTACTAAGAGAAATAAAGATCAGGCAAATAAAATACTTTGGACACATTAAAAGACATGACACCCTATTGAAGACCTTACTTGAGGGTAAAGTCAAAGGGAAGCGAGCAAGAGGTAGGCAGAGATACAAGTGGGAGAGTAACATTACACGATGGACAGGTTATAGTCTAGCAGAGTGCATCACCAAGACAAAAGACAGGAGATGTTGGAGATACGTTGCAGCCAACCTTCGTTGCGGAGATGGCACTTGATGATGATGATAATTGTGTAACTCTATACCAAGTAGTCCTATGTAGGTGTCCATAGCAACCTAGGTAAGGGCCCATGTCCATGGCAGAATTTGCTGTCACGGATGAAGATAACTCTTCAAGTACTACGCCGTAGCAACTATTAGGTGGCATGGTGAGTTCCCTCCTTAGCTGTGTTTATTTTCCCTAACTCATGAATCAAGTGTCCATTTACAGCTGGGTCGATTGGAGGAGCGAGTGTCAGGTGAGAAATCATGACCCAGATTTTGTAGGTCCGTATATGTTTTTGAACCTGGCAAAAGGTAGGCAGAGATACAAGTGGGAGAGTAACATTACACGATGGACAGGTTACAGTCTAGCAGAATGTACCGCCAAAATAAGAGACTGAGGACCCGCCCGTATGTCGCCGGGGTTCGAAAGGGGAGCAAAGAATAGCAACACTGTTTACCTTCCACGTATGTCGTAAAAGGCGACTAAAGAGGTTATGAGATGAAGTTGGCTGTCCCATCCCATATAGGGCCAGTGACCCAAAGCCATGCTGAAGTCGGATGTGTGAGGCCGAAAGGCGCAGATATCGCAGCAATTCTGTAAACCATGACACAACGCATTCCGTTCTCTGGACTACATCCTGATAATCTGCAGGAGTTTGAGAACGAACGCAGAAGAAGAAGACTGAGGATGTTGGAGATAGTTGCAGCCAATCCTCGTTGCAGAGACGGCACTTGATGATGATGATGATGAATCCTTCTATCTGTGTCCGCATTGAGTGTCCAACTGTCACACGTATGTATATTAAGCATTAGCCATCTGAATAGGGTTAAATTACACCATTTAGTATAGAAATTGAAATCCCAGGGGTGATGATACCAATAAATTCATATAGGCCCCTATTCATGTTTATACCCAAAGCAAATTGAATTATTTTTATTGTTTCTATAATAATTAATGAGTGCACTGAATTATGAATGGATTGGCCGGTAGCCTAGTTGATAGTGAGCGTGCATGAGCATAGAAATCAACTGCAAAGGGTTTGCGATTGTTACAGCCTAAACGAAATGACACAATTTGTCTTTTTTTTACTAAGGTAGGACAGCTTAATAAGGCAGTTATTGTATCAAACTCTTAGTCCATGTTTTGAAGTATCCAAAAATAAACGGTATCTGCATAAATTAGGTAAACTATAGAAAACTTGGTAAATACATACCTGTCCAAACTATGCTAGTTTTTGTCGTTTCACTATTGGAAGCAATGGTTCTTAAAGACCTGCATACATCTCTATTTTATTTCTACCGAACAAATTTGTCTTAGGCCCTATGCTCCTTATATAAAGTCGTCTCTCCATGTACACATTGGATGTCCAACTCTCACAACCATACAGCACAATGTAAAGCACTAGTGAGTTATACAGTTTGATTTTGACTTTAACACTGATGTTGCTTTTCCAAATCAACGTTATCCATGACATAGACGCTAAAGTCATCTCCAGCCATAGACCTTATTTTAAATTCTGCTTTGCATTTACCATGGCTGCATATGCCCTATGTTACACAGGTCCTATTGCTGTTTGGTGTCGTACTTTGCTTGTGTGATTTGAATTCTTCTCAGGCAATATTTTAAGATATCATATATACGTCAATATCCGTATATGGATTATATATATATATAATATATATATATATATATATATATAATTATTATTATTATATATAATATCATCAACATCAGGTATCATGGAAATAGGCTTTTCTGGGATATTTGAGTCTAAAATCTTTTCAAAATGCTGAGTGGTAACACTGCTGTGGAGGGGTGTCCCCCTCAAGATGGTGGTTGTATTCTTTGTTTACATTGCAAAAATCATACAATCAATAAAATGTAGAAAGGCTGCAGGCTCCGACAATATAACAGCAGAAATAATAAAACTCTCAAAGAATTTGGTGTGATACTATAACGGAAATTTGCACTGACATATATGAAACATGCCACATAAAGACCTGATAATTCATACCAGCCCTAATTTCGTCGTATTGATGCCCAGTCGTCATGTGGACTGGTACTAAGTTAATAGTTGATTATTATCAAATGAAGTTCGACAAGGGAGTGAGGTCGACGCTTTGCACAACTCCTCATCTCTTTAATCAAAGTTTCCAGTGCAAGTCATTTTCACATCCACGAATATTCACCCAAATGGAAAAGGTTTTCCCACTGACTCTAGGAGCATGGGTAAAAATGGACGAAGCGGCGGAGCACGGATGACACTTTTATCATCATGTTCTCAGCTATATTAGATGATGATGTCTTCAGAGATCTACACTTGGGAGTAGACATCATATATCACATTGATGGGAAATTGTTCAACCTTCGGCAGCTCCGAGCAAAAACCAAAGTCACATAACACACAATCAGGGATCTCTTTATTTGCTGATGACTGTGCTCTAAAATGCCAATTCTGAGGCTGATCTACAAATTATTATAGACAGATTCTCCAAAGCCTCTAACAACTTTGGTCTTACTATTAACACAAAGAAAACAGAAGTCATGTTACAACCAGCACCTGGCAAAAGTTATCTTCGAGCCATGCATAAAGGTAAATGGTGTAGCGCTGAAAGTTGTGAATAGATTCACATACTTAGGTAGTACATTATCCTAAGATACCAATGTTAATAATGAAGTGTATACAAGGATCGCCAAGGCAAGCAGCACTTTTGGCAGATTGTACTCAAATGTGTGGTGTAGAAATGCATTAACCTACAGACTTAAGCTGACAATCTACAGTGCAGTGGTACTTCCAGTGCTGTTATACGCTAGCGAAACATGGACTGAGTTATGTTTATGGGAGGAAACTCAATCACTTTCATGCAACTTGTCTCAGAAAAGTTATAAACATCAGATGGCAAGACAAGATTCCACATCCTTGACAGATCTGGTATCCCCAGCATTGATACTATCCTGATGCAGACACAGATTCGTTGGGCAGGTCATTTGGTACATATGCCAGACTAGACTATCGCCTGCCAAAGATATTTCTCTATGGTGAGCTGGAGAAGGGCAAACGATTTCAAGGTGGCCAAAAGAAGTGCTACAAGGACTTGTTAAAGATCTCACTGAAAGCATTTACAATAGACCAAGATACATGGGAAGAACTTGCACAAAATAGATCTACATGGTGTTCTACAGTCAAAAAGAGCACATTATCTTGTGAAAAGAGAAGAAATGCATTCCAACAGCAGAGAGTAGCTAGAAAGTCATGGATAGACCAAAATCTGCCTAAGGTGGTCATTCCATGTCCGAACTGTCCAAGAACATTTACAGCTCGAATAGGGTTCATTAACCATCTATGAACTATTATGCATGGTCATAATTCTAACTGGATTATGGTCATAATTCTAACTGGATTTTCAAAAGTGGATGTATAAAATGGTCATCATCACTTGTGATGGACGAACACACACACACATAATAGGGCCTATTTATAGAACAATAAAGACACTGAAGTCGGTGAAGAGCAATATGGTTTTAGGAAAAACAAAGGAACCAGAGAAGCTATACTTAGTATCTGACTATTTATAGATAGAGGACTATAGGTCCAAAAAATATCTATATTTGCTTCATAGACTCTACAGCAAGGACTTTGACAGAGTCTAACATGAAAAATTAATCAAATGTCTTCAAGAAATAGGCACATATGAAAAAGACATTAGATAGATTAGAAATTTAGGAACAGACTACATCAATAAGGTGTGAAAACAGCTACTCACCATACATAGAAATAAGAAGAGGTGTAAGACAAGGATGTATTTTATCACCCGCCTATTTAATATCTACAAAGAGAATATCTTTAAACTTATAGAAAGAATGTCAAACCTCAAGATCAATGGGAAAATAATAAACAACCTGAGATATACAGATGACATTGTTCTTTTAGCAGAAGATGAACATGAACTACAACTACTAATAAATCATGTTGATAAATCAAGTAAAGAAAATGGACTGGATATAAATATCCACAAAAAAACCATGATAATCAGCAAAGTCACAGAAGAACAGGTGCTAAACATAAACATACATGGAGAGAAACTACAACAAATAGAATACTATCAATATCTTGGACACATAATGACAAATGATGACATGTGAAACAGAAGTTGTTATAGTCATTTAATCATATATGTCATTTTCTTATAAGTCAACTCCATAGTGAAGACCAAAATACACGTGACAGTAAACATCGTCTAATCTTATGACACAATCTAGTTTCTAGACCAAGAGATATGCTTAAAATCAGATTTTGGTCCTATTATAATTGTTATGGACATCCAAAAAATAAACATCCAAAAAACAAAAACCATGATAATCAGCAAAGACACAGAAGAACAGGAGGTAAACATAAACATACAGGGAGAGAAACTACAACAAGTAAAACAGTATCAATATCGTGGACACATAGTCACAAATGATGGCAGACGTGAAACAGAAGTTAAAAGGAGAATAGGAATGGCTAAAAGTACCTTCAATGACATGAGGAAATTATTAATATCTAAACAAATTACAAACAAGTTAAAAATGAGAATCATAAAATGCTACATCTATTCCATATTAATGTATGCTTCAGAAACATGGACACTAAATAAACAATTAGAAGACAAAATTGATGCCTTTGAGATGTGGGTATATAGAAGAATAGGGAGAACATCATGGAAAGAGAAGAAAACAAATAAAGAGGTGCTAAAGACACTTAATATGAAGAAAGAACTACTAAGAGAAATAAAGATCAGGCAAATAAAATACTTTGGACACATTAAAAGACATGACACCTTATTGAAGACCTTACTTGAGGGTAAAGTCAAAGGGAAGCGAGCAAGAGGTAGGCAGAGATACAAGTGGGAGAATAACATTACACGATGGACAGGTTACAGTCTAGCAGAGTGCACCACCAAGACAAGAGACAGGAGATGTTGGAGATACGTTGCAGCCAACCTTCGTTGCGGAGACGGCACTTGATGATGATGATAATTGTGTAACTCTATACCAAGTAGTCCTATGTAGGTGTCCATAGCAACCTAGGTAAGGGCCGATGTCCATGGCAGAATTTGCTGTCACGGATGAAGATAACTCTTCAAGTACTACGCCGTAGCAACTATTAGGTGGCATGTGAGTTCCCTCCTTAGCTGTGTTTATTTTCCCTAACTCATGAATCAAGTGTCCATTACCAAGTACAGCTGGGTTGATTGGAGGAGCGAGTGTCAGGTGAGAAATCATGACCCAGATTTGTTAGGTCCGTATATGTTTTTGAACCTGGCATGCTTTAAGTCATTGATGGTAAGCAAGCTCACTATCAACTAGACTACAGCACTCATCATAGGCCATTATTCACTGCTATTATAGATCTATACCTATAAAAGACAAATATAGAAATATGTTATTACAAAAACAGAAAAATTGGCAGATCATTTTCCAGTAGTATTTTTCAGATCATTTTCTGAGTAGCCTACTGCAAGTTTTAATTACCACAGACTTTATTGAGAATATAACAAAAATAATAATTTATGACAGTACTATGTGATGAATATATATGATACGGAAGAAAACTAACAAATTTCAAGACAACTAATGATGATGACATAAATGGTAAGAAGCTGAAAGCAGCCGATGATGCAACTATTTGACCTAGGCCTATACTGGCTATTATAAATAATGTATGGAGGGATGAAAAACTGCCTCAACGGAAAGATGTGACTATAGTAAGAAGGGTGATCTATCTGATTGTAGTAACCTAATTGACTTGCATAAATCTATCAGTGCCAGGAAAATGTTATGTAGTATATGATGTAATCCCTTTAGCTGTGTGTAAGTAGCATTTGACAGCCTAGGCCTAGGTCCTATAGGCCTAGTCTTTCTGGCAAGAAGGTTCATTGTCTCAAAGGCATGACTGTGTTAGAGAGTTTATGGATGCATGTTTGGCCTCTGCAGGAATGTATTCCAGTGCAACGGTATCCCAGGATCGTAGTGTCTTGCTGAAGCATAGCATATGTTTCTGGGTCAAATATTTCATTATTTTTTTCATCATATTTGCTGACCTATCTGTAGTGATGGTACATCTGGCATTCCCTGCCTTCTAGGAGTCTGTTAACCCATGAGTGGGAAAAAACAAGACCTAAAACATTAAAATATTTATAAATATAGATATATATTGGAAAGATTTTCACTGGAAGACACCTTACCTCAAGTCCAATAGTCATATCTAATAGAAGTATATTGTTGCTTGGTCGTAGGTCAGGTATGTTACTTGTAAGACCCACATTCTTCTGCATGCAGAACCAAAGCAATCATGTGTTCATGTATATGCTTCCAGTACGATTGCATGGGATGATAGTTGTGTTCTTTCTGCTTGATGATAAGAGAAGTTTGAGAGAGGAGATGGACACCGCCAAGTAAAATTGTATACACCTATATACCATATGAGTATCTCCATAATATGGATCATGACGTTTTTGCTAATGTTCACAATATGGCACCATGATTTCTCTGATAGGGCTTTTTTTTATTAGGCCTATATTATTTACTATCATGTATTACCAAATATTTATCCTCAGAAAAATCATTTAAAAGATTAGTAGAAATGCAGTCACAACTTATTATCAACTTTATCATTTTCCAAAAATCATTTGATATCCTGCACTATCCGACTTACTGAAACTTTACATAGGACTATTACAAGAGAGCGTTTCACCATTGGTATCAGAAACAATGAAGATCAAATTGCAATGAAAGGAGAGAAATGGAAATCTATGACATCCGCCCTATGTGCCGACTTTAGCCCTAGAGGAATAACTAACTAACTAACCATCAAACACTGGGAAATTCTCACTATTACCCGGTATATTACCATGAAAATATTTCAATATAATCAAGCCTTGATATGATAAGTCACATTGTTAAGATGAATGTTTGTAAAATGGAAGGATTTCATATAAAGACAGGAGTAGAACATATTTTCATTCTGTGACTATAGCTATTTGGCATTCCTATGGATTGAGTTATTACAACATAGGCCCCTATGCTCAAAATAAACATGGTATAGGCCCTTATAATGAATGTAAGCACAAAAAAATGTTAAAATTGAAACCAGGGGGAAAAAAAGAAAATGAAAAGACCTTTCATAGAAAATACAACACAAAGGGCATGCCTAATGGTTTAATCCACATATACGAATTGAACAGAACAGCATTTAAAGTTGACAGCACTGATTACAGTCCTATGTACCAATTTATCCAGTACTGAAGGAACATACATTATCTGTCAAGTTCAACATTATTGTATGGTAGGTTTAACATTAAAGTATTGTCTAGCAAGCTTAACTTTTAAATATTATGTTATAGTTTGAGTATTACCTGGTAAGGTTAACATTTGCCTGCCAACTTCCACAGATTTGACTTCATATCTGCCTTACATGACACTAGAATCAAGGTCACAGATGAACTTGTCTTGGTTGGAGCCCACAGTGAATTGAAACACCACCATGAGAGCTTAATGAAGCCTTATGTTGTCAGAGAACTCAAGACAGCCAATGATTTGAAGAAGTATCAATCTCTCACAAAACACTCCGATTCTAAGGCTGCCTATGTTCAGTTTGAGAAGCCATTTCTATACAGTTCATTCTCATGGTTCAAAGATGGATGCTACAAAAACACATCACAGGTAAATTATGGTGTATTATATGGGAGTCCTCTTTTTCTGTTTTAACCTGTAGCAACCCAGAGAAAAACTATGTAACCTCCTCTGGAACCCAGCTGTTTTTTATGATTTCTGGTTTTTGCTTTTTTGGCATAACTTTTTTTATTATTGATTTCAAATTTGTAGATTATAGAGATACGTGGATACTGGATATAGTGGTATTGTTGGTTTGTGTGTGTCAATGTTAAGTGGACAACCAACATGGACAGTGATAACAATGACAAAAACATGCGCACATAAAGGACTTGCCAGTATAGAGTTAATCCATATCTGTAGCAGCAAATACAAATTTAGACCTATACATCTTGTTAACTATCATTATTGATTGTCAACTGATTATCAACTAATCAATCATAATTATACCATAATATAATAAGATATTGAAGCCTTCAAAATATTCATCCGAAATCAGCATCTATGGAGAATTAATGAACAATAGCATCACTAAAGTGAGGTCCGTACAGTATGGTTTGAAAACGTGAAGAGGTTAAATAAATTATGACAGGGTATTGATATCGGTGTGAAAAATTCAGAAACAACCACTCTAACAAATACATTTTATAAAAGCATGATGGGAAATAATCATGGGAGATTGTTGTCCATGACTGCAAATGGCTACCTCATTGGTGGCATTTGTCAACATTGGGTGATCATAGAAAGAGTAAACATGTTGAAAAAATGTTGATATAGGGCTGCTGAAAATTAACATTGATGGTACAGGCAAATGTATGTCCTGTGCCAAAAGGCATAGAAGTCCAAGCCTGCCTGCAAAACAAAGAAAAAATTATTTTCACATATCCCACTTGCGGAGAAACTGAAGGTCTCACTATTCATATACCAGATCAACCATTATGCAACAGTAAACTCTCAGTAGATGACAGTCAATATATGAGCCTTTTCTTTCTTGGATGCACAATAGCATTTAATTTTTGCAGTTACATTTCCCTTTATTATGCAACATTTAGAGAACCCAGGATTGCAGCTCAGTCTGGGAAATCAGATGATCATCAACCCTGACCATGGTCCTAGCTTCCAACATGTAATTGATTTCCTAGCTATGATCAAGTGGCACATTGGGTGTTTTGAAAAGCAGCTGTGTATAGGTTGTGACAATTCCCTGGTAGAGTCCAGTATCAGGCAAACATGTTAACCCAGCATAAAAGTATAGATAGCTACCATGAATGGTGGAGAATGCATATCTGGCTGCCACACTCATTTATCCCAGTGACCATGGTTTAGAACTTGATTGCTATGGACACCTCTGATAGGAAAGAATGCTTGACATGTTTGAGGTGGGGGGGGGGGGAGGGTGACTGAAGCTCATGACTCAAAACTCCAAGAATTGACACTTTCTATGTAGGAAACTTCTTCTCTAAGCATTGCACAACACAGAAAATTAGTTTGACTGTGAATTAAAGCTTTTGAGAAAGCATCCTATTGTACTTAGAATATAAGATCTAATCACTTGTGTGTACTGAGAGTAAAAAAAGCAACGGCACAATCTTCAAATATCAAATAAAGTTTTATAAGGATAAATATTGTTATTTAATTATGAATCTAACTATATAGAGAATAGAGAATATATAGAGAATAGAGAATATATAGAGAATAGAGAATATATAGAGAATAAGAATCTAACATTAAAATGTTTTGGTCTTCTTAGATTTACCATAACCAGTCCATCTATCAGGACGAATTCACACCAGTCATAGCCAGAAAAAGTCTTGCTGAAGTGCCACCAGAGATAACAGTATCCAAGCCACAGGGGTTTACGTATCGGTTGTACCACAGAGATAGGTCGCCATACATCAAGTTCTTTGTTGAAAGTAAGAATAACATGTGATACTGACATAGAATGCATGATTGAAGTAAGAATAGCAATGGATACTGATAGGGAATGCATGATTGAAGTAAGAATAGCAATGGTTACTGATAGGGGATGCATGATTGAAGTAAAAATAACACTTGATACTGACAAGGTATGCAAGATTAAAGTAAAAATAGCATGTGATACTGAAAAGAAATACTGGATGAAAGTTAGAACCATCATCATATTGAGGGCTCAGTCTTTGGAAACCATACATGTAGCACCCTCTTAGTGTTGGTCATATGGGCAAGCAGTAATGTCTATTGCTGCAAAGACTGTTTTATGAGTGAGTCTCTATGCATACAAAATGTGTTTCTACTGCACAGTTCTTTCTGTTTCACTTTTCAGCGGACCTCTTCTTTATCAACGACTGTGATACGCCTTAGGTCAATTTATCTTTATGTGTCTATCTCCCTTGTTAAAGCTGCCCATTTATAGACCATTAAGATAGACACCATTGTATCAATCTTACATACATCAGTGAAGTGAAGTTGGTTCAAATTTACTGGCACCAATGACCAGCTGTCAATATAAAATTATCCTTATTTTCCAGATGTGCTTCAAAAGGATTACATTTTAAAGAAAACTTACAGGTTGAAGGGTATGTTATCAGCACTGGATGATATTAGAAAACTTACAGGTTGAAGGGTATGTTATCAGCGCTGGATGATATTAGAAAAGTGCTTCTCCATCCAGGGTCAGATAAAAGAAATACCCTATTTGGAACAAAATAACAGCTCACAAACACATACCGTACATATATTACATATATCACACTGTGGCATTCAAAGGACATGAACCCATGGGCAGCTGGAATACCAACTATAGGTATGTTGCCATAATCTTTTCACTTTAATATTATTATACTCGTGTTTAATTTCTCATTAATTTCTATATCACTGTTTCCTCCCAGAGGGCGCATCAGTACTACAACATCTCCAGGGAACATCAGTGACTGGGAAACTGGTGGCAAATAGTTTCTCCGGTAAAGTTACCAAGCACAATGAGGCAGGCAAATGGACATTAATATTTTCAGGTGCGTTCATTTGTAGTTTTCTTTATTAAACTACATACTACATAAACTACATTTTTTTACAGTGAATGTCTGCAAGTAATGATGTGAAGATGTATGGTATGATGAGAAGAAAAAGTGATTCGTCGCTTTATCGACTTTACATAAAATGTAATAATACCATAGGATCGAATATTCTATTCTACGTGGTGAAAGAGTTTATATTACGAGGGGGAGTCAATAAGTAAGTCACAAATGGCTCTTTAGAAAAAAACTGAAGACGATAAAAACCTGAAAACTGTTTATTTTTACACATACATTATCCCTTTACTTCTCAACATAATTTCCACCAACATTGATGCATTTATCCCATCGTTTTATGAGTCCTCCCAAATCTGCTGCGTAGAACTGCGTGCTCTGCTTTTTAAGCCACATTTTCACTTCACATTCAACTTCTGCGTCAGTCGCGAAATGCTTCCCGCCAAGGTGGGTTTTTAGTGGACCAAAAAGGTGAAAATCACTAGGGGCTAAATCGGGGCTGTAAGGAGGATGTTCCAGAATTTTCCAACCAAGATTTTTTATTTTCTCCTGAGTTAATCGAGCCGTATGTGGTCTAGCATTGTCATGAAGGAGTAGCACTCCTCTAGTCAGCAGCCCTGGACGTTTTCTTCGAATTGCATCCCGAAGCACTGATAGAACTTCACAGTATGATTCAGAATTCACATTGTCACCTTTCTTTTTGAAATTGGTTAAAAGCACTCCTTGACAATCCCAGAACACTGTCAGCATAACCTTCCCTGCTGATGGTGTAACCTTGAATTTTTGGACACAAGGCGAAGAAGGATGTTTCCATTGCATTGAAGCACGCTTTGATTCAGGCTGGTAGTGATGCACCCATGATTCGTCCTCAGTAATAATCCTGTTCATCATGTCTTCTCCTTCATTTGCGTATTGACAGAGATGCTCCAATGACAAGCCTAATCGGTTCATTTTGTGTTCATCCGTCAATTGTCTGGACACCCACCTTGAACACACTTTCTTAAATTTCAATCGGTCATGCATGATGCTGTATGCTGAACCATGTGAGCACCCTATTGCAGCTGCTACAGCGTCTATCGTTACTCGTCTGTCACCTCGAATCATCTCCTCAACCCGCTGCACAGATGCGTCTGTTGCAATTTCAACAGCACGACCAGATCGGATTTCGTCAACAATTTTAGAGCGTCCTTGAGAATTTTTTTTTACCCAGCTGTGCACCGCTTTACGGGACAAACAATTGTCAGCATAAACAGGAAGCATTTCTTTATGAATGTCTTTTGCAGGCAGTCCTTTTGCCCATAAAAAACGCACAACAGCACGTTGTTCATTGATTGTACACTCTGTAAGTACAGTAGCCATTTTGTTTTTTGTGCTGCGCATGCGCAAGGTACAGCTAGCGCCATCTAGCGAACATAAACATAAAGTTCTATGATGATATCAACTATAAACAGCTTTAGAAACCACCTACTGCATTTTCCTGCCATCCAACATCAATTTGTGACTTACTTATTGACTCCCCCTCTCGTAATAGCTTTGAAATGATTATTGTTATTATTATTTTTAGAATTTATATAGTCATTTATTTTTATAACTGTGACAACAGGAATGACATGTCTACGAAGAATACTCGGAGTGTCATTAAGAGAAAGAATTAGAAACGATAACATCAGACAGATAACCAAAACAATACCAGTATTGGTAAACATCAAAAGACAGCAGATCAAGTGGTTTTCACACGCTTCCAGACTACCGACATATAGCATGCCACAAATGGCCATGACACATAGACATAACGGTTATAAAGCCAGAGGCAGACCATGTAAAAGATGGATCACAGAAATCAAAGAAGCCACGGAACAAGCTTACAAACAGCGCACAAGACGGCCATCTTGAGAGAACTCTTCCACCCCTGACGCCGCAAGGCAAACAAGGGACACAGCGTATAGATAGATAGATAGATAGATAGATTTATTTTTATTATATCGGGTTCTGCTGCATGTGTTGTTGTTGCCTTTATTATAATTACTATTATAAGTATTATTTTTATAAGTTTAATACTATATGTTCTTACCTTCTTATGTCTTAAATCTCCCTTTTTCAGCCCTGCAAGATGGATGTCCATCAGTGATCTCCCTTAAAATATTTACCCAGCTACAGAGAACCTGCGTAGGTCATTTTGACTTATTGATTACATGTCCTCTAGGATTCAGTGTAATCTTCAACTTCTCAACCCAAGTCAGTGAACTCCCTGAGATCTTTATTCTACAGATCAACGACTCTACCTCTAGTCATAATCTGGTATTTTCTTCAATTTATCCCACATTTCAAGATGGTGATGCTACCTCCAAACACTCAGGAGAGCTACAGAAAACACAGTCATCCAGTACTACCAGAAATATAAATATCAGAATTTGGATATTGCTCATTACCATATTATTTATTACTGTTATATTTCTTATCATCATTTTTATCGTCTTTGAGTACATCAATTCACAATCAAAGAAACAAGATTTAATTGTCGGACCAAACTCACAAGGACTGAGTGTAAACATAAAAGAAGGAAAAGCTGACAAAGACAAAATATTTTGTGTTCCTGCAGTCTGTAGAAATAATTTCATGTGTCTGTTTATCCTATTATATATTATCTACTGTACTGTGTTCACATTTAGTTTATCATTCAGTGTGATATATTTAACTCAGTCCACGATATGGGCAAATGCTACAAATCTCAATATGTTTGGAGAGGATTTATTTGTGAAAGTTAATCAAACACTTCAAGAGATTAAGAAATTTGAGGAGATTGAAAAACATAGGATGTATTCCATGTACAATGAGAGAACTGCATCGTGTTTTAAGCATATACAGAATGAATATAAAGAGCAGTTAGGAGATTATGAAATGACAACAAAAAAACATGTTGATGCCATTTTTGCTGAGAAAGGATTATTGCGACATTTTACAAGAGAAATTCAGAAGCAGAATTTTTCTGTTTATCTGCAGCAGATTCAAGATTTTGTCTTAGAATGCAACAGAACTCTGTCATCAATAGTTGATAGATTTCAATCAAATTTTTACCTGTTCATCCGAAGTATGGCGCACAGTGATTGGTTGCGAGTTCCTCGTGAAATCTTCCTCATGCAGGATGGAGAAGACCCTGACATAAAATACCTATCATCTACACAGGTGAAACAATTTGCTTCCTGGCTTGAAATTGATAAAGCTGATGAGTTGTTTGTAGCACGAGAAAATGTCATAAGCAGGTAAGGATTATAGATCAGTAATATTATATTAGTATCACAGGTTACCAAAATTACATAAATATTGCTTAGAAAATCACTAGTCATTATCGCCCGTGTGTTGCCAGGGCCCGAAAGGGGAGCAAAGAATAGCAACACTGTTTACCTTCCATGCATGTCATAAAAGGCGACTAAGGAGGTTATGGGATGGAGTTTGCTGTCCCATCCCATATAGGGTCATTGACTCAGAGCCATGCTGAAGTCGGATGTGTCAGGCTGAAAGGCGCAGATATGCTGTAAACCATGACACAACTCATTCCGTTCTCGGGACTATATCCTGCTAATCTGCAGGAGTTTGAGAACGAACGCAGAAGAAGAAGAATCCCAGCAAAATATTTATCTCCCTGGTATAGTGTTAACCCTTTACCTGCTACATTGTTCACAGTAGTTAATACCGGATATGCTAAATTATTTTCCCAGTGCCGAATCCTTTATTTGTCTCACAAAAATAAGAGTTCTATCAAGATTACTATATTTTTATTGACACCAGAAAATATACACTGCATGGATGGGATGTTTGACATGTACTGACATTACACAGCATGGATGGGATGTTTGACATGTACTGACATTACATTGCATGGATGGGATGTGTGACATGTACTGACATTACATTGCATGGATGGGATGTGTGACATGTACTGACACTTGGTAATTTCAAAGTGAAATCATTTTTGACAATGAGGGGATACACAACAGAACAAATCTGGGTTAACTTGTATTTAGCAGTAAGATAATGGAGTGAGTAAACTCCTGTGAGCAGATGAATGGTTAAGCTACGTGACTTGTGCACAAGAGGTCATAAGTTCAATCCATGTCTTGTTTGCAAATACATTTTCTAAGATCCCTGGGGATTATCGCTTGTAGTACACGTGGAGAAACATGAGTACAATGAAGTCAATCCATTACACCTTGTGAACTGTTTTGTTGGTTTAGGATTGAAGCCCCATTTTGTGTAAGCAACAGGCATTCAACCAGAACTGCAATTTCACTTGATTAATATCAGTGGGTATGATCATTGTATAATGGGGTGCCCCCAGGCAGCATATGTTATATGATCATTGTATAATGGGGCATCCCCAGGCAGCATATGTTATATGATCATTGTATAATGGGGTGTCCCCAGGCAGCATATGTTATATGATCATTGTATAATGGGGCGTCCTCAGGCAGCATATGTTATTATGTTTGTGATAGGGTGTATTGTGCAGGGAATTGAATTTACTTTTAGATTAACCAGGGATCTGTCTTTGAACAGTTTGTTGTTTTTGTTGTTGATATCCAAGTGCTGATGAGTAATGCTACTCTTGTCAGCACAATACCATTCTTAGAAAAGTGCAGGTCTTTTGAAGTGGATTTAGTGATCCATACAGTAAGTTAGTGATTGTTAAGGGTGTCTGTAAAAGTTTCTTTCCTGGCAGTTGTAAGGGCTGTCAATAAGGAGGTGTTCTATTGTTTCATTGGGATGAGTGCAGTGTCTACAAGTGGGTAGTTGCTGGGGTTTCATCATCATCAGGTGACATTCTTTCCAGAGCATAGTCTTTCCTATGGATCTCTTGAATTCTCAGTGGTCTTGAGTAAGTTGTCTCTAATTAGTGACATGGCATTGTTGCATGTTTTTTTGTCTAACAATGGCATCTTGGGTGCCTTTGTCCCAGTTGCCTATCATCGCATCCAGTAACACTCTCTCCATGCTATCATGTATCTTAATATGACCAAAAAAACTAACTATTTTATTTAATATGGTGTTCAGAAGCCAGCTTTCCTGGACGTTGATTATTCTTAACACCTTGTTTGTTTTTCTTGCTGTCCATGGTATGCTGGGGTTTGATACGGTTTAAATGTCTATTTGTCCTGTTTGAAACTGAATGATAAGGGATTGGTTTTTCCTGCAGAGTTTGTTTATATTGTCCTTTGACCATGTCATTTCACTAAATACATTTTGACCAGTCAGCCCATTTTCCCATCTGTTCAGCCAGATTTTCCTGGTGTTATTTCTTAGAATCTGTTTGACTTCCCATACTACAAGGTCTTTGTTTTTACAAGGGGATTGAAGTTGCTTTTTGATTAGAAAGGGATCTTGTCTTTGAACAGTTTCAACCCCTTAATATCAGAGGACATGAGATCCCAGTAGTTAGGTAAGCAGACAGATGACACAACCCAGTAGTTAGGTAACCAGACAGATGACACAACCCAGTAGTTAGGTAAGCAGACAGATGACACAACCTAAATATCAAGAAGCCCCCACAGTTTTAGAACACATGATTATGTCAAACATTACAGCAAGGCACAAAATCTTTTTTCAATGCAAAAAAGACAATAATAATGCATATCAGCAGAGATAAACTCACACCTACAATAGTTATTGATAAAGAATAACTAGAAAATGTTAGCAACTTTGAATATCTCCGGTCAATCGTCAACATCACAGATTGCTCTGCAGAGATCAGAAGGAGATTAGCAATGGCCCTACAAAAACATCAGAGATAAAAAAAATCTATGACAAGGGGCAAACAGAAAATAGTTACAACTATTCTTCTTCTGCATTCGCTCTCATATAACCACAACAAATATTTTGTGTGATTTCCGCCGGGGAGCGTGAAGTACGTTGTGTTGCAAGTTCCACAGTAGAACTGTGATTATTTGCACCTCGGTTGGCCACTTGTGGTCAGGATGTCTGAGGTCCAGCACATCCATTTTCGTCATTCCTTTATTTTGGGTTTGGTCCCTAGTCCGTGACAGCCTGTCTATCTGTCACTGGGCACGCTGGTGTGTAGTGCCTCTTCGCCAAGACGCCTGTCGAGCGCGTCTATCTTGCACGAGGTGCTCCACCGTACATGAATCCATCTCGTGCAATTGGACAAACTCTGCCTGTGTCCATCGGGTACTGAACCGTTTCTCATCCACGAGCCTGGTTCCTTATGAGGAACTCGCCAGAAGAGTTGGATTCTGGCTCGTTCGCCCTCCTACCCGAGGCGTCATTCATAGACACCGTTAACCCCTCGCACAAGTTTGAGTCTCACACCACGCGTTTGAGAGCAAGGCGTTCTCGAGCTGAGCGACCTTGTCCCAATAGCGCCTGAGCCCATCAGGTACTGAACCCTTTCTCTCTGCAAGTGTATTTCCGATATAGGAAAGCTTGACAGTAGAGTTGGGCCGGGGCTAAAATCATTGTCCCTTTTCTGCCTGAGCCCATCTGGTACTGAACCCTTTCTCTCTGCAAGTGTATAGGAAGGCTCGACATTAGAGTTGGTTTAGGTCTTCTTGCTTTTCCGAACGCCGACGATTGGGTCTGGGTCTCTGCCTATAAGGATCACAGTTAACTAGAAGCTCGTCTCGAGCTAACAGAGCTTATAGTTACCCTTTCCTAGAAACTTTTCCCTTTTTATTTGCAGTTTGCCCTGCCCTCTGGCGCTGTTCTGCCCTTTCATTATGTCATTGTACTCATTATGACATATATTTGTTTCTTTCCATGCATCCACCTTTACGTGCCTTTTACATTGGCCGCCCCTCCAATGTTCTGACTGGACTTACAGGCGTCACTGTATGTCAACAGTGTCGCTGTATGTGGTGATACAAATGGTGTCGGAGATATTGTCTGTCTCTTTTGCAGTCAAATCTCTTTCCATCTGCTTCCTCCACATTCTCTGACATGATCCCCAAATGATTTGGCCAGAATCAGCTCGAGCTGCTGTTTTCTGTTACCAGGGTGCACCGCGAGGAGGTACATTTGGGATCTTGGTTATCTGCTAACACTGGGTCCGCCTAGAGCAATGCGTTCCCTTTGCACCCCGTTACAACTATTAAGAAGCTATACTTTTCCAGTGGCAACATATGGTCATGAAACATGGGCAATGACATCCAAAATGAAAAAGAAAATATCAGCATTTGAAATGAAATGTTGTAGAAAGGTCCCAAGAATATCATGGACAGAAAGACAAACCAAGCAGGCATCCATAAAGACCTGGACAGAGACAGACTGACTCAAAAAAATTTGTGGACACATAAAGAGACACAATGGTTTAGAAAGATGAACCATGGAAGGAAGCGAGAACATGAATCACACCAAGACTACAATGGACAAATGACATCAAAAACCTTCTGAACATGACACTAGAAGCTGAGCAGCTTGCACAGAACTGAGAGGCTTATAGAGTGACAGTGAGGACAACGTTCTATAAAGGACACGTTACATAGATAAATGGATTGATGCGTGGGTGGGTGGACGTTTAGATGGACAGAGGGAGGAATTAGATAGGGTGGATTCGATGGGATGGGGTAGATGGGATCGGATATATACCCGGTAGGTATCTGTCATTTATGGCAAAATCCTACTTGGTGAAAGCAAGATGTATGGTCATTAAAAAAACATGGTAAAAATGCTGTTTCATTCACCGTAGTGCTATAAATAACGCACATTTCCCTTGAAAAACCAATCATATCGATTCACACCTTGGACAAGAATTCTTAGATAATTAATGTTTAATTCTAAACATTGATTCTAACCGTTCTTTCCCCCCCCCCTCCCAAAAAAAAAATTTAAAAAAATCTATAAACTAATTCTAATCCTTTCAACCTCCCTTTACCAAAATCTATAATTTTACACAACTTATCTAACACTGCAAACACAACGGTGGACGAAACGGCAGATGCGCCAAAAACATAGATGGGTTGGTGGTCGGTCGAGCAGACAGAGGGATTAGATGGGGTGAATTTGATGGGATAGGGTAGATTAGATAAGATAGATAGAGATCTGTCATTTATGGTCAAATCCTCCTTGGTGATAGCAGGATGTATGGTCATTAAAAAAATAGGACAAAGTTCACATGATAGTATCACAATGCTATCTCAGGATTAAAACTTTCCTGCACCATGTGACACTGAGTATTGTGTGTGTCATTTTAACATGTGCAATATATTCATTTAATTGTGTGGTTTTTAGTCTTGTTTAATTTTTAATTACCGTTCACTTTTTTTTACAAACAGGATGGCTAGCATTACAATTCCAGGAGTACCTTCCCTTGATTCTGCATTATCTGCCATTCACACAGATCTAGAGTTTGGTCTTCCAGATACTGCCACTGTCAGTAATAACCATTTTTACACAGTTTTAAGTCCTCTATTTGATTCTTTTGAGAACCTTCCAAACTCATCATTGAAAATGGAAACACCAAATAAAAGAAAATGGATACGGGATGAGTCTCAAACTGATAAATTTGACACAAATCTTCAAAAGGGACTAGACAGCTCTCAAAATATCAAAATGGAAAAGAACATGGAAATAGATAGTAGTGGTTCAGATAATGATGTTAACGATTATAACTTACAGAAACGTTATAATAGTGGAGATAACCAATATGTGGATAACTTTCAAGAAGTTATTACAAATTTAGAGATTACCCAGAACAAAACTTCAAACAAAGCATCTATTTATTCATCTTTGACAGAAATATTGACACAGTCCAATGATGGGGACCAAGATAACACAAAGTTTTACATTCTTATTGCAACGTTTCTTTTCTGTGATGTTGTTTTGTGTGTCTGGCGTATTGTGTGGCTAAGGAAACAAATTCTAGCTGCTCGATATGGGTATCCAGAAAGAATACCGAATGATGAATCCTGCAGGCAACTGTTAGAGATTCAAACTGGCTCCCTTCTGCCACCTATCGGAGACTCGTCCAAGTACATTTTAGGTCGTAAAGACATTGACAATGCACAAAGTACAGAATGCGAGATCGTGTTTTTAAGAGATTTATCAATATCTCGAGTTAGAGGTGATCCATTGCAAACAATTTTTAATGAAAAGATGAGGAATGTGCAAGGCTCAGAAGTTCTGAGAGAACCAAATTGCTGTCATACGAAGCAGTGTAAAGTTATGAAAACAGTTTTGCACCGAATGTTCATGTCTGATCTGACCTGGCAGGTAATGTAACGCATGGCTTATCTGTTAGTATAATTTACTTGATTGATTGATTGTGAACCATGAGGAAATACAAGTTTGTCACTCTTGTTTCTTATACCAGGTGAGAGAGATAAACATGTTTTACTAAATACTACAGATTGATGTTTGTATGGCATTCTTCTTGATACATTTTACTAGTGATTACAGATTGATATTTATATTCATGTTTGATGGGAAAGTTTTACTAATGACTACAGATTTATGTTTGTATGACATTCCTGTATGATGGGAAAGTTTTACTAATGACTACACAGTGATGTTTGTATGGCATTCTTCTTGGCGAGAATGTTTTACTAATGACTCCAGTTTGATGTTTGTGTGGAATTCCTGTTTGATAGGAAATATTCCAGACATCTTACGATCCAATATAGCTGTTATACTAAATGTGGCTGTACAGTACAGTACTGTACTGTACAAGGGGCAGTATTCTTCTCCAGAGGGGACATTGTCCATGACATTTATACAATCTCTAGGTATGCTTCAGATAAAAGAATCAATTCTTTTCAAGTAATCCAGACCTATAACAGGTTTCATCAACAGCACAGATCATGTCATTATTTTCTGCATTAGACACAGTAGTCTGTTATGATTATGTTTCAATGGGGAGGTTAAGCAAGGTTTGATCAGTATGATTCCTAATCAAAACAAAAATCATTATCTTAGTTCTATTTGTTTGCTCATATCAAACTATATATGTCTCACTGACTGACTAGTATCTTCTTCTGTGTTCATTCTTAACTCTTGCTCGTTAGCAGGATATAGTTCAGAGATGTAAGAAATGGCTAAGGAGGTTTTGAGGACATGGTTGGTTGTGTCATCTCATTTGTCAGGGATGAACCCACCCATCTTGCTGGCCATGTGTTCCTGAAGCTTGAAAGGGGTGCAAAGAATAGTGACAATGTTTCCTGCCATGCATGTTGTAAGAAATTAATAAGGGGTCCTTGAGTGTGGAGTTGGCTGTCCTATTTCATGGAGAGTCAAAATTATCTGAAGTCAGATGTGTCCAGCACAGACTAAAACTCATTTCACAAGACATTTTTTTTCTTTGGACTACAACAATGCTAACCTGCAAGAGTTTGAGAACTCTGTCCTGAAGATGAAAATAAAGTAAAAAGTGCAAGAATGATGCACACTGATAAAAGACACAGTTGGTAGGCATATGGTGAATTGACTTTATTACCATCCTTGAAACTATGACATTACTCAAGCTTATTATTGGAAATAGAGGTTTACTATTTTGAATTGCGATATAAAATCTAATTTTTGTAAATTTGAATTTGACCATGGAGTTGAGTTCCTGTTAGAGAACACCCATCTTTCTTTATTTTTAATTTATACCCCTTTATGCCTTGATTGATTAAACATGCATGTAGGAAATTTGGAAATCTTTTGTGGTCAAAAGTGTCTTCTTACAGTTTTATGATTTATTAATTAATTACTTACAGATTTATTTATATTAATTGTCTATTACATATTTATATTTGTGAAAGTTTATATTTCCAGTAAAGAAATATCTACTCACAAATCTATCACATATTGCTTAAAGTTTAAAGAAATTTGTCCTTGGAAAATTAAGATATAGGCCCCTATTTCTTCCTATTAGACCTTAAAACCTGAGATCCTAAAATTCTGGGATTTACACAAAATAGGCCCTATAGCTTCTCCAAGATACAAATTGATTTTTCAGTATTTTGACTTGATAAAGCAGTACCTCATATTAATTATTATTATTAATAAATCGGTTTATGCATTTTACTGACGTTATGGTGTACACATTACATTGTGGGATAGCTGCTTCAAAAAATAACATACATACTTTATGACAATGTTTCGTTCATATTGTTAGTATTTTAAAACAAAAATGGTGTGTTCAAAAACAGCTAAACCAGTTGTTGTTTGTATATGATGAGTCAGAAGATGGTAAATTAGATTTAGATGGGGAATTATTCTGAAAATGATATAGACATAGACTCAGATAGATCGCTTGGGCCTGAACGAATGTGGTTCATAAATGACAGTTGTACTAATGTTGGTTCATCAGTGGGTCAAGCTACAATCAGTGGGTCAAGCTACAATCTGTGGGCCAAGCTACAATCTGTGGGCCAAGCTACAATCTGTGGGTCAAGCTACAATCTGTGGGTGTGGAAGGAGGGATTTTCTACTTAGTTTATCAAGTAAATTTGATTCAGGTTGGTTTCCTGCAAATATTTTTGCACCCACGTGTAAAGTAAACACAGCTGCAAAGTTAGGCATGTTGAAAAGGTAGGTCTAAGAAATTACAGAATCTATTTCTTTAGATAGTAGGCCCTACGGCTATTGAATTTTTAGAATGAGTCCTGAATATTAGTTTCTAGCAAAATTGCATTGATGCACCACAGAGGCTGAAAATGTTAGCTTGCATCATCCACTGTACAAACAGCAACATTTGTTATGTGTGTGCTTTTAAGTGTAAGCCCCTAATAAACATGTCAGTGAGTTTTCAACCAAGGACACCCAAGCATACAAGGACTCCTTTCAAAAATGTAAAGCCCAAATTACCAGGCAGTTATTGTCAAACACATCCAGATTCTGGGATTCAACCTGTGCATTTCCCAAACACTTGTCTCATCTATCAATTACACAATGTTAATGTAAATTACTAATCTCTGCTTCACAAAAGTTTAATATATATTATTTTATATCCCATTTAAAAATGAATAAAGTTAAGATCTGAATATTTCCTCTGTCTTCACAGGCATCTGTCACTTTCCTTGCTGTAGTGTTTATCTGCGTCTTTGCTCATTCTGTGGAAGGTTGGCTGACACCAGATGCTATCAGGGCTCTTGTTGGAAGACAGCCAGCACTGGCAGATGTCCAGTGGCAGTTGGGTGCTAGTCATCGTTACCTCACAGAGCTGGCTAAAAGGTTGACAGCTCAATTAGATCGCTTGAAAAAAATCTCAAATTCTGAAATGGAGATTTTAACTGATCTATACTTCACAACAATCAACTTACAGGTGAGAGATATATTAATGTACGCTTGACAATAATCAATGAACAACTACCTTACAAGTGACAAATATATCATTGTACAGAAGGGAAAATATTCAATGAGCACATTATCAATTTACAGGTTAGTTAGGTGAATCATCAGTATATCAACTATTGCACAACAACTAACAGTTCCAGTTTGGTTGACTAACATTCTTTCCAGCCCATAATGATGCTCATTTCTTGTGACAGCACTATTGACATCAGGTCCTTTATTCTGGACATGATAAAGGAATCATTAATTTTGTTTGTCCATGCAGTTTCATGTTAGTACCAGGTAGTTCAATATGTTGGTACACACAGTCCAATTCTTTACTGTTCGATACATTGGCTAACCTGTCAGCTGATCTGATCTTTCATTGTTTCAAACACTCGAATGACTAGAGACAAAAATGAATGCGACTCCGACCATATGTCTTATCTATTTATATGCTGTGGCCCTTGTTTGCCTTGCGGAGTCAGGGGTAGAAGAGTTCTTGAGATGGCCTTCTTGAGTGCTATTTGCAAGCTTGTTCCTGTGGATTCTTTGATTTCAGTGATCCATTTTTTTTACATGGTCTGCCTCTGACTTTATAGCTATGATGTCTATGTGTCATGGCCATTTGTGGCATGCTATCTGTTGGTAGTCTGGAAGTGTGTGAAAACCACTTGAGTGTGAAAACCACTTGATCTGTTGTCTTTTTTTGTGTTCCAATACTGATATTGTTTTGGTTATGTCTGATGTTATCATTTCTAATGTCTCTTAATGACACTCTGAGTAGTCTTCATACATGTCATTTCTGCTGTCACATTTTTTCTTTTGTCTTGTGCTGTCATTATCAGGTTCTACACTGGTAGCACAGTGATGGGATAATAATAGTCTTGTATAATGCAACTTTAGTGTCTTATGTTTATATTTTTGTTCTTGAAAATATGTGTCATCTATCCTAGGATCTGGTATGTTTTGTTGCATCTATTTTTTTTATCTCTTTACTGTTTTTCCCTTCACTGTGACCTTCGAATAGTCTCAAGCCATTGTTCATGAACACAGCGTACCTTTATTTTTCTGATTATACTCATCGAGTCTCTGAGAATGAAGACATGAGTTGCACTCTGTGTACCCATCCAGTTCAATGCCTTGGTCACTACCATAATCTTCATAGTCATGAAGCTTGTAGAGTTACAGCTCTACTAGTAATAGTGAATGCCAATAGTTTTTCCAACACACTAGGAAAAAAAATCAATTAAAACATAGGTTAGCTATCAATTTACTTGTGACTCCCAAGTTGTGAGTGACATATCAATGTTGTAGTAGGAAAATAATCAATAAACACATAGGTTAGCTATCAATTTACTTGTGACTCACAAGTTGTGAGTGACATATCAATGTTGTAGTAGGAAAATAAACACATACATGCTTATATCTGAAGATTTGTTCCTTCTATAAACTTCTACATTTTCTTCTAATATTTATACTATAACTCGTACATATATCCAACAGTTTTTCTTCCGGTGCTGTTTCTCTGGGTCAGTGTATTTGCCTTAGCATTTCATATTTCAGACATTACTGAAGAATATGTTCTGCTGTCTGAGATGCCTGTCCACATGTACACATGGCTGTGTTACGAATCTTGAAATTTGTATACATGTGGCTAGGAGCCTGTTGTGTCCTGTTTGAATATTGTTTCCTTGTTCTGGTCTGATAATAATTTGGTAGTTACCTTGTGTTGACTTTCTAATTGCTTCCATCATTTGTTTCTTTTGAATGTGCATTACTGGCACATGTGGTTGATCATTAGCAATTCTCTCCTTAGCCAGATGATTTGTTTTTTGATGATGCAATTGTATCCACTTCATAGCTACTTTGCACTGATTACTTAGTACAATCATTATTTTTTGCAAATCTGGTAGTTTCCTGTACTGGAGCGCTTGCTGTGCTGATCTTGCACCTGTTAGGAATACTACAGGCTGTGATTCATGATTAGTGCTCAGCAGTTGTTCAGTTGCCACCTTGATTGTCTGAATTTCTGCCTCATAATTATGGCAAAATTTTCATGTTGGTACTTTAGTCATATCACTAACATTATTTGGGTACTATATATATATATATATATATATATATATATATATATTCCTGCTCCTCCATTTATTACTGCATTCTCTACTGACCCCCACCTGTATATACTCTGATCCATATGTCTTGTGGATATTCGTCATCCAGTAGAGCGAGAGTAACTGTCTTACGCTGAACACTATATTTCTGTTATCCTATCAAAAATCATATCAAACTAGTTGGTTGGTTGGTTGGTTGCTGATCCAGCGGTCCATGGGCTCATGCCCTTTGACCTAATGCCATTAGATGGCATTATATTGCTGGGAAGTTTGTGGATTTTCGGCCCACCCCAGGACAGAGCCAGAGAATAACTATCACACCTCCAGGAAGGTAAGTTTTAAACCTATGCACTACTCCTAGCCACTGTAGCCAAGATAGGGTTCACTGTGCTCATTCCCCACCACCAGTTGACTACTGGTTATGCCGAACTTCTCTATTGCTCCAGGCATGCAACCAAATGTTCAAGTCAAAAGGATTGTCACGTCCTGAGTCACTGTGCCTCAGCCATAGGAAAAACAGTGATGTCAGTTTCCTCCTCCTCAGTGCTGCACAGTACATCTCTGGCTCCCTCCCAACCTCAGAGGGTGCATACATATATATTCTGGCAAACATGTAAAACATTTCAACAACAAAACAAAATCATAATTGTATAGATGACGTGCCATGAAGCTTCTATAAGAAGATAACCTCAATATAACGGCATGTCATCCACTAAGGTTTTCTGTTGCATGGATGGTATGTCTAGTGGGCTATTGGTGAGACCCACAGACGTAACCACATGCGTATCAAACTAGTGAACTATAGATTTCAGGTATTTTTAAAAATAAAACTATAGATTTGAGTCATTGATTATGAAATTGTAGATTTCTGGCATTGATTATATGACTATATATTTCAAGCATTGATTATAGAACTATGTTAGGGTTTGAATAAAATAATAACAACAGAGAGATAATATCTATGTTACATGATGTAACATAGTGTTTAATATAATGATGTTACATGAGAAATAATACTTGGTGTGACATATAGAAATGAGATAGATTAAGAGATGATGTTTTTTAAGAAACAAGTGGCATCATAACCAGTAAGAATTCCATCAAGAGACAGTGAGTTAAATGTTTCTATTATGCAAAAAGACAAATCACGAACAGCTTATCACAAAGAACTTTAAAATTCATGTATTAGGCACAAATAACTTTTAAATTCATGTATTAGGAAACTTCCCAGCAATATAATGCCATTTTAATGGCATTGGATCAAAGGGCATGAGCCCATGGACTGCTGGATCAGCAACCAACCAACCAACCATGTATTGGGAAAGAAGACTAAGATTTGGAATCAGAAAACATACTTTATGAGGTAACATTAGCCAGCAAGCACAAAACTGTGTGTGATGCGGTAGAGATGTGCTAAGAATACTCATCATAACCTGACGCTGAAAGGCAAACAAGATTGCTAAAAGTAAATTTAAAATAGAGATGTAGAAACTAGACAATATATTTAATATACGTTTCATTTTTTAATATAAAATATTCTTTTCACTGTTCTACTTGTATTATTTGCAGACTTCCATGTTTACTGACATGTTACAGAAACTTTGCAGGGAAGCAAAGGGAAAAAACTGTGATAAACTCATCCTTCATCATTCAGCAAAGAAGATGATAGTTGGCTGTAACTTTCTACCATTACGTGTTCAGACATTTCATGGTGAGTAGACATTGTCAATATATGTAATTAGCATCCAGTTTTACCCCCTTGAGATGTAACACAAATACGATGTTAAAAATGTGGTGTTTTCTGACCAACAGCATGCTTGAGATTTGTTGTGGCATTCACTGCATCTACATTTACAGTACCAAATTTGGTCTCATACTTATTGTCCACTGTCCACCAACCTGGGAGCTGTAAATGGTAAGAAAACTTCCATTCTGAGCTGAATTTGAAACACTAAACTACATAGCAGGATTAATTCTAGTACTCAAACCATAAATTAATTTGTACTTGCTGCGTAAAACTGAAACCCAACAGGTAAAGTCAGAAATGGAGTAATAAATAAAGTTTTGCTAATCACTGAAGACACACATAATAACACACACAAATTGACATTTTGACCAAAAGTCTCCGGTCTTCTAGGTCTACGAGTCAATGAGTAAATAATAGATGCCCACTTTGAAAACTGTACTGTGGCACTGCTATTGATAGACAAAATTGTTCATAAAATAAATGGAAATTAAAACTCTCCAATAAAAGCTTGAAATTAATGTATTTGGAAAGCTTATTCTTGTCCTAATGTCTTCTTCAAGTTTTAAAAGCCTTAACGTTACTAATTGATTTTTAAATTATTTCTTAACTTGCACAACTCATCGTACTTAAAATATCGCATGGTAGTGAGAAACACTTGAATTAAACACAGCATGGCAGTGAAAGTGTTAAAGGATATAGAACAAATACAATATTTTGGGCATACACCTTGTTGAAGACCATCTTTAATGATAATCATAAAATAATTCCTCTAGTAGTGAGTAGGTAGCTCTTAACTGCCCATAGCCTTTCTGAGAAAAGCACAGATTCTTCTCAGTTGTGTAACCGAGGCAGAACCCAGACTCATAAGATCTTAAAGGCATGGATGTCTAAGGGGGAGGGGGTTATAAATGCACGTTTAGTCCCTGAAGGGACACATTCCAGTGTGCTAGTATCATGTGATTAACAATCAATAAAAGGTAAAACTGCCAGTAAAACTGTATGGAAATAGTACATACGTGGGAAACAGGTAATGAAGCTTTTCTGGACGATGGCTAACACACTATACTATTACTGTATGATGTTACGTGAAATAACAAAACACAGGATATAATCATACAAATAACGATACACAGGGACGTTTCAAACCACAAGGCCTTTATCACGATAGGCACATAACATAAAAAGATGATGAGGAAAGTCTAGAAAATCTTATTATTTCTGAGTTGGGTATCTTCAAGCCATTTGGAATAAATTCCAACCACTCTTTTGTCTAGTTCTCAGTTGGAGTGGTCTTTATTTATTTGGTTTATGTCATCTTTTTGTTCATTTTGGTTCCACCTATATTTATGTTTTTATGTCCTTTCAGTATCTCATATCCATATTTCATTTTTCACTCGGACACGTTTGTTGTGGTGTAGTCATTTCTATTCATCATCTTTTTATATGTGAGTATCTTGATAAAGGCCTTTTGGTTCGAAACATCGATTATGTCATGTGTATTGTTATTTGTATGATTATATCCTGTGTTGTGTTGTGTTTTTGTCTATTGTCTATCCCCAGGTGGTTTGTGATCCACCTTTGCCGTTAAGCACAGGGGTGATTGGAGCTCGGGCTTGCGTTCTATCGCCAGATGTGTGGCCTCGGCTGTGCTATGACCGTGTCCCTATCGTTTTCTATCCATCTTTTCCATGGTCTTCCTCTGGCTTTGTACCCTGATCTCATTTGGTTATACGCTTGTACGGGCAACTTTTCGTGATGCATTCTCATAATGTGGCCAAACCACTTGATCTGTTCTCTCTCTATGTAATCTGTACAAGATATTATACCTATTCTTTCCCTGATATATTCATTTCGCAATCTATCAAGCCTGGTGACCCCGGTAGCTTTCCTCAAGCATTTCATCTCACTATCTTTCTGTAATGTGAAGATGAGAGAGACCAGGTTTGGCACTGGTAACACAGTGTTGGTAGAAATATACTGTAGATCATTTGTCTCTTAACTTCCATCTCGATCTTGGGGTGAAGAAGAAGTGGTGACAGTTGGTATGTTACTGCATTTGCCTTTTGACATCTCATCTCTATTTCTCTATCGAGGCTTCCATTTTCTGTAAAAATTCTACCGAGATATTTGAACTCTGTTACTTGTTATACTCCTTTATTGTCTATCTGTATGTTTAGTGGACTTGGTGTTTTGCATATTTTCATAGTTTCCGTCTTTTGTGTATTGATCTTCATGTTGTATTTTCTACATATTGCAGATAGTGAGCTAACGTGATGATAAAAGCTCATCCAGTTTTGTTTTTATTTCATGTAAACATCCTACAGTGATAGTATAGTGTGTTAGTCGTCATCTAGTAAAACTTCATTACCTGTTTCCCACGTGAGCACTATTATCACGTGATTACTATGTCCTGCCAGAGGCACAGGGCACACACTTGGGCCAACTATCTTATTATTCTTCTGTCAGATTTGTTGACCCTTCCGCAGAGAAGGCATATCTGGCATTCCCTTTCACCTACACCTCCACCACAAAAGGACAAATGTGCAATGTCTTCTGGTCTGCATCTCTTCACCATTCATAGGGATTCTTTGATAGAAGACAAAAGTCAGAAATTCAGACAAGATGTCACAATGATGATATTTTTCATGTGACAACTTGTCAGCTCATCCAGTAACTTTCCTATATCACCTCCTATAACATATTTGGAAAAAAGACAGTGGGCCTATTCTTTACACCCTTTACTTAAAGTCCAGGCCCCACTTTCCACATGAGTGAGACCATGTTTGAAGACAATGTTGAATAGTGATGAGCATGGACAAGGCAGAGATAGGCCTACATCTGGGAAACAAACATCATGTGATGGACATAATGCAGTTTGTCAGAGTGCACCACCAAGGCAAGAGATGAAGAATGTTGGTGGACTGTTGTAGTCAACCTTCAATGTGAAGATAAACTTGATGAACAGTTGTTGCTGTAAGCCTTATCACTTAAGAAGTTTAGAGTGAAGTGTGTTTGACCAGGTATCAGGGGTACTTTCATCATGCATATTCTTCCATATCTGTTGAAAAAAGGCAAGCACCTATGATTTTACACTTAGTTCCATGTTTGTTCATAAATAATTCAAACAAATCTTTTGAATAATTTCTTTCTATCCACAGAATTGAGTTTATCCAACATGGAAGCTGTTCTAGTAGGGGAAGTTACTCCAATAATCAATCTCTTCCACCATACTCTGATGGTCTCAGCTTGTGTAGCCGTCTTCCTGCTCTGCCTCAGGCTGGTTTGCCAGGTCACAGCTTCTGAACTCAAACATTTTCTGCTGATAACTGGCCGCCTACCGCGAGTAAGGATACGCCAGTCTGAGAAAATACAGGTATCTGCCGCAAGTGGAAACAACACAATAATGCAGCGGAGTCAGTCATGGGTTGACAGCTGCGAAAGTGGAGTCTATTTAGGGGAAGCAGATGACACGAATAAAGATGAAAACAGATAGTTACAAAATAGTGGTTACACAACCAGATAGTTACAGAACCAAACAGATAGTTACAGAATTGAACAGTATTTTATAAATAGATGGAACACTGCTTCTCAAATTATTCATGTATTGTTTTCACATAATTTTATTTATTACAATGCCACAAATTCCTTATGATATTTTCCATATACAAATAAATTCAGTGTATGTAAAATGTTAATTTGTTTTTAATTATTAGTTACAGTTACGAGTTGATGTTTATGTGTGTGACTTGTAATATCAAGCATGATTCCAGGAACATCAAAATGGTAATAAACTGAAAGAAGTTACCACCTTTAAATATTTTGGGTGCCAAATATATGATCAAATATATATCCTTCTTATATCAAGAGAAAGCATTTGACCAAGTAAACAGAGAAAAACTATGGGAAACATTAAAAATTTATGGAGTATGTCAACATTTAATTTAATTAACATTTGTAGAAGTCTCATAACAACAGCAGCTGCACTATAAGAACTGCAGCAGGCTACACAGAAGACTTTGTAATTAGTACAGGAGTAAAACAGGGATGTGTATTGTCCCCACTACTTTTTATTACATACATGGACCATATAAACAAAACAGCAAATGATCAGGTTTTATTTCACAACAGCATTAAAAACCTGCAAGACCACCTAAGCATAATAGACACAGCAGGCAAGCAATTTGGAATGAAAATCAACATAGACAAAACAGAAGTAATGAGTATTGCAAGAGAAAAGGAGAACATTAACATACAGATAAACAACTAAAACAAGTAGATGAATTCAAATATCTGGGCAGCACATTGAGATATGGCAACAAAGAATAAGTAGAAATAAACGCAAGAGGTAATAAGGCCAGTCCGGTCATTGGTCAATTAACACCTTTACTAAGATACTAAGAAACAAAGATATTACACTAGAAACAAAGAAAGCGCTATTCCACACCATTTTATTTACCAATGTTGTGTTAGCAGTGTCAAACTTGGACATTAGATTCTAGAACAATTGACAATATAATTAACACCTCTGAAATTAAATGTGTGAGACGTATGATTGGAGTTAGCTTGAGAGACAAAATCAAGAATGAAGAACTATGAAAACAATTAGGGACCAAGTCAATAATAGAATACATCCAAAAACACCAAGTTAAATGGTTCAGTCACATAACTGGACAGAAAGAGCAAAGTATTATCCAAAAAACTCTTAACAAGCGATACGAAAACAATAAACCTATTGGACGCCTTCGTAAAAGGTGGATAGATAGTGTACTAGAGACACTCGGAAATATAACAGCATAAGAGGCAAATAGAAGGGCAAAAGACCGTACACTCACTCTCCCCCCAACACCGAAAGGTACATGAGGACAGAAAGAAGAAGAAGAAGAAATATATGATGGTGGCAGTTCATGAGATGAGATAAGATATAACTCAAGATAGTAACAACTGTCACAGAAAGGTTGATTATGCTTTGGAAAAGTAAGATCATTATTGCAGTAAAAGTCAATCTACACATATCTCGTGCAAACTATTTATTTGTACAGATGTGTGAGCTGGACACTAAATACAGACACAGAAAGGAGGATTTAGGTTTTGGGATTTTTTTTATAATAATAATAAATTATTATATTACATTGGATACATCAACACAAAAAGCTCTCCAAATTACTCTATCCTCAGCCACTTGGAGTGTAGAAAAATAACGCCCAGACTATTCCTTGATGTTATTAATCCAGGATTTTTTTTCCCTCCTCCTTTCCTTTCACACTTAACTGTTCCTTGCAAAATAATTTTAGAAAGCAATTCTAAATTGCATGTTTAAACCAAACAAGTTTGCGTCGTTTCATCACTGCCAAAAGTATTTGTTGTTAACCTGCAAGTTTGTTTATTTGTTGCTGGATTAATATATTTGTTTTGTGCTCTATATAGCTACTTCTTAACAAATGTCTCTAGCAATTGTTTAAAAAAAAACTGAATCATCCTTCTTTCTGTGTCTGCACTGAGTGTCCAACTATCGCATCTATGTAAAAGTATACTTAGCACTAGTGATCCAAATAGATTGATTTTTACTGTAATACTCATGCCGAAATCGGATGTGCTAGGCCTACAAGGCGCATAACGGTGGCACAACGTAATTACACTCCCGGCGGAAATCGCACGGATATCCGTGATGGTTACAATGGAGCGAACGAAAAACAAAACAAACTGTAATACTGCTTTAATTTTTCCATATTATATTCAACCTTGCCATGGCAGCCATCGCCATCATGAGTCTTAGCATAATCTTATTTCTCGAGTTAACCATCATCACAAATTTGAGAATTGAGATATTCGAAAGTGGTAACTTATTCAAGTTTGTGACCGTTCAACTGGATATTCATGGGATTTTACTTTCTTTCATTGGTCAGCAAAATCTTGCTTTTATCTATGATAATTTCCAAGCCATATTTCTGACAAACTTTTTCCAATTTTGAGATGAGTGCCTAGAGTTCAAATTTGGAACCAGCAAAGGAATTGATATCATAATGCAAAGTACAAAGTGATCTACCATCAATAGCTATTGATGTCTCATCATCATCAAGTGCCGTGCCGAATGGCATTGGTGATCATATCTCTCCATGCACATCTATCTCTCATATATGTCATCATCTCTGTTGGTGTCGTCAATCGAAGCCATTTAGTCAAACTGTCCAATATATTTTCTCTAGATCTTCCCCTTGATCTTTTCCCTTCTATCTTTCCTGTTGTCACTATATTCTCACTGCCTCATCTTCTCATTATGTGTCCAAGAAATGTTGAGTTATCTTTTTCTTACATTATCAATAATGCATCTTTTCACATACATTCTTCATTAGTAATCTTTGCTGTCCAAGGAATGTGTAACATTCTTCGAATAAACCACATTTCTGCTGCCTAAAATGCCGTTTGTGATGTCTTATTTATTGTCCATGCTTCACTTCCATAGAGTAGCACTGGTTCAATCTAGCATTTGAGGACTCGTTTTCTAGTATCCATCGATATAGACTTGTTGCATAGGATATGTTTCATTTTATGGAATACTGCTTTTGCTTGTCCTATTCTGCTTATAATTTCGGTCTTGCATTTACCATCTGAAGTTATTAATGTTCCTAAATATTTGAAACTATTCACCTGCTTTAAGTTTTTCTCATTTAATACTATTTTACTATTTGGTGGGATACTATTTCCTGATATAATCATTGTCTGTCTTTTTTAACACATGCATTTCATTACAAAGTAATAATGTGAAACGCATCTATAGCGCATACGTTTATAGCATGGGCCGTAGATACATTTTCACTAAGTAGGATGTTTTACCTAATAAATAATCAAGAGAAAAAGGTAATTTATTACTTTTCAGTGTAATTGCTGATTTTGTAATGAAATTTGATGATTTTTGTTATGAAAATTCATTATGCGGAGTATATTTCACCTGTATTTAAGCAGAATTCCTAGTACGAAATGTAAAGTTATGATTTGCTCTGATTTGAACCCTCCAAACCCCCTCGATACGATCTTAAAATATATTCCTGCCAGTAATAGCATACAGTTCAGATGTGCATTGATGAGATAGTAAAGTATGTGAAAATTAAATTGTGTTTTTAATTTTAAAATATAGAATTTAGCTTGCAACTGAATGAGTCTACCAATCCTACCTGGAAATGAATCATTTGCTTTTAGCATAGACCTGTGTCTGAAATTAGAAACAGACAATCAAGATTTTTAGGACATGTGATGAGAAAAGTAAAACTTGAACATTTAGTAACCACCGGAAAGATAGAGAGGAGAAGAGACAGAGGAAGACAAGAAGAGAAATTTCTGGATGTGTTGTCTATTGTCTTTCCCCAGGTGGTTTGTGATTCACAAATGCTGTTAAGCGTAGGGGTGATTGGAGCTCGAGCTTGCGTTCACATCTAAAAAAGTCAGATGTGTGGCCTCGGCTGTGCTATGACCGTGTCTGTTCAGGATGTCCCTGATGTTTTCTATCCATCTTTTCCGTGGTCTTTCTCTGGCTCTGTAACCTGATCTCATTTGGCTATATGCTTGTACGGGCAACTTTTCATGATGCATTCTCATAATGTGGCCAAACCACTTGATTTATTCTCACTGATATATTCATTTTGTAATCTATCAAGCCTGGTGACCAAGGCAGCTTTCCTCACGCATTTCATCTCACATGTCACTATCTTTCTGTAATGTGAAGATGAAAGATACCAGGTTTGGCACTGGTAACACAGTGTTGGTAGAAATATATAGAAGTGTTGCTGCTCTATGGGTTGTCACTGGCACAAAAATAAGTCACCAACTGAACTTATTAACAATAAAAGTTGTGGAGAAGCATTATCGCCTACGCCACTAGGTATGGAACTTGATTGATTGACTCATTAATATGTCTGCTTTGTTAATCATATAAAAAAATGCTTTTTGCAAGAACTATGGAAACATAAAACAAACCAGGAGGTGTTACGAACAATTAACGCCCAGGAAGGCTGGCTTCTGAACAATACATTAAAGAAAAAGCTAGTTTGTTTTGTCATATTAAGAGACACGACGGCATGGAAAGAGTGTTAATGGAGGCGATGATAGAAGGCAACAGGGGCAAAGGCCGACCAAGACGCAGTTGGACAAAAGACATTCAAGAATGCCTGCGTATGTCACTGGAAGATGCAGGGCAACTTGCTCAAGACCGCAGAGAATTCAAGAGATCCATAGGAAAGACTACGTTCTGGAAAGAATATGTCATCTGATGATGGAAACATACAAAAGGAGAATGGATATTTTGTACGGTCCAAAAATTATTTCGTCTCAATGACATACCCATGATTAAATACTCACTTGTGCAATGGATGATGCACCGTCTATGATTTTAAACACACAGATCTAGCACCAAACAAGCTACCACGCCACAAGAAACAAAGGTCCCCAAACATTCTGATACAACCAATAAGGAATCTTTTCCTAGGTTGAAAGTGGAGTGCCTCTGCCAAATGAGATAAATCCCCCAGAAAACAAACAAACAACAATGTTGTTATAATTCGCTGCGTTGTTTATCGGCAACATCTTGTGGCAACGAATATCATCGATCGTCTGTACACCTCTGTCAGTATAGTTAATTGTGCTTTAATAAAAATGAAAGCTTATTCACTGAATTCTCGTCTTTTCCATCAGCTATGTCTTGATAGTGATGAAGACAATGTACGATTCTTCATACACGAGAATATAACGTGGCTTTCATAAGATAAATGTCTTTCTAATTGTTTTTCCATCTGTTTCAAAGTACGTTCTTGGAATCAATGAATTCTACTATTGCTCAACAACATGTGGCTATTAAGTATGATGCTGGTGACCTAGTTGACATTTCCTAAAATTCAATGAGCTCAGCTTGTAGCCGTAATGTCTTGAAATTAACTCTTTCAAAACGTAATTATACCCGGGGTTTAGACGTAATTAATTTTAGGCTAATTTTTTAGACCCATCATGATTCAGGCGCTAGCTTCCTGAAGACAAAGTATTAGCTATGGAAAGTCATTTAAGGTATCAAAAGAAAGATAATTTAATGTGAAATTCTTATACAATATAAAAATATAAGAATTGTAAGAACAATAGTACGTGTCATTTACGAACAAAACAAGGCAATTTGGAGGGTATATATGGAGTCCCATTATAACGGGCTTACATCCTGAAAGGGTGCCGTCTCTGTCCCGATATATCGGGCTTACGTATGAATTGAGTTAAGGTATATCAGATTAAGGCAAAATCACTCAGTGGATTGTTTGTTTTTCAGTTCCCACTATTTCATTGGGATATTGGACGTAGTGTACCACTTTCCTTGTTCCCTCCTATATGGTTCATTTATGTCTGATGATGATATCTAAATTGTCATTCTTCTTCTTCTGCGTTCGTTCTCAAACTCCTGTAGATTAGCAGAATGTAGTCCGGAGAACGGAATGCGTTTTGTCATGGTTTACAGCATTGCTGCGATATCTGCGCCTTTCGGCCTGACACATCCGGCTTCAGCAAGACTTTGGATCACTGACCCTATATGGGATGGAACCGACAACTCCATCCCATAACCTCCTTAGTCGCCTTTTACAACATGCGTGGAAGGTAAACAGTGTTGCTATTCTTTGCTCCCCTTTCGGGCCCCGGCAACACATGGGCGTAACTTTTCATTGATCACCTGATCAATATGGAACAAGGTAGGAAAGAAGACTTAAAAAATGTGAGTGAACTACAAATGTAAGATTGGATCCGTTTCAAGATTTATATGCAGTGGAAGCAAATTGTGAGGAAGAACTTCTCACATTGTAAAATGACTATAAAATGAAAACAATCTACAAAAAAAAAGATTGAAGATTGTGGGAGAAACATTATTTTCCATCTCTTTTCCCTCATATTAATTAGTACAGATGGTCTTCAGTGATCTATAGCAGTTTTTTGCGAAGACAAGAAACGGCTTGGACATAGTTGAGATAGATAATCTAGATCTTCATCTTACCAACATCAACACAAATAATGAGGAACTGATCTCCAAACATCCATTGTATCCCACCTGATATGACACCACACATTCCTTAACTGATGTTTACAAAATAAAAGTATTACTTGAATATTGTTCTCAATTTACATCTTCAATTTTCCTGGGATTTTAAAGTGAACAAGTTTGATATATATATATATATATAGAATTAGAAGTCAGATATATGAACAAAATATCGGACTGTCTATACATGGTGAACAGCGATGGCGGAAGGTTGTGGATCGATTGTGGGGGAGGGGCGATGGTCTATATAATCTGTACAAAAGAAGTTGGTGGTAGGAACACGTTTGAGAAACTCTACTCTATGTAGGAAAACGTTTGAAAAACTCTACTTTATGTAGGAACACGTTTGAAAAACTATGTAGGAACACGTTTGAAAAACTATGTAGGAACACGTTTGAAAAACTATGTAGGAACACGTTTAAGAAACTCTACTTTATTAGGAACAGGTTTGAAAAACTCTACTCTATGTAGGAACACGTTCGAGAAACTCTACTCTATGGTATGTGACAGCCAATTCTGCACTATGGTATGTGACATACATCTGCTCTATGGTATGTGACAGATAACTCTGCTGCTCTATGGTATATGACAGATAACTTTGCTGCTCTATGGTATGTGACATATACCTCTGCTGCTCTATGGTATATGACAGATAACTCTGCTGCTCTATGGTATGTGACAGATAACTCTGCTGCTCTATGGTATGTGACAGATAACTCTGCTGCTCTATGGTATGTGACAAATAACTCTGCTGCTCTATGGTATGTGACATATAACTCTGCTGCTCTATGGTATGTGACAAATAACTCTGCTGCTCTATGGTATGTGACATATAACTCTGCTGCTCTATGGTATGTGACATATAACTCTGCTGCTCTATGGTATGTGACATATAACTCTGCTGCTCTATGGTATGTGACATATAACTCTGCTGCTCTATGGTATGTGACAGGTAATTCTGCTGCTCTATGGTATGTGACAGGTAATTCTGCTGCTCTGTGGTATGTGACATATAACTCTGCTGCTCTATGTTATGTGACAGATAACTCTGCTGCTCTATGGTATGTGACAAATAACTCTGCTGCTCTGTGGTATGTGACAGGTAATTCTGCTGCTCTGTGGCATGTAATTGTGGCATGTAAAAAAGTATTACTTGAATATTGTTCTCAATTTACATCTTCAATTTTCCTGGGATTTTAAAGTGAACAAGTTTGATATATATATATATATAGAATTAGAAGTCAGATATATGAACAAAATATCGGACTGTCTATACATGGTGAACAGCGATGGCGGAAGGTTGTGGATCGATTGTGGGGGAGGGGCGATGGTCTATATAATCTGTACAAAAGAAGTTGGTGGTAGGAACACGTTTGAGAAACTCTACTCTATGTAGGAAAACGTTTGAAAAACTCTACTTTATGTAGGAACACGTTTGAAAAACTATGTAGGAACACGTTTGAAAAACTATGTAGGAACACGTTTGAAAAACTATGTAGGAACACGTTTGAAAAACTATGTAGGAACACGTTTAAGAAACTCTACTTTATTAGGAACAGGTTTGAAAAACCTTACTCTATAACTCTGCTGCTCTATGGTATGTGACAGATAACTCTGCTCAAGTGTAGGAACAAGAGTGAGAAACTCTGATATATAGTATAGTATAGCCAACTGACACTGCTACTAGTATTACTTCTGTGTTTGCTCTTTTATAACTAGCACAAAGTTGAGTGGATAATTAGCCCATAATTGAGTGAATAAATCCAGTGCACGAAATCCAGTGGATATCTAGTGCATAATTGAGTGAATAAATAGCACAGAATTGAGTGGATGACTAGCACAGAATCGAGTGAATAACTAGGCCAGAATTGAGTGGTTTCCGCCGAGAACCGTGAAGTTCTTTATGCTTCTGGTTGTACAGGGAAGCTGCGGTATTTGTCACTTTCGGGGGAGCACAATATGTTTGTGAGAGATATAACATACGTTGGTAGAGAAAATATATGGACAGAGAACATATGTGGAGAGATAGAACAAGTGTGGATAGATAGATCATGTGTAGAAAGATAGAACATGTGTAGAGAGATAGAACATGTGTGGAGAGATGGAACATCTGTGGCGAGATGGAACATGTATGGAGAGATAGAACATGTGTGGAGAGATAGAACATGTGCGGAGAGATATAACATGTGCGGAGAGATAGAACATGTGCGGAGACATAGAACATGTGCGGAGAGATAGAACATGTGCGGAGAGATAGAACATGTGCAGAGAGATAGAACATGTGTGGAGAGATAGAACATATGTACAGAGATAGAACATATAGAGAGATAGAACATATGTGGATAGAACATATAGAGAGATAGAACATGTGTGGAGAGATAGAACATGTGTGGAGAGATAGAACATGTGTGGAGAAATATAACATGTGCGGAAAGATAGAACATGTGTTGAGAGATAAAACATATGTGCAGAGATAGAACATTTAGAGAGATAGAACATGTAGTGATATAGAACATGTGTGGAGAGATGGAACATGTGTGAAGAGATAGAACTTGTGTAGAGAGATAGAATATTTAGAGAGATATAACATGTGTGGAGAGATAGAATATATAGAGAGATAGAACATATGTGCAGAGATAGAACATATGTGCAGAAATAGAACATGTGTGGAGAGATAGAACATGTGTGGAGAGATTAACATATGTACAGAGATAGAACATATAGAGAGATAGAACATATGTGGATAGAACATATAGAGAGATAGAACATGTGTGGAGAGATAGAACATGTGTGGAGAGATATAACATGTGCGGAAAGATAGAACATGTGTTGAGAGATAAAACATATGTGCAGAGATAGAACATATAGAGAGATATAACATGTAGTGATATAGAACATGTGTGGAGAGATAGAACATGTGTTGAGAGATATAATATGTGTGGAGAGATAGAACATATGTGGAGAGATAGAACATATGTGCAGAGATAGAACATATAGAGAGATAGAATATGTGTGGAGAGATGGAACATATAGAGAGATAGAACATGTGTGGAGAGATGGAACATGTGTGAAGAGATAGAACATGTGTAGAGAGATAGAATATATAGAGAGATATAACATGTGTGGAGAGATAGAATATATAGAGAGATAGAACATATGTGCAGAGATAGAACATATGTGCAGAAATAGAACATGTGTGGAGAGATGGAACATGTGTGGAGAGATAGAACATGTGTGGAGAGATATAACATGTGCGGAAAGATAGAACATGTGTTGAGAGATAAAACATATGTGCAGAGATAGAACATATAGAGAGATATAACATGTAGTGATATAGAACATGTGTGGAGAGATAGAACATGTGTTGAGAGATATAATATGTGTGGAGAGATAGAACATATGTGGAGAGATAGAACATATGTGCAGAGATAGAACATATAGAGAGAGAACATGTGTGGAGAGATGGAACATATAGAGAGAGAACATGTGTGGAGAGATGGAACATGTGTGAAGAGATATAACATGTGTAGAGAGATAGAATATATAGAGAGATATAACATGTGTGGAGAGATAGAATATATAGAGATAGAACATATGTGCAGAGATAGAACATATGTGCAGAAATAGAACATGTGTGGAGAGATGGAACATTTGTGGAGAGATAGAACATGTGTGGATAGATGGAACATATGTGGAGAGAGAAAATATATGGAGAGATACAACATATTTGTTGACAGAAAATGTGTGAAGATATGAAAAGTGTATTACGAGAGAGATACTATATAGAAGTGAACAGCGTTTTTCGGGGTCAGCGTGTCGGATTGTGATTTGTTCGTGTGAAATGAGTTCGAAATGCGTTCATAAAGTCACTGCGAGTTCCAAGTATCGTTTTCTGATCTCAGAGTCCTTGTATTAGCAGTATATCGAATGTTCTAATCTTCAGAATGAAAGGATTCATAAAAATTATTTGTAATAACATACTTACATATTTTAGATGTATAAATAGACACAATGGGCCCAATGTATCGATAAACACACGATGTCAAAGAACACTTGAATATGATACTGGAAGAAGCAAGGCTGTTTACACAGAAGTTTACACAGTTGTGTTTACACAGAAGTTTACACAGTTGTGTTTACACAGAATTGAAGATAGAGAGTGGTAGTGATGAAAACGTTATGTGAAGATTACACGCCGTATAACAGAAAAGGTTAATCTAGACAGAAGTAGAACATAAAAGGTTAATGTAGAACATAACAATGTTAATGTAAAACAGAAGTAGAACAGAACAATGTTAATGTAGAACAGAACAATGTTAATGTAGAACAATGTTAATGTAGAACGATGTTAATGTAGAACAATGTTAATGTAGAACAATGTTAATGTAGAACAATGTTAATGTAGAACAAACCAATGTTAATGTAGAACAGATGTAGAACAGAACAGGTTAATGTAGAACAGAAGTTTACACAGTTGAGTATACACAAAAGTGAAGATAGAACAGAAGTAGAACATTAAAGGTTAATGTAGAACAGAAGTTTACACAGTTGTGTTTACACAGAACTGAAGATAGAGAGTGGCAGTGATGAACACGTTATGTGAAGATTACACGCTGTATAACAGAAAAGGTTAATGTAGAACAGAAGTAGAACAGAAAAGGTTAATGTAGAACAGAAGTAGAACAGAAAAGGTTAATGTAGAACAGAAGTAGAACAGAAAAGGTTAATGTAGAACAGGTGTTACGTCGTGGAAATCATAGTCTTCTGGTTAGTTCTATTCTTCTTTACTTGATCAGTTATTTGTGGTATCATAGTCTTCTAATCAGTTCTATTCTTCTTTACTTGATCAGTTATTTGTGGTATCATAGTCTTCTAATCAGTTCTATTCTTCTTTACTTGATCAGTTATTTGTGATATCATAGTCTTCTAATCATTTCTATTCTTCTTTACTTGATCAGTTATTTGTGGTATCATAGTCTTCTAATCATTTCTATTCTTCTTTACTTGATCAGTTATTTGTGGTCTTCTAATCAGTTCTATTCTTCTTTACTTGGATCAATTCTTTGAGATCGATGCAATAATCAAACATTTTCTAGTCGCTGTAAAGTAACCGGGCAAGCAGTCATTTGATATGCTCAGGTCTTTAATTGGAGTTTGTCTGTGTTGGAGCATTTCGATGCCCATGACATTCTTAAGCCCTTCATATAGCATTTAATTTCATCTGATGATAATGCATTTACATTGCGGATGTCAGTGACCAAATCTCACAACCATGCATCATTATTGGAAAAATATAACTTCTTTATAATTGTACATTTGCTTTCCTTTTGATCCCTCGGTGTACATTTTTCCTTATGATGGTTTTTTTAGGGTCAGTACTATTATCTTTGTGATGTCTGCTAAACAATCTTCTGTCTAATGGTTGACTCAAGATATTCAAAGGTTTTGACACTTAATAGTTGTTGGCTGTCGATTGTTATTATAGGTGTAAGTCCATTTCTGTTGATTTGCTTTGCAACATTATATCACATAATAATACATTCACTTTTAGAAGAACAACTGAACATAATTATTCACAATAAAACACACTCACTGACTTTAAGAGAACACATAACCTTCAAACAATGTACCAACATTTTTCTGATTATGAAAAGGGAAGTAACCAAAACAAACATGATTCTTATTGATCAGGCGTGTGACAAACACGTATAGTAAAGAATGTATTGTGTATTTGTTAGGTAAATAAGCGGCTGTATATAATGTACCTTATTCAATTATATTTATGCTTTGTCAAGTATACATTATAATAAATGTATTGTTAATAAATTTATTCAGCATATATCACAATGTGGGAAAAATTCGTCCTACGGGTCAAGTTGGCATGTCAAACCCTTTTTACCGACAGACTAGGCTGATTTAAAAATTAATATGTTCATTGGCCCTCTAGCTCACAGCATATCTTATAACAAGCTATCGCAGGCAAGAAGTAAGCCACAACGTTAAGCAATATTAGGACATTGTTACCTAAAATTTCTGATTTAGTGCAACTTGGGAGAGTGTGTCTTTTGCACTCCTTAATGATTAGTTACCATCATTAAGTGTTGTCCCCGCAACAAAGGTTGACTGCTACGGACCTCCACATCCCCTGATACTTACATTGGTGGTACTCTGCTAGATTGTATCCCATCAATCTCGTGATGCACACTCCCCCCCCCTCCACTTATATCTCTTTCTACCTCTTGTTCACATCCCCTCAATTTTACCTTCAAGTAAGATCTTCAGCAAGGTATAATGTCTTTTATTAATATGTCCAAAATTATTTTATTTATTTGATTTTTATTTGATTTAATAATTCCTTGTGTTCACTGCTTCATTGTTCATCAAGCAGCTATCCCACAATGCAATGCATTGTACATCATAATAACTTCAGTAAAATGGAAAAATCAATTTATTAATAATAATTAATATGAGGTACTGTTTTGTCAAGACGAAATACCGAAAAATCAATCTGTATATTTTGCAGAAGCTATAGGGCCTATTTTTTATAAGTCCCGGAATTTTGGGATCGCAGGTTTTAACCACTTAGCTGCGGTTATTTCCTTAAGGATACGATGAGGTGTTGCCGCAATTTTGCAGAAATATATTTTTCTTAGTTTGCCAGGGAAAAAAAAACTCATCTGGATGACTTCTACACAGTTTTTTTTCCATGGGAAGCTAAGAAGAGGATGATGTACGCAAAATGGCAGTAGATTGTCTTCGTATGCTTAAAAATACGTCCGCAGCTAAGGTGTTTTAAGGCCTAATAGGAATAATAAGGGCCTATATCTTATTTTTTCCAATGACAAATATCTTTAATCTCTAAGCAATCTGTGATTAGATATTTCTTTATTGGAAATATAAACGTTCACAAATAGAAATATGTAATAAACCATTAATATAAATAAATCTGTAATTCATAAATCATAAAACTGTAAGAAGACATTTTAGACCGCAAAAGTGTTCCAAATTTCCTACACGTATGTTCAATCAATACGTGTTTCAGTGTATTTCTGATGGAATATGTGATTTCTACATACCATGTAGAAGATTGATCACAAATCAAAGAAGCCACAGGAACAAGCTTACAAACAGCACACAGGAATGTCATCTTCAGAGAACGCTTCCACCCCTGACGCCGCAAGACAAACAAGGGATACAGTGTACAGCTCTTCATGTGCCTATGAAAATTAGATCCTCCTATCAATGTACATTATTTTAGATCAGCCCATGTCTACAGGGGATGCGAAATGAGAGGACGGAATAGTAACAATGTTCGCTTGTCGTGCTTTTCGTGAGAGGGAACTAAGAGATTGGATGAGGGCTTCACTACCCAAATCTTCTAAATGGAAATGATGAACTCTCTTGAAGACTCATGACTGAACTGCTGGGATGAAACGAATCCTTAAATCTGCAGTATGTCTAAAGATTGGGAAAATACCCTGACAAACTCTCTACCGGAGTCTTAGGCATTGAACCGTATATTCACATTGAAGAAATTAAAAAGCAGTAGATGGGATGTGAATAAGGTCCGTTCAACTCCTATATATCTATTCGCTAAACCCTATGTTGCCTTTCATCGTCAGGTGTAGAAGAGTTTTCTGGAGACATCCCTCTTGTGTGCTGAGTATATTGTGGAATTTGCCGCCTCTTTTATTTCAGTGGTCCATCGTTTTCGTGGTCGCCCTCTAGGTCTGCATTCGTTTATCTGTGTAGCATAGCTTGCTGTAGTATGATGTCTGATAGTAGTCTACTGATGTGTGCAAACTATTTGAATTTTGTCTCTTGATATATTCCGATATTGGGGTGGCGCCGGTGACTATATAACTCATGTATAAAACATCTGTAACTCCGATGTTTCCTATTTATATTACTTGTACCCACAAATGAGTCAAGCAGTTATATAATAAATCTACCCAAACTGAGTCAAGTAGTCATATAATAAATCTACCCAGACTGGGTCAAGCAGTCATATAATAAATGTACCCACACTCTGAGTCAAGCAGTCATATAATACTCTTATCCACACTGAATTAAACATTCATATAATACTCTTATCCACACTGCGTTAAACAGTCATATAATACTTGTACCTGATATCCACACTGAGTCAAGCATTCATATAATAAATCTACCCACACTGAGTCTAGCGGTCATATAATAAATCTACCCACACAGGGTCAAACAGTCATATAATACTTGTACCCACACTGAGTCTAGCAGTCTTATAATAAATTCACCCACACTGGGTCAAGCAGTCATATAATAAATGTACCCACACTCTTAGTCAAGCAGTCATATAATACTCTTATCCACACTGAATTAAACATTCATATAATACTCTTATCCACACTGCGTTAAACAGTCATATAATACTTGTACCTGATATCCACACTGAGTCAAGCAGTCATATAATACTCTTATCCACACTGTATCAAGCAGTCATATAATACTTGTACCCACACTGAATTAAACATATATAATACCCACACTGAATTAAACATTCATATAATACTCTTATCCACACTGTGTCAAGCAGTCATATAATACGTGTACCCACACTGAATTAAACATATATAATACCCACACTGAATTAAACATTCATATAATACTCTTATCCACACTGAGTCAAGCAGTCATATAATACTCTTATCCACACTGAATTAAACATTCATATAATACTCTTATCCACACTGCGTTAAACAGTCATATAATACTTGTACCTGATATCCACACTGAGTCAAGCAGTCATATAATACTCTTATCCACACTGTATCAAGCAGTCATATAATACTTGTACCCACACTGAATTAAACATATATAATACCCACACTGAATTAAACATTCATATAATACTCTTATCCACACTGTGTCAAGCAGTCATATAATACGTGTACCCACACTGAATTAAACATATATAATACCCACACTGAATTAAACATTCATATAATACTCTTATCCACACTGAGTCAAGCAGTCATATAATACTCTTATCCACACTGAATTAAACATTCATATAATACTCTTATCCACACTGCGTTAAACAGTCATATAATACTTGTACCTGATATCCACACTGAGTCAAGCAGTCATATAATACTCTTATCCACACTGTATCAAGCAGTCATATAATACTTGTACCCACACTGAATTAAACATATATAATACCCATACTGAATTAAACATTCATATAATACTCTTATCCACACTGTGTCAAGCAGTCATATAATACGTGTACCCACACTGAATTAAACATATATAATACCCACACTGAATTAAACATTCATATAATACTCTTATCCACACTGTATCAAGCAGTCATATAATACTTGTACCCACACTGAATTAAACATATATAATACCCACACTGAATTAAACATTCATATAATACTCTTATCCACACTGAGTCAAGCAGTCATATAATACTTGTTCAAGTTCTCGAATTATCCACAATAAAACAGTAAATCAGCCTGGAGCTACAATAAAACTTTGTCTGACAATAGAAACCTTTCACATTAATACAGAATGTCAGAGAAATATCAGTCCGGAATTAAAGGTTACACGTCACGGATTGACATAGAAAACTAGTGACAAACACGTACCGCCCTGATGTTATAACAAATATAAATCATTGATGTGTCTGTATACCCGGGAGATTGAAGTAATGAGTAATGACATCGTTCTTTTAATTCAGGTTTCTGTTGTATAATCAGTCGGCTTCGGAGGTTTAGGGACTAGTTAGACAATTTCACTAAGCCTACTCGCACCAAATATCGCATCAACTAGGTGGAGGTTCGAGAGCGGTAGAATTCGTGTCGCTCACATTGCGCTGACCATTGTACTAAGTGTAAAAGTGCGATGTCGGCGATGTGTGATATCGATTAGACTACTGATTTTACAAACTTAATCGTACAGCCATTGTTTCGAAAGCCGATCGTCCACATAATATGGGATTTGTGATTGGACGCAATAGTTATGTCTACCATTGAAGAATAAGTTGAATAGAGATATTTGTGATATGATTCAATTATCAATCAATCAAGTGGCATGCCGAATGGAGTAGGCGATCATGTTTCTCCTCGACTCTCTGTCTCTTGTGTTGGAAATAAGCTCGGTTGGTGAACTTCTACCGTGCCACAATACTAGTCTATCTAACAAGGGAGCAGCGTTAGCGCACTGGCTTCGCATATGAGTGGTTCTGTTCATTCCGTAGTTGAGGAGGAAATGTTTTTTCAGATCGCAACGGCTCTCGGGTCGACCCAGCCTTAAATGGGTACCGGATTAATCCGGGAAGTAAAGACTGCGAGGGAGAGGAGATGGCTACCGCCCTCATTTGCAGAGCCTCTGAAATGTGAGATCGCTAACATCTCGCACTCCTACGGCATTAATAAATGCTATGGGTTACTTTACTTTTTTACTTACTAGTCTATGTAGCAACGTTGCTCTTTGTCGTCCCCTATCTCTTCTCCCCTTGATCTTTCCAGTGGTTATTAAGTATTCGAGCTGTGTTGTTCTCAGCACATTACTTAGAAACCTTGACTGTCTGACCCTAATGTTTGATATGATTGATCTTTTTACGCCAGCATCAATGAGAACATCTGCATTCGTTTTTTATGCATTATTATACATTATTATAATTATTATTATTATAAATGGGATCCTAGAAATCAATCATTGTTGAACAGATATGTGCCATATAGCATTTCTTTCAAGTATATTTATTATTAATATCATCCCTCAAATGTTATTCTTTACTATTTCCGTGTCTATTTTCTTAATATCTTAACTAGATCCGATCTTCCTAGCGTAGTGGTTAAACTGGTCGCCTTGTGCATAACTCATGGGTTCGAATCCGGCTCGTGCAGTCATGTTCAAAATTTGAATTGTGTCGGAGATCCCTGTGGATTATCATTTGAAGCTACGGAGTTACGTGCTAGGAGTGATACTTTCGACAAGCGGCGTGCCGAAAGTGAGAGTCACGAATTACATATGGGAAACCGAGTGTAGTGAAGTCAATACTCTATGATTTTGAACCCTTTTGATTTACTCACTTTGAAGTGTGTGTTCGTTAATATCAAACAATTGCTAACAATTATGTCTCATAATGTTAGTTTCTCATTATTCTATTCACTTCTGATATCGATTCATCATGTCCCATTGTCTTCTCACACTCAATTTTAAATATAGGCCTATTTTATTTTCAATGTTACCGTAGACCTGCCCAAAAAAATAAAAACATATACTTTAGTCCTCATCTGAGGTTAACCCCCTTCACTATTATTGTATACAGATGCAGGCTTTGTTTACAAATCGTTGCAGATGTAACGAGAGTTCACTAGCCGGTGTGGTAGAGAAACCATTTTCTACAGCGCGCATAACGGCAACCATGATACAGCGTTCAGCTGTTCGCGCTCACATAAACTGTGTCGCGTGCATTTACTAAGTTCTTGGGTAAAGTGTAGACATTTTTTCAACTGAAGACGGTGTATGCCTCTCACTGCAGTTGGCTCACTCATAATGATCCGTGTTGTTGTATCAAAGCGTGTGTTTCTTTTAACATGAGCGACGTACAATGCAATTATTCGTAGATTTACGCAGTGACAGTTGCGGGGTATTGTCTGTTGATTTTCATTATTGGCGTTTTCAGAACTAAGTTTTGTAGAGTCGGTGGATGACCAGAAATTTACACTATGATATAAAGATATTCAAGGAGAGAATTAATTGGAAAAATGAACGTGCTTAGGTTATTGAGTATATAAACTACAGTAAACGTGAGTCTTTAATGTATTTGTATGTTCGAGTGGAAGTATTGATACATCTGTATGTCTTATCTACATGCATTTATGTTGTCATATCATCATACTATCTTTTTCCATCTATCTATTGATCAATATATTTGCCTGTCCTCCTATATTTTCCTTCATAGGCCATGTCATCTAACAGAGTATTACACTTATCGAAGCACTAAAATTTCTGTTCTCACATTTCTAAAGATTTTCGTAATTACATAATTTCGTAAATCAAGCTCTGTGTCATCGTTTTACTCTGAGCTTTCTACACTCTCACCGGTGGACAGCCTGAGACGCGTTGAGCTCCATGTTCTAATGACAGCCTATTTGAAGATTATAAAGTTGGTGATATCATGTTGAGACTGTCTCCAAAAGTAAGACGGTCTTGTCAACCATTACATGTAAAGTCTGATTTTCGATCTATCTATACGCTGTGTCCCTTGTTTGCCTTGCAGCGTCAGGGGTGGAAGAGTTCTCTGGAGATGGCCTTCTTGTGCGCTGTTTGTAAGCTTGTTACTGTGGCTTCTTTGATTTCTGTGATCCATCTTTTACATGGTCTGCCTCTGGCTTTATAACCGTTATGTATTCTGATTTTCGATGAATATATGTAATTAAGCTATAATACACGATAATTTATGTAATTAAGTTATAATACACGTTAATGTATTTAATTAAGCTATGTTATGTTATGTTCCTCCAGGGTCATAGGTGGCGCATAGAGCAGAAACCATAGCTTTCCATTTCTGTCTTTGTGGTGCCAGGTCTTTCAATTGTTGCGTGTTGTTTAGGTTCATTGACATGCCTTCTCTATTAATGGTTCTTCGTAGAGTTTCTCTAGGTCTCCCTCTTCTTCTTACTCCAGGTGGCTCCCAATATAGTGACTGATGGGGAATTCTTAGGCTGTTCATTCTGAGAACATGACCGATGTAAGTCCAACGCCTTTGTCTAATGAAGGAAGATATATAGGTTTGTTTGCTTTTCTCTCTTATAGTAGTGTTAGATTTAAAGTCACTCCATTTAACATTCAGAATGGTACCTAGGCATTTGTTTTGAAAGGAATCGAGTCTCTTATCTGTGGCTTTGTGGCTTTCCAACTTTCGCACCCATATGATAGAATAGGGATGATGTTGGAGTTAAACAACTTGATTAATTAAGCTATAATACACGATAATTTATGTAATTAAGTTATAATACACGATAATGTATGTAAATAAGTTATAATACACGATAATTTATGTAATAAAGTTATAATACACGATAATTTATGTAATTAAGTTATAATACACGATAATGTATGTAAATAAGTTATAATACACGATAATTTATGTAATAAAGTTATAATACACGATAATTTGTGTAATTAAGTTATAATACACGATAATTTATCGGCCCACCGGGTATGAAGTAGAATTCCAACACTTCGGTGTGGATCGTATAAAGCATTGTGAGACACGTAGAAAACGATGGTTATCCACTGTATCAATCTTCATTTCCATAAACGTTGTCTCGATCAGTTTTGCTACTAGTTTTAAGTCAGGTCTGATATGAGAGAACGTTCGCCGCTCTGCATAACTTGTCCTCCTTAAATCAGAATCCCCAGTGCAAGTTATTTTTCCATTCATGAAAATTCACTGAATGGAACGGGTCTTCTAGTGAATTTATATGCATGGAATGTACGCACACTTCTCAATAATGAATCTAGCATTAATAGACCTGTTGGACAAACGGCTTCGATTCGAAGAGAACTAGCAGTTTTCAAAAGTGACATAACACATTATCAGGGGTCTCCTATCGGCTGATGACTGTGCAGGGATTTCCTATTGGCTGATGACTGTGCAGGGATCTCCTGTTGGCTGATGACTGTGCAGGGATCTCCTGTTGGATGATGACTGTGCAGGGATCTTCTTTGGCTGATGACTCTGCAGGGATCTCCTATTGGCTGATGACTGTGCAGGGATCTCCTATTGGCTGATGACTGTGCAGGGATCTCCTTTGGCTGATGACTGTGCAGGGATCTCCTTTGGCTGATGACTGTGCCCAAAATTTCAATTCTGAGGCTGATCTTTCTAAAACCTGTACCAACTTTGAGCTTATATTAAATACGAGAAAACACAAGTTATCGTACAATCAGCACCTGGTAAAATGTATCACGAGCCCTGCATTGAAGTAGATGACGTAGAACTAAACATTGTGAATATACACATACCTAGGTAGTACGCTATCACAAAATGCCACCGTCTATGATAAAATGTATACTAGGATTTCCACGGCAGACATCACTTTCTGCACTGCACGGATATATGTGACATAGAAATAGCAATAGAAAGTAGTACTGGAGTACAGAAAAAGGCCTATTGGTCCGCAATCGTCTATTATGTCCTGTGTATTGTTATTTGTATGATTATATTCTGTGTTTCGTTGTGTATACCATATTAATTCATGTAGACATCCGTCAGTGATAGTGGGTTAGTCGTCATCAAGTAGAACTCCATTACCTGTCTTCCAAGTGAGTATTATAGAAATAGCAGTAACCTAAAAAGTAAGCTGAAGGCTTACAGACTAGTGGTACTTCCAGTATTATTATACGCTGGTGAATCATGGACAGTGTATAGACGCCATGTGAAGAAACTCAATCACTTGCACACAGTTTGTCTCAGAAAGGTTATGCTAAGTTATAAAAACGGCAAGACAAGATTCCAGATAACACTGTTCTTGACTGAATTGGTATCCCTACCATTAACACCATTCTGATGCCGACACAGATCGTTGCGCAGGCCATGTGGTACGTATGACAAATCATTGCCTGCTAAATATACATTTTGGTGACTTGTAAAAGGGTATATGTTCTCAAGGTAGCCAAGAGAGGCGCTACACCGACAAAGACTCGTTAAAGCTCTCAATAAAAGCCTTTGAAATAGAGCAAGAGACATGGTGAAAAATTGCACAAAGAGCTACATTGCACTCTACCGTCAAAAAAAGAGCAACATCTTGTGAACAGAGGAGAAATGCATCAACTTAACAGAGGAGAGTAACTAGAAAGTCATTGGTAGATAAATATAAACATCTATACTGCTCGTCCCATGCCCGATCTATCCAAGGACATTTGCGGAGAGGATAGTGCTTGTTAACCATCTACGAACCCATTCTCAAGTACATAATTCTAATTTAATTTCACAATGTATCTAACAAATGATCGCTATTTCTTGTGATGTCCAAACAAAAACTACAGCTTGGCTGCAATATCTGCGCCTATAGGTCTTACATATCCAACTTCATCATGGAGGATTTATGGGGCAATGTAGGCTCAAGGGGGGCAATAGATCTTCAGAGAACAATACGCTATTTCAATGAAACAAATAAATGAGGCTACTTGATACTTTTTATGTGCAATAAATCAAGCGGTGAAACTCCTTTAATATTAGTTGAGTTCTATATAAATGCTGGTCTCAACTAGAATTATTCAAACCAACCACAACAGCAACTGTTGCATAAATCTGCTCTTTGGCAGGAGTAAAATTGAGAAACTGTACTTTAGTAGGTTCCAGCCAACACTTCTCTCTATGTAATGTAACAGCCAAAACTTCTCTCTATGTCATGTGACAGCCAACACTTCTCTCTACGATTTTTGCCAGCCAACACTTCTTTATGGTTTGTGCTAGCCAACACTTCTCTCTATGTCATGTGACAGCCAACTCTTCTCTGATATGTGACAGCCAACTCTTCTCTGATATGTGACAGCCAACTCTTCTTTTCTATGTGCCACCCAGAACTTCTCTATGGTATGGCTGTCACATACAAATAACCGATGATAAAGAGCACGTTCTACACCTTAAAATTCTCAAAATGAAAGGCAGTCGACTTAAGAGAGGAAAGTCGTGAATGGGGTGCACAGAGGATGTTATACAGAATATGTGCAGATTGGAGAATGTGCTACCTGTTATATAATGGATACTGGTGTCTTTAGAGTGTCTGTCAGCCTTCAAAATAATAACGCTCAATAGAGAATGCAGGGAATGGTGTACGACAGTGGTGGAATCGGAGGTTCTAGCTCTGATCGGTGAGAATTCCAGGGAAGTTGATTATATATAGATAGGTCGCTTGAGAGACACACCAGCATTGCCTGTGCCATCACGGCTCAAAGGTGGGGAAAGACCATCAGAGGGGAATGTGGTGCGTTCGCTCAGACGATAAGTAGCATGATATAACTCTGTATGATGTTTAAGCATGTAATATTATGAAGATTTTGGCAGTAACCAAAACTTTGAAATGGGTCTGCTCGCAGACTGCGACACATGAAAGTATACTCAGTGACTCGATGAGCATGATTGTTAAAGTGCATGCGGGGTACATTCGGGAACAGTGGCTGAATGCAGTAAAGAATTCTTGTGTGCGTAAAGTGACTTTTATTTTTGTTCTGGGACATGCAGGAGTCCTGGTTAATGAGGGAGCAGATAGGTTGGCCGCACACGCGGCTACTACGGCTGTTGGTGGAGCTATGGATCGGGAAGACATTTTGAACGCCCTACAAAAAAGCACGAACAAATGACTATATAAACGACGATGACTTGTTCTATTACTAGAAAAGGGAGCGTAGTTTGAAATGTGGTATCGCTAGAAAGGAGCGGTTTCGTGGGCGAGAAAGAATGATGGTCAATCAACGGCGTACTGGGACCCTCAGTCTACGTGTAATGGCGGATACACTCAAGGAGAGATCTGAGCACATATGGACGTGTCCGGAGTGCAGTGAGGATGATTCAACGACTAACTACTGGTAACTAACTATTTTCTCTGTTGTATGTGACAGCCAACTCTTCTCTATGGCATGTGTCGGTCAATACGTCTCTATGATATGTCCCAGCCAACACTTCTCTATGATATGTCCCAGCCAACACTTCTCTATGATATGTCCCAGCCAACACTTCTCTATGATTATGATATGTCCCAGCCAACACTTCTCTATGATATGTCCCAGCCAACACTTCTCTATGATATGTCCCAGCCAACACTTCTCTATGATATGTCCCAGCCAACACTTCTCTATGATATGTCCCAGCCAACACTTCTCTATGATATGTCCCAGCCAACACTTCTCTATGGTATGTCCCAGGCAACACTTCTCTATGGTATGTCCCAGCCAACACTTCTCTATGATAGGTCCCAGCCAACACTTCTCTATGATATGTCCCAGCCAACACTTCTCTATGATATGTCCCAGCCAACACTTCTCTATGGTATGTCCCAGCCAACACTTCTCTATGGTATGTCCCAGCCAACACTTCTCTATGATATGTCCCAGCCAACACTTCTCTATGGTATGTGACAGTCAACTCTTCTCTATGATATGTCCCGTCCCAGCCAACACTTCTCTATGATATGTCCCAGCCAACACTTCTCTATGATATGTCCCAGCCAACACTTCTCTATGGTATGTCCCAGCCAACACTTCTCTATGGTATGTCCCAGGCAACACTTCTCTATGGTATGTCCCAGCCAACACTTCTCTATGATAGGTCCCAGCCAACACTTCTCTATGATATGTCCCAGCCAACACTTCTCTATGGTATGTCCCAGCCAACACTTCTCTATGGTATGTGACCTCTATGGTATATGACAGTCAACTCTTCTCTATGATATGTCCCGTCCCAGCCATCACTTCTCTATGTCATGTGATAGCCAACTCCATCTCCAAATCGTATGAATCGTTGAGGCAGATATATTGGCCAGAGAAAACAACAGTGAACTCAAAGCAATTTTTTGCCATTGTGTTAACTACAAAAGACAGTGAGTTTTATTCAGGAGAGAGACTTACATATAGGCCTATAGACATGTTTCAAGTGAACGAAAGAAGAAGAGGAGGAAGTTTGTTATGAAGAATAACATTTGTTTTCTTTTCTATTGTTTCGTTAAAATAAGCCCTATTATAGCATGCATCAGTTTCAAAACGTTTTTAATAAAACCATTTACTTCAATACGTCTTTGTTATGTGTATCATTATTGTACTCTGTATAACACGAGTCCCTCTATTGGGTATAACGTAATTTATATTAGTGGGTATAACGCAAGTTCTTATATTGGGTATAACTCGAATCACTGTATTGAGTACATCGCGATTATTTCTATTGAGTATATTGCTAGTCAATCTGTTGTTATAGCGCGTGCCTTTATTACCGCTATTCCCTCTATTGGATACAAAGCAACTCCCTCTATTGGTTATAAATATTGGTCATAATTTCAATTGGTGGCCGCCCTCTGTGCAAATTGATTGTGCAGATGACATTGATCTTATGGATGGCAGTGTGAAAGAATTTCAAGAACTCATTTCTAAACATGAACAAAACTGCAAAACCCATGGTAGTAAATAAATATTGAGAAAAGCAAAATAATGACAAACAGAGATGACAATCTGACTCATGTTAACATATGCCTAATGGACAGAAACTAAAGTTGATAGCTTTAAATACGCATGATCTTAAATGAGCACTGATGGAAGCACTAACAAAGAAACACGGAAACAAAGACTCGACCTGAAAAAGCCTCGGTTGCAATGTCCAGATTAAATACCATATGGAAAAGCCGAATCAGGACCGTGTCCTGCAATGATGCAGAGAGGTTGTCGCATCAGGCGTAACCAATCAACATACATTGTCGGGGGCGGCATTTCAAAGAAAAACAATATAAAGGGGGGGGGAGAATTTTGAAGACCTACATCATACAGAGAAAATCTATGATCACGGACCTGAGTAGAATAAGTACAGCACTGAAGATAAACCTATATAAATACATATTCTTTTGAACAGATGTGAGAGTTGAACAGTTATGGTCTACAGCGGACTTGTACAGGATATTGTGCATTCATTATAAAGAACATAAAACCAACGTATACGTGATAAGCAAAATAAATACTCTGGCTGGCCAGCAAGAACATCTCATACCAGTGATGAAGTATCGAAAACGTGTGTGGGTTGGCCACGTGGCGAGGCACGATTTCCTTTCCACAACTATCTTACAGGAGGGAACAGGAGGGTGAAAGAAGAAGACGAGACAGAGGAATGTATGTATTGATAATATTCAAAATTGAAGAGGATTAAAATTCTTCACACTTAAACATAGAACTGATGACAGAGAGGCATGGCGGAATTGTTGTACTGATGTTTCCCGAGTAGTATCCATACAATTTGAAAATTATGGGTTTGATGATGGTGAAATCTCTCTATTAGATATAACGCGTGTCACTATTATGTATATTGCCTTTCCCTCTACTGTTTATACCGCAAGTCTGTATTGGTTACAACGCAATCCCCCCCCCCCCCCCACATTCGCTATAAAGCGAGTCCCTCTAGTGGTTTAACGCAATCCCTTACATTGGGTATAAAGCATGTCTCTATTGCATTTAATACGAGTCCTTTTCTGGACATAACGTGGGCCCCTCTATTGCATATAACGCGAGTCTTCTTTCGATATAGCGTGAGTCTCTCTTTTCTATAACGCAAATCCCTGTATTGAATATTACGAAAATGAATATATTGGACATAATACAAGTCAATCTACTGTGTATAAGTGCTCCCTTTATTGATTATAACGTAATGCATTATATTGGGTCTTCTATTGCAGATGGTCGTTCCTCTGGTCCCTTCATCATCAGAGCAGTATTTCCATTTAATACTTTGGACAGCCGAATTGTTCAGTAACGTGACCCATGATTGTTTTAGCATGTGCCTTTTTATCGTACGCAACATGATTTGGAGGTCTGATAAAATAACTGTGTGAGTTGATGAGAATCACTGTGTGAATGGATGAGAATCACTGTGAGTTGATATTTCAGTCACCGACTGAGTACCGCCGTCGCTGCTTCTATTTTCATTTTCATGCTGGATGTTATAGTGGACTGGAGTAGACAGACGACTTTTTTCAAGCACCCGTCTGCCATCCTTAAAGGCATGAAAATCTCACCAGTACTCACTGATTATTCGTTATATTGCGAGTCTCTTTATTGGGTATACCGAATCACACTATTGAGTATAACACATTTGTTCTATTTGGTATAACACGAATCACTAATGAATATAAAGCAGTTCCTCTATTGATTATACCGCCAGTCTCTCTAGTGATTATGACGCAATTACCTATAATGGGTATAGCGCTATTGACTCTGACCCATCTATCCCATCTTATTATCCCGTAACCCGTCAGAGTATCCCCATCATGATACAACAACTTACAGTTCCATCTTGAGTAACTCCATCATAATACAACAACTTAAAGTTATATTTCTGTGTTAGCGTACATAGTACTAATCTAATTTTGGCGCTGATTATTGGCGACAACGAATTTCACATCCTGCTTCTTCAGTCGGAACATGAAACGTCAATCTATTATCGTAATCACAACTAATTGTACTTGTCCTAGCTCTTTATTGAAACTGTTCAATATATCAACAACGTCAATTTCTCTAGCATTCGATACAAGTATGCAACATTGGAAGACTGTTGATTAGAAACTAGCATCACAACACGTGGGGCTGATTGCTTCGCTCTCCTTTCCAGGAGCCATCCCAGTGTATGTAGACTGAAGAGTCCCCGTCAAGTGTTGATTGCGTCATTTTCTGGATTTTCCAAAAAAAATTACTTTTCCTTCTCTCTCTCTCTCTCTCTCTCTCTCTCTACACACTCCCATTTCTAACATTCTCTTTATGTGTACGTTCTCAGTCTCAATGACATCATCTCCATCTTCAAATGAATGTATTACTACCTTGGTCAAATCTGCTTTATCTCTTCTCAGCAATGTGCAGTCTATCGCCGCATTGTCTGCTTAATAAGTCGGCTCTCTCGTTTCCTCTGAGCCCAGCATGAACAGGGCAGTATATCTATGTAATGCTCTGGACAATTGAGTTATTCAATAAGTCATATCATTCCTTTCTCAGCATGTACTTTTCTATCTTGCGCAGCATGCTTTCAGAGTCTATGAGTATTGTTATGTTATGTTCCTCCAGGGCCATAGGCGGCGCATAGGGCAGAAACCATAGCTTTCCATTTCTGTCTTTGTGTTGCCAGGTCTTATGAGTATTACCTAGTGAATTTTTGTATTAGTTATCAACCAATTAAGAGCTGCTGCAACTCCCTCTATCTCCATTCTCATGCTCGATGTGACAGTAGAATATGCTGTAGTTTTCTAAACCAACTTCACGTCGTTGCTGTAGGCAAAAACTAAACAAAAATACCCACAACCGCTTTTATTTGTATTTCTATTAAATGAGCTACCTGTGTATATAATTATGTCTTATACGTTCGAGTGTAGCTGGGCGAGTTCGTGCACTGTAACCTGAGCACTGACACCCGTCGAATGTTGACACACTTTATCTAGTTGTATTATTAAATTAGTCAGTGATTTCTCCTCAATGTCGTTCTCCACCCATTCACTGCACTTTCCTATTTCTTCAAATTCATAAACTCTTCGCAGTGTGTCTTCATACTCTGCCACGCTTGATTCATTTACCCCTTTGACTCATCTAGACAGTGGAGTTTGGGTGGTGATTGTATTCTGCTACTTTAAGGTACAAACTAACATGTTCTACCTGATATCACACTCTAATACTGGGAAGATCAAGCGGAAATGTAGCCAGATTGTTATCTCTCTCAACGTATCTTGTTTCAGCATTTCAGTTTCTTTATTTGCAGATCTTGGTTGGAATGGTACTATATATTCAGGGCCGGATTTAAACTTGATAGGGCCCTAAGGTATTTGAGATATGGGGCCCTTTAGCGATTAAGAATATAAAGATAGTGAAATAACAAAATATGGGGGCTCCAAAAACAGTGGGGGCCCTAAGCTATAGCTTGTTTAGCGTATAGGTAAAATCTGGCACTGCATATATTGATTTAATTTTATGTTCTAGAGGTCTTTAAAATATTATTCCAACCTTTCACTCATATTTTCTTCATGTATGGGTATGTCCTGCCTGCGATTTATATATATATTGTTGCTTGAAAACATTAGTCTCGTTCTCTCATTTTGTTATGACTTTATAGAATTGTATGCTGGACGCTACACAGAGTCTACTTATTTTCTCCAAACATGATCACAGAGTGTTCATTATTTTGTATAATTAATCACACATCCACACCTTATATAGTCGTCTTCTGTTCATGTTCGCAGTCAGGACTCGTACTGGTTTCTTTTAGTTTTCAGAGCTTTTTTGCCATGATGTTTTTATGTTTTCTTCTGGTATGCATATCTCTGCTATAGCTGTCGTCATTAGATCAATATCATGCACTGGAAACTTGAAACTGGACAGTATCGCTATTGCAACAGGCTGTGTTTTTCGTAGGTACTTCTGTATATCTAGTACCAATGTGATTTTTAAGCATTCTAGAATGGTGTCTGTTGAATTTTTGCCATAATATTTTTATATTATCTTCCGGTTATGTAGATCTCTGATATAGCTGCCGTCATATGATCAATATAACGCAAAAACACTCGAATGGCAGTGGTACACAACTGTAAGTGAATTCTGTTCACTGCCTCAATCCTATTTTATCACCCACAGTTTGTTTGTATGTCTCAGATCATGCTCATCAAAACGGTAATAATTCAGCCATATATTGCTTTCTGTTTCCCCATTCGGTCTTAGATTTTGTTAACTGTTACACTTTGGTCATACATTTTGTTTAGCTATGTGCAGAACACGGGCTTTATATCACCAACAGCTTCTATGAGCATAAAATGAGTACAGTACACACATGGTATAAATGGTACAATCCAGATCAATCTACTCAGATTTCATACTGACACGGCAGGCAGGAAAACAGAAAGTTAGAAATACCAAGGGCGTTCCAAACAACCGCAGTAACTACAGATCACAGATGTCAAGAACTGTCACCACAAAGGTTATCCCTCGGATTCTCATCAGTCGATAACTTGCGAAAATAAATGGCCCAGACAGCTTCACTCATTCCTTTCAAATTATTCCTATTTCCTCTAATGGCATTTCCATAATAGTTTTGAATTTTATCTACCTGATTGTCTGTTAGTCTACCTCTACCTCCCATTTTCCTCCCATCTGTTAAATCTCTACCTGACCATGCACATTTTATCTTGAGCAATCGTGTACCCATTCTCAACTGTACATGTCCTACACATTCTATTTTTTCGACTTTCACATCACCATATGGGGTTGAATGGACAACACTTTTAAAACTGTTGGTATCACCATCTTCTACAAATCGTGTATATCTCAATCTATACCTTTTCTCTTTGCATCTAGTGATGCCTTTATACTACCAGATAACCTGTTATGTGTGGCAGTACATTGAGACTCATGCGTATTTTTCCACTGCTGGTGTTCTTGTGATTTCTTGTCCTGATCATATTCCTAGCAAATAGATTTTTTTAAATATTTACAATTCTTCACGGGTTGCTCGCCAAGTATAGTCCAGAGAACGTAGTGAAACTATTTGATTTTCAATGGTCACATTATGTATACTTTGCGTCTGTAAATCATGAAAAACACAGGACCGATCAAACAGAATCACATTTCAAGGATCCTAGGATGATACCCCATGAGTCCACAGGACTGTATAAACTACAAAAAGAATATATTCTTAATAACACTGATATATATATATATATCACATTGAACTCGCGTAAACCTGTCCAATACGATTATCTTGTATCTGTCCAATACGCGTATCTTGAAAATATCCAATATATATATATATATATATCTTGTATCTGTCTAATACACCTAACGTGTATATATACAATATGCGTATCTTTTACCTGTCCAATAAACTTATCGAGAATATATCCAATACACATATATTATTTCTTTTCAATAAATTTGTCTTGTATCTATCCAATAATCGTATCTTTTACCTGTCCAATACGCTTATCTCGTATCTCTGTAACTGTCCAATACACTTATCCTGTATCTATTGAATACAATCATCGCGTATCTGTCCAATACACTTATCTTGTATGTATCAATACCATTATGTTGTATCTATCCAATGTGCTTAATTTGTATCTATCTAATACACTTATCTTATATATGTCCAATACACTTATCTTGCATCTAACTCAATTCATTATCTACTACGTATCTTGTATCTATTCAATAAACTTATCTTGTATCTAGCCATTACCCTTATTTTGCATTTGTCCAATACACGTATCATGTTCGATACACTTATCTCGTATGTTGTATCTGTCCAATACACTTATCGTGTATAGGCCTATATCCAATACGCGTATCTTGTATATGTCCAATACGTTTATCTTGAATCGATCCATTATAATTGTCATGTAGCACCTAATACATGGGGCACGGGGTAAAGTTAACGTTAGTAGCATATTACTATTCTGTTTTCTTAATCCTTTGTTTTCGTTCTCAAAATTACACTCGATTTCTCCTGTAGTGTGACAATTATCCTAGTACTAGATTTGCAACAGGATCTAGTCCAGGAATATGATTTCGTTGTGTATTTGAGCAAATGACCCGACACATGCGATTTCTCTGTGATATCATATTCAAGACGTAGCGGTCAACCCATCAGTTTTGGCCTGTTGTAATTTTCTAGGCAATACAACACATTCAGTTGCTGCCATTACTTTCTGAACGGTTTTGAAGCACAGTTGCATGAGGCAGGGTTTTGAACCTGGTATCGTGGTCGTTCGAGACGCGCTTCATATCACTGCGCCACAGAGCCGGACATGTTGAAATAGTCCATATTGAAAGATTAGAATCTCTTCGTCTGTGGGTTGCTGGAAGACGAAAGGGAAGTACAAATAGCAAAACCGTTACATACCATTCATGTTCTAAGAAGCGACTGAGGAGGTTTTTTGGGGTGGGTATTGTTGACCCGTTACACAGTGATTCAAAGTGACCTAGGTGCAATAATGATGTCGGATGTTACAGGACGAAAGGCGCAAAAATCTCATGCAAACTGTAAAACATGACACATCTCGTTCCGTTCTCCTGATTACACCCTGCTAACCTGTTGGAGATTGAGAATGAACATAGATTGGTTGGTTGCTGATGCATTGGTCCATGGGCTCATGCCCTTTGACCCATAGAATGAACATAGAAGAAGAACCATTTCATTAAAAGAAAAAAAACATTTGAGAAATTTGCAAAATCCCCATGTGGCAACCTTGATTTGAGAGTAAGAATGCGAAAAAAGGTTCCGAAAATGAATATTTTAATACTTTGTACAGACATTCTCTCCACTATTCTGCTATCCATAAATAACGTCAACAATAAGATATTTAATGCGGAAAACGGGGGAGGGAGAGGGGGTATCAAACAAAAAGTGCGATGGTTGTTCACAAGGTGGACTGACAAACGTTGACGTCAACAAGAAGTTCTTTAATATCAATTAAATTATGAGAATGTGTTGTTTTTTTCTTATAAAAATCTGAATCAATCAAGTAATTTTTTTTTTACGTTTGCAGAAAGTTTTTTATGTGTAGGGATACATTTTTTGACATAATTATTGGTTCCTGAATTCATGACGGTTTGGTGACCAAGGGAGAATGAGAACAGAAAAAGTATTATAAATTTGTCGGCTTAATTTATAGACAAACTCAAACGGTAAATTATTTCAATATGTTTTGAACAAGTTAAGAAAAGAAGTCAATGAAGTGCAGAAAGGTAATGTTCTAAAACAAAACGAATTTTTTTTTAATGTAGTTAATTTATGTGATATGATGTCATGTTGATGAAAATTATATAGCTCGCAACAAAGAAAGTTAAGCCAAGGTTTTCTTTCCATGTGAGTGGGGACAGAACTCTCAATGTTCAATCTTCCAGCCTCAGCAGTTAGAGAGAAGACTAGCTCAAGATTGGCAGACGTACAGAAAATGATGTAATATCTAGCCTATGCTGTTTTATGATGGTGATCATTTTGGTTATCTAAGACTGCTTCTCGAACTTTCTCCCGTTGCTCCTTTTGAGTGAAACTTATTTATATGGATTTCTTCTACCCTCCTCCCTTTTATGTCGTATTATATGTAGTGCAAATTGAATCCTGATTCTAAGAAACTTCTATTTCCTGAAAAATATTTTCATTGTTGCAAAGTCTGCCCGTATATACTGTTTAAACAAGATCTACATGCATTTATCATACACGAGTGTTTAAGAGCGTGCAATTACGTTATACGCTGAGAAGGACGGAGTGTGTGTATATATATATATATATATATATATATGGGGTAAACCCGAGTACAATAAAGTCAATCATATACGCTTTTCAAACGTTTCTTTTATCAAAGATTAGAATCAAAATTAAATGAAATAGACCAAACGTCTTGTTAAGAATTCTTTAACTGCCTGCAGAAAGATCAAATAAATTATATAAATTAATGAAATGATAATTCACTGTACTGCTAAATGTACATTTATTAATTATGACATCTAACCATAATGTAACAACAAATCTTGCAACCCTACCACAAGAACGATGTGTATTACAGTACTTTAAATTTGACTCTCTCCTGCTTCCCGATAATAGCTAGCAAGTGGTACCATACTCAAGCGTCCTCCGGAATAGGTTTGGCCTCCTCTGTAGACATCATTAAGTAACATAACCATGCCTGGTGATCGTATTGATGTCTGCTAACATCCTGTCCTTGAAAGTCAAGGGTCAGTTATTTTTAGTTCAACTAATGGTAGGATGCCGAGAGGATTGGGAATATGGGTTCTCACTTCTGATACTATTATATGTTATTTGAGCATCAAGGGCTGATTGCAATGAATTCATAAAATTGTTTCACCATACCCTCATCCCTTTCTACAGTATGTCTCAAAATGTGTACCGTCAAATCTCTTTTAATATCAAAATATCTCACATTCACCATAATACATTTTTTTTAAAAATAGTGATCAACCATTATATATTTCTTCATGATTTTATAATATAAAAATGTGAAGTTATTTTCACATTTTATATCAAAATATTCCATTGATTTTTGTTTATGTTAAAATTATTTTATCTCTTTAAGTTGACTTGTCACTTGTTAGTGTAAAGAAATAACATCCGTGACCTACCCGGTTTCAAGAAAATGAGTATCAGTACCCATGCTCTAGAGAGGTCGGTGGTGAAAAAAATATTTTACTCCTGTGCAATCCCTAGGCTTGTACATAATCAAGTTGCTAAAAGTACCTCCTAGTCGTGCAACCTGGGAAAAAAGATGGATTCGAAGCTCGTGCCAAGCAATCTGGTTAACTCTTTACGGATCATGTCCGGGCAGTGTAGACCGAAATAAAATTAGAATTGATTGCAAACAACAATTTTCTAAATAGAACATCCTGGTCTCTACGGCCAAAATACTGTCACAGGTTAGTGTACGACAATGGCTGGCCTGGACCGCCATATTGTCATATCCGAAAGCTTTACGGAAGTGGGAGAATGGTAAGGAGGTCTTCGGAAAACATATGTCCGTTTATTGAGCAGAAAGCTGCACGACTCTGGAGGGTAGTTCCATGTGCGAATACAATTAAGAAAATGATATACGAAAGTCATATTTATAACAATTTTCATGTTCCGGGCACACTTTTAGTCTATTTGCAGAATCATGTTCCAGGAAATACACAAAATCACATAGTTATTTGTCCATGAGATTGGATGTAGAAACTCAGAAACAGAAGAGGGGTTTACGATGTCGGTAAATGGACGTCTGCTAAGAGAGTGCAATGGCAATAGTCCGAACTCTACTGTCGAGAGTTCTATATACCAGAAGTAAGTTCACAGATGAGAACAATTTCAGCACCAAAAGGCACAGGGGAGGGCAATAAACCGACTGATTACAAGTGATAAGTTCACTAACAGCGGAACATCTCGTAGTCGACCCAAGTCTAAATATATGCCTACCGTTTCCTCAGAAAATCTCATCCACGGAAAAGTTATGGCCTGTATAGTCCGAGGAAAGAGTTGGTGCCCTTCCAACATGGCCAAGGGCAGAAAATCGAAAAATAAAACAGACCTGCTCTAATACTTGCGTACGTCACAGACTATGTCAAGCTCTACGGTTGAAATGACAAGAATATTCATGTTTATTATTGGAAAGTTCACGTAGGATAAGTAGAAGAAAGGTCGAAGAATCTTGTGACCACTGAAAATGAGTGAATCATGAAGGCGCCACTAGTCCACCAATATCTGGGAAAGAAGAGACATCCCACACAGTTACGTTGCTCCTTTGTAGCGACAGAGAAAGAACAAATATCTCGAACATGTACGTTCATGCATCTCGTAAAAATGTTTGTCCATAACATTTGTTGTTGAGTTTCCGTGTCTTTGTTTCCAATGCATTTCGTATTCTTCTACGTTTGTTCACAGTCTCCTGCATATTAGCAGGATGCAATTGGGAGAACGCAATGCGTTATATCATGGTTTATAGCTTTGCTACGATATCTCCGCCTTTCGGCCAAACAAATTCAACTTCAGCATGGCTTCTGCGTCACTTTGACCCTCTACATTGTCGGGATGAAAAGTATTCCACATTGCTCTCGTACGGACCCAGTGTTAGCAGATAACCAAGATCCTAAATGTACCTCTTCGTGGTGCACCCTGAAAACAGAAATACAACTGCTCGTGCTGTCTTACTGGCCAACAATTTTAGGCTCGTGTCCGTGAATGTGGAGGCTGTAGATGAAATGTGAATTCCCGAAAGTGACAGGCAATATCTCCAAGACATCTACGCCAACAACATCCCAGCAGTGCTGTTGGCACAAAATTACGTAAGGTATTTGTGCAGTTCGTCTCGATCAACAAAAAATGCAGAAATATTGAAAGAGCGGCCAATGTCAATGTCCTGATATAGATCAATCTGGCACATTTTTTAGTGATCTTAAGAGTACACATTTTGAAATTACTGAAACTAAATGAAGGGTGGCTTCTAAATACCTTCATAAGAAGGAAGTTACATTATTTTGGTCGCGTAAAGCGACATGATGGTATCGAAAAGCTGATTCTGGAGGGCAGAGTGTCGGGAGAAAGAAGCGGAAGACCAAGAAAACGATTGACCAGCGATATCGAAGAATATATGTATATGTCCCTGGCCAATGCAAGCATGTTTGTCCTGTACAGAGAGGCGTTGTATCCACGATGAAGACAACGTTGTGTAAAAAATATGTCACTTGATATATAAGAGTACACATTGAATCTGGAAAAGGCAACATGCGCTAGAGGACAGTGATGTGTATGCGAAACGATATGTTGGCAACGACGCTACAATCGTCCAGCAAGTGACCGACTGACGAAAGTGTTGTTTATGCTCGAGAACATACAGAAACCCACCTGTCCCACCACAATTGACTCCATTCAAAATAGGAGTCACGACTCAGGTATTAGATAGCCAACTTGAACATACAGCTTCTCATTTCGTACAAGAACATATAATTCAGAACTTCTGTCCGAAACAGTGTTGAGACTCGAACTCTGGACGCTATGGGCAACGTAGGTTAGGTGCAAATCCTTGTTTTCGAGGGCATCGCAAACCTAGTCTATTTTTAGTGTCGCCGTTGTCAACACAGCTCATAGAGATAGAATTTTGTTAAGTACACAAGGACATAAAGGGGAATGATGCCTTTCTTAAACGAGATTTGTTCGCCGACTGCGAAGCGTCTCGTCCGGAATAGGTGCAATCTACTTATTTCTTTTGGTGATAAACACAATGACGGAGAGTCAAAACAGTGGCCGCGTCTGGCGATGTATTGAAAAACCATCACAGTCGGACGAGGCATGAGAATTGCACAGGTCAAATCCCAAACCTCCAACGTGTTTGGCAAAGCAGCACCTAGTCTAGGAAGGTGTATCAGCCCTGAGTAATTCGACTGTCGCCGTTGCCAATACGGATCATGCAGAAGGAATTAGGTCTTGGACACAGGGACACGAAGGGCGGCAATGAAATGGTCTTCCTACACGGGGAATAGCTCGCTGACTGCGAAGCGCCTCGTTGTAGGAAAGACACACAATGGACAAATTTACAGCTCGTCTCGTGACATATACCCCCTCTGAGTAGTAGACATCTTCAATAGTCAATGCACTAAGCCTAAAACTGAAGTCTCCATGTGTCTTTTATAGTTTGATGTTAGTTTACATGTGTCTTTTATAGTTTAATGTTAGTATACATGTGTCTTTTATAGTTTGATGTTAGTATACATGTGTTTTTTATAGTTTGATGTTAGTATAAATGTGTTTGATGTTAGTATACATGTGTTTTTTATAGTTTGATGTTAGTATAAATGTGTTTGATGTTAGTATACATGTGTCTTTTATAGTTTAATGTTAGTATAAATGTGTTTGATGTTAGTATACATGTGTTTTTTATAGTTGGATGTTAGTATACATGTGTTTTTTATAGTTTGATGTTAGTATACATGTGTTTTTTATTTTGATGTTAGTATACATGTGTTTTTTATAGTTTGATGTTAGTATACATGTGTTTCATGTTAGTATACATGTGTTTTTTATAGTTTGATGTTAGTATACATGTGTTTTTTATAGTTTGATGTTAGTATACATGTGTTTGATGTTAGTATACATGTGTTTTTTATAGTTTGATGTTAGTATACATGTGTTTGATGTTAGTATACATGTGTTTTTTATAGTTTGATGTTAGTATACATGTGTTTGATGTTAGTATACATGTGTTTAACAGTTTGATGTTAGTATACATGTGTTTTTTATAGTTTGATGTTAGTATACATGTGTTTTTTATAGTTTGATGTTAGTATACATGTGTTTTTTATAGTTTGATGTTAGTATACATGTGTCTTTTATAGTTTGATGTTAGTATAAATGTGTCTGATGTTAGTATACATGTGTATTTTATAGTTTGATGTTAGTATACATGTGTCTTTTATAGTTTGATGTTAGTATACATGTGTTTTTTATAGTTTGATGTTAGTATACATGTGTTTTTTATAGTTTGATGTTAGTATACATGTGTTTTTTATTTTGATGTTAGTATACATGTGTTTTTTATAGTTTGATGTTAGTATACATGTGTTTTTTATTTTGATGTTAGTATACATGTGTCTTTTATAGTTTGATGTTAGTATACATGTGTTTTTTATAGTTTGATGTTAGTATACATGTGTCTTTTATAGTTTGATGTTAGTATAAATGTGTTTGATGTTAGTATACATGTTTTTTATAGTTTGATGTTAGTATAAATGTGTTTGATGTTAGTATACATATTTTTTATAGTTTGATGTTAGTATACATGTGTTTGATGTTAGTATACATGTGTTTTTTATAGTTTGAAGTAAGATACTCATAGTGATGTGCTTACTTTGTACTTCACATCATTTATTGTATTATCTCTCGTATATATGCTCCCATGCATGCGTGTGATGTTTTACAATATCTCGAATACGCGAAACCTAAAAATTTCACCAGTGGCTTACCATACAATAGTAAACCTCGGTATATGAAACTACAACCTTGTATCTTCCGTAGAGTTATACGACGCATGAAAAAAGTTATTGCCTTTGTCAAAAACTGGTTTCCGAGATTCGTAGAAGACGTGATGTACGAATTCCTGAGATCAAAATTTCTTGTAGAAGACATGCTATTATAGAGGTCTCTTCCTTGTGGTAGCCACAAATATCACATCATCGCTTTGTGTTCCAAGTGGTTATAACAAACAACGTGCTCCTAAAAAATGTTCGTTTGTTCATTCGATGTTATCCAGTCATTGTGGAGGTTCAACAACGATATCAACAGCTTCCCTTGAGATGTGATAACATAATTGGCTAGACCAGGGGTTCCCACACTTTTTAAAGCCATGGCGCCCTTGACGTTCAGATTATTTCCGGTGGCGATCTTAATATGAAGCAAAACTAGAGACCTGATAATTTTTCCATTTTCCATTTTTTTTTCGTGTTGGCGAGGCTGCCGCGGCGCCCCGTGGGGACTTTTTGCGGCTCCCAGGGGGCAGCGGCGCACACTTAGGGAACCTCTGGGCTAGACAATAACTTCTAAAATAACCACAACCTCTCTAAAAAAGGCATTGGAGCTAGCACATACACTTGTAATTATCTAGATTGACATCAGTCAATGTACAACACTCATTGATGTAGATGTATCTATTTATAGATAAACTAATTATGCATTATTTCCATATTTCATCTACAGAGCACAGACACAGTGCATGAGCAGTGTGACAGACGCCGTGTGGCGAGATGACTGAGTTACGATACATTGCGACAAAGTGTTATCGGGGAAACGCCCATGTATATGCTGATTTTGCAACAGTTTATGCTTTGTGCTCACTGAAATTTTAGTGGAGATGTGAATGGAGACGGTGATCTGACACTCAACGACACATAGCTTGCTTAAAATTCAGTAAGCATATTCCTGAATGCAGAGACGGAACATATCCACAGTAGCTCATCACGACGATGTCTATCCCATTCCTCATTATTGAGAACCAATTATTCTCTACATGACTAGATTATGAAGAAAACTGAACTCCAAGCTAGGATACCAAATTCAATCCAATGATGCCACTCTGCGACTAATAAACTGTCAGTGACTTATTTACCGGATCAACGCATGTATTTGAATCATTCTCTTCAGACTGACCACATTACTCTTACACATCACAACAACTCATGTGGTAATGGTTGTCGTATTGTAGATAGTTGTACAGAGTATCCATGTTCTCGCTACGGTACTGAATTCGTGTTATTGTTGTATCGCTGTTGTCAAGATTTCCCAAACATGCTTGGATATTTCAACGCAGATTATTTCCCAGGAACTGTGCTCAAGTGTTCCATTTCCTATCTTCTTATGTCTGTTGGCTATATTATGGCTGCTGTTGATTCTACACTTAGTAATTCAGAAAGCCTGGTAAGATATTTCATTACTAATTTAGATTATTTATTTTCAAGTATAGTTTAAATTTCTTCTGTTGACTTTTTAGTTGCAAGAATAGCTTAACTTTAATTTGTTGTCTTTCATTATTTAAATATTTATATATTGTATTGATATGGTTGATTTTAAATAATAAAACTATTTAAACTATTTCCAAACTCACTATCAATACGGATCATCATCATCGTGAAGTGCCGTCTCCGCAACAAAGGTTGGCTGCAACAGATCTCCAACATTCCCCGTCTCTTGTTTTGGTGGTGCCCTCTGCTACACTGAAACCTGTCCATTTTGTGATGTTACTCTCCAACTTGTATCTCTGTCTACCTCATGCTCACTTCCCTTTGACTTTACCCTCAATAAAGGTCTTTATTAAGGTGCCATGTGTCCAAAATATGTTATTTGCCTAATACATTACATTACATTACATTTACTATTACTCCATCGAGACCAGCACCGTGCAGAGGTGATGGGGCTTAGTTCAGCCATCAGGGGCTGGAAACTAAGACTGGTCGGGCAGTCCCACTCGAGCAGGACCATAGTCCTGCCCTAGTAAGCAGAGTGCTGAAGACGGAGGCATCCAGCCAAAAGGCGCACAGATAATCAGGATGCCACGCACAAAACACAATGGAAACATGTCTACATCTATAAAAAGTTATGGTGCCTGCCCTGTGGCGGACGTTCAGGCAGGGACGGTGCCGGGCCCTATACCTCGAAAGGGCCCAACCTCAGTTACTGGAAGTCCTTCTCAATTGCCCCGAGGAGCCAGGAGGCAAGGGAATAGAGCTACTGGCCAAACAAACAAACGACCAATAAAAATAATGCACTGGAATGCTGAGGGTGTCAACAGTAAAAGAGATGGATACAGCAAAAAATTGGAACTTGAAAATGTCCTCAGTGAAGAACAAGTTAACATATGCTGTATCCAAGAAACACACCTCAGCAGCGACATAGCCTTCAAAATCAGAGGCTACCAGTGCTACCGATCTGACCGAAAGGACAGGCGAAAGGGTGGAATTCTGACACTTGTTAAAAACAATATCAGCGCATGTCAGCTTGAAGTATATATGGAAGGGGTAGAATACCAGATGCTCCACCTAAAAACAGACAGTGCAGAATTCCATCTCCTGAACTACTACTGCCCAAATGATAAACCATTGGCACTAGACACAATTCCAGACAAAGAGAGACTTATGGTGTGTGGTGACTTCAACAGCCACTCTCAGAGCTGGGGCTACGATCATATCGACAAGAGAGGTGAGGAACTTGAGAGCTGGCAGGATGAAAATAATCTCATCCTTATTAACCAGCCAGCAGACTCGCCAACCTTCTACTCGAGAGCATGGCACACCACCTCTACACCAGACCTAGCATTCCACTCACCAGGCTTGGAATGGAACATCACACGTGTTGTTGGAAAGCAGCTTGGAGGTAGTGACCACAGACCAGTATTTCTGGAAATCCACAATGAATTTACCACGGACAGCAGCACGCTCACTAGGTGGAACTATAAAAGGGCAGACTGGAAAATGTACCAGCATTTAACCAGTGTTCTAGCTAAGGACATGAACTTGGACAAAGACATCAATAGAGCAGTGAGTGAATTTAATAGATGTATACTACATGCTGCTAGTAAAACCATACCCAGGGGGGCACGCAAAAACTACAAACCCTACTGGAATGATGAACTGGAAAAGCTGCAAAATGAGATGGAAACATCTAGACAGCAGGCTGAGAACAGACCTAGCCAAGAACATCACAACAAATATCAGCAAACAAAGGCTAAATTTCAAAGAGCCAAGTTACAAGCCAGACGGAGCAGCTGGAAAGAAAAAACAGAGTCGCTGAACCTAGAAAGAGATACTAGGAAATTATGGAAACTTGTAAAACAACTAAATGATGAAGGTACAGGGAGAAATACCAGGATCACACTTAATAAAGATAGAAACATTTTAACAGGTAAACATGCAGCTGATTACTTTGCAGATTCCTTTGCAGAAGACAATAACGTCAAAGTCAGCCCAGACAAACAACAGGAGGTTCGAGAGAACCAGCAAAACATTGGACAAGGTGAACCTATACCTGAAGTCATGGAGGCACCAATCACAATGAGAGAACTGCAGCATGCAATATCCAAATTGAAAATGAAAAAGTCCCCTGGAGCTGATGGAGTGTCCAATGAAATTATTAGAAACCTGGGAAGTGCAGCAAGAGCAAAGCTACTGCAGATCTTTAACACAAGCTGGTCCACAGGTAATGTACCACAGGCGTGGAGAGAAGCAATAATGATACCACTCCTCAAATCAGGAAAAGATGGCAACACAGTCTCCAACTACAGGCCCATCAGCCTCACAAGCTGTCTATGTAAAACAATGGAACGCATTATCAATCTTAGGATGCAGTGGTACCTTGAAAGTGAAAACCTTCTGGTATCACAGCAAGCAGGTTTCAGACAGTGCTACTCTACTGAAGATCAGGCAACCTACCTCTCCCAAGAGATTGAGGATGCCTTCCAAGAAAAGAAACTGGTACTAGCAGCATGGATAGACCTCAGGAAAGCATTTGATAAGGTCTGGAAAGAAGGGCTCCTAAAGAAATTGCGAAATTGCAGGGTTAGCTCAAGAATGTACAAATGGGTAAAAGCATACCTGCATAATAGAAGAGCCAGGGTACAATTAGATGGGCGCAAGAGCAAGAAAGTTCTACTGCGTCATGGAGTCCCCCAGGGAGGAGTCCTGTCACCCACACTTTTCTTGGTTTACATCAATGACCTAGTTGCTGAACTACCAAACGGGATCAAAGTGGCAATGTATGCTGACGACCTGGTGATCTGGTGCACGGAAGAACATGCAACAGTGGCCAGTAAACAAATACAAAGAGCTATCGATGCCCTAACCTTATGGGCTAATAGATGGTGCATCAGCATTAACACAGATAAGTGCAGCACTACACTCTTTACCCTCTCACCAAAACAAAAAGCTGGTCAAATCAAGATAGATGGAGAGCTCTTGAAAGAAGACAAACAACCCACATACCTCGGAGTTACTTTTTATGATAAGCTGACATGGAAGCAGCACATAAACAAAGCAACAACAAAAGCCAGGAGGAAGCTAGCTATCCTGAGAAAACTAAGTGGAACCACATGGGGAGCCAGTGGAAATATACTCAGTAAAGTTTACCAGCAAGGCATAAGACCACACCTGGAATACGGTTCAGCTGCGTGGTGTCCTGCATCAAACACCACATTGCAAGATCTAGATAAAGTGCAAAACCAGGCACTTAGAATAATGTTGGGAGCAATGAAATCAACACCCATAGCAGAGATGCAGAAAATGGGAAGAATGCAAACACTTGGCGAACGCAGAGACACAAAAGTACTAATTCAAGCAGAAAAGTTTCAGTGTATGCCAAGTCATCCAATGAAGGAAAGATTCCAAAATCTAGCAATGGGACGACTGAAAAGGAGCAGCTTTATCCATCAAGCTAAACGACTCCGTAGACAACTTACAGACCTACCTGAAGTTGACAGCCCCTTAAGGTCTGTACCAGAGCAAACCCCGTGGAGTGAACGCCATGGAATGCCAATATACATTCAGACCCATGTGAAAGGAATACTAAGCGAGGACGAACAGAACAGTGTGCAGCGAATGACAGTCACCCTCAGTTTCCTGGATGAGGAATATCCACAAGATATATGGGTCAGAGTGTACACAGATGGGTCAGCACAGAATGCTGTGAGGAATGGAGGTGCAGGTGTATATATAGAATATCCACACAAGCCTAGAGATACAATCAGAACATCGACAGGAAAATTCTGCAATAATTATGATGCAGAAATCCAGGCAATTAGTGTAGCAGCTAAAAAACTGCTGAACTCCAACTCTGACCTACAGCCTGTGGTATTCCTGACAGATGCAAGGTCAGTGCTTCAAGCTCTCCAGTCTGGAAAACTAACAGACTTAAAAAAACTACTTAGCGAATTGTCTTACCAGTATAGGGTAACCATGCAGTGGATACCCTCTCACTGTGGAATACCAGGAAATGAAAAAGCAGACCAACTGGCTAAGGAAGGTGCTGCCGAAGAACAACCAGATATACCAATCACCTACCATCAGAAAAAACAGATGATAAAGTCAATAAGAAAGCCACAAACACCAACACAAGATGACTATCACAATATGAACAGATCAGAACAAGTTATAATTCTACGTCTCAGAACAGGACACAACCGACTCCGCAGTCACATGTATACAAAGTTCAAGATTGGCAACACGGCCATGTGTACATGTGGACAGGCAGCACAGAGTGCCAAACATATACTTCAAGAGTGTTCTGAGCATGAAACGCTGAGGCAGACATATTGGCCAGAGGAAACAACACTGGAATCAAAGCTCTATGGGACACTGTATGAACTACAAAAGACAGTGAGTTTTATTAAGGAGACAGAATTACAGATATAGACATGTTTCAAGTGAACGAAAGAAGAAGAAGAAGAATTTACTATTACTATTACTATTACTATTACTATATTACAATATTACTATATTACTATTACTATTACTATTACTGTTACTGTTACTGTTTCTATTACTATTACTATTACATACCATACCATTCACCATACACCATACACCATACCGATAAGTTTGTTATGTTATGTTATGTTATGGTATGTTATGTTATGTATTGTTATGTTACGTTGTTATGGTTATGTTATGTTATTTTATGTTATGTTATGTTGTTATGTTGTGTTGTTACGATGTTGTGTTGTGTGGTGTTGTGTTGTTATGTTATGTTATGTTATGTTATGTTATGTTATGTTATATTATGTTATGTTATGTTATGTTATGTTATGTTATTATATTTTATTTCTTCATATTAAGTGTTTTTAGAACCTCTGTGCTTTTTTTATCTCTTTCCATGATGTTCTTCTTATTCTTCTATATATCTATATCTCAAAGGCATCAATTTCTAATTGTTTATTTAGTGTCTATATTTCTGAGCCATACATTAATATATAATATATGTAGCATTTTATAATTCTCATTTTTAACTTGTTTGTAATTTGTTTACGTTACTATTTTCCTTAATCATTGAATGTACTTTTAGCCATTTCTATTCTCTTTTTAACTTCTGTTTCACATCTGCCGCCATAATAAGGATGTATTTTTCTATTTCAGCTCTGCAACAGTAATATATTAGTAGTTCTTGTACTAATAGTAATAGTATTAGTACATCTAATGATAGCTATAATATTATGGAAGTCAAATGAAAGTCGTAGTTGTAGTAGTAATTGCAATAGTAGTAGTAATAGTAGTTGTAGTAGCAGTAGTAGTAATATTAATTGCAGTATCTGTAATAATAGTTGCAATGTGGTTGTAGTTTTTGTTATAGTGGTAATCATAGTTATAGTGGTGGATGTAACAGTGATAGTAATATTATTTTACTTCTTAGTTATAGTGGAAGTAGTTGTTCTTGCGGTAGAAGTAATTGTGATGTAATTACAGTTGTTGTATACATGATGGTAGTAGTTGTTGTAGTGGTGTTAGTAGTAATTTAATAGTAGTGGTAATTGTAGTGATCATAGTAGTAGTAGTATTAATGCTGCAGTTTTAGAAACCATCAATTAACGCCTAACCCGTCTTGATTGTACTGGTATTTTATTGGATGTACCAATAGACGGTCCTGAAGCTATTTCTATCTTCAGCGATGCAGATGAGTGTGGAAAAATCTATCCCTATACACTGTTTGATAGTGTCTGCCCATTATTTTGTTTATCCACCTCTACTTCTTCTATACACTGTTTGATAGTGTCTGCCCATTATTTTGTTTATCCACCTCTACTTCTTCTATACACTGTTTGATAGTGTCTGCCCATTATTTTGTTTATCCACCTCTACTTCTTCTATACACTGTTTGATAGTATCTGCCCATTATTGTGTTTATCCACCTCTACTTCTTCTATACACTGTTTGATAGTGTCTGCCCATTATTGTGTTTATCCACCTCTACTTCTTCTATCTTCATATATGCCCAGCAATATAATTCTGACAGGGAATCATGTTGGCATAAATGAGATTCTATCTACGTGTTGTCTATCCTCTGTATTATTTTTATAGGAGTAAGATATAATTGGCAGCGATTCCAAACAATAAACCATCAGCTAGCAATCGTTCTTGTAACGCTAGAAGTGGCATGAACAATATAAAGTAACAGACCCTATTTCTATTAAAAAACCAACTTGGTGCTGCATTTTGCTCGCCTAAATTGCATTGTTTGTACAATTGTATTTAAATTGTTATTATTGTAAAATTACTAAATTGTATTTACACTAATTGGTGTACCAATTTTAAACCAGTTTCAACTTTTATTAAAGTAAAATTGTATTAATTTGTTATTTTTCACGTTAAGCACACAAAATACGACATCAACAAAACAATGGGACTGCAAGAAGTTGATCATTTGCACGCGTTCTGGGTTGAAAAGTCGCACACGTATATAAACATTTGAAGCAAGAAAACAAATCACGTTTCGATGCGTTTTTAATGGTGTGCAAGCATACTATAGTCCGTTCAGAATCGTTTGCCGAGATGTTATGATTTATAATTCAAAAAGTTCTTGATGATTTCACATGAATTTTGGCATACGTTGTTAAAATGTCCATGTCGCGAAAACATATGTGTTACTTGATGTCTAGCTGTAACGGTTATTTGAAAGCGGCGAATTCTTTTGATGTTTGCCCATGTAAATATGATTTCGACCATAAACAAAATATTTTACAGTAATCTAGTGCAATGATGACCCATAGGCGTGTCCACAAAATTTTACATGGTGGCAGGTGTAAAAAAAATTTAAAATATATCTTTTGTTCGTAGAGTCAATTTGATATTGTTCCATGCTCTTGGTGTGAGTTTCACAAATGTTGTCGCTGCCTTTGAAATAAGTACATATATTTCTTCATGTAAGGAAATTTTGTCTGTAATAGTTGATCCAAGATATCTGAACTTCTGTATTGAATCAAGCGGGCTAATTTTTATAAGTAATGGTTGATGGTTTGCTTATAACATTTTTTTGAATTGCTTGGGTGGTATTGAGCAATGAAATGTTTTACAAATCAACTTGTAAATTTTGCAAATCAAACTTTTTTTAGTGTAGACTTAATCAGAGTAATGATCATTCATAATCAGACGAGTCAAATAGGTCGATTACTGTTTTCGGCTGAACAAACAACAAACCTTCCTTTTTCCAATATTCCTCTTCTTGGCGTAACACATGATCCTCACATTTCACCCAGTAGTCTTTATGTATATTTGATAGAGCCTGATTTGTAAGTGCCTCAATATCACATAATTTGAAAGTTGTATTTGTAGATGCTACGTGTCCTTTAATTTTTGCCCAAATTAGCTCTATAGGATTTAAGTGTGCATGATATGGAGGTAGTCTCAAACATCTATGACCATGTTCTTCAATTAACTTGTCTATTTTAAATATCTTTGTTCGTTGTGTCTGTTTTACAAGGTTAAGCAATTCGGGTTTCAAGTACCTGTCGGTAACTGGTATGTGTTCTTTTATGAGCCACGTTTTGATTGCATCTTTTGTACTTGATGATGTTGGGATTCTATCTTCTACGTTCACTACGTTATGGTATGAAGCATTGTCCATTATCAGACAAGAAGGTCTATCTAATATTGGAAGAATACTTTTTTCGATCCAGTCTTCGAATATGTGCCCATTCATTTCGGAGTGGTAGTCTCTATTGTCAATGGATTTTGAAATGAAAATTAGATGAGCATTCTGCAACAACCCATTATGTCTGCTACCTGCATGTGCAACTATCAAACGTTGCCCTTTACTACTTGGTACTGATCTTTTAATACTTCCATCTGCTAACTGCCATTCCTTTTCATTTGTATGATGAGCGTTGATCCAAGTTTCATCTAAATACACAATATCATAACCATTCTCGCGCATTCCCTTCACTTCACGTAAATACTTGCTTCTAAGAGCTACCAGATGTGGCTTTTCACAAATAATGTTTTTTCCACCAGCATACTTTCTAAAGGTGAAGCCTGCATTTCTTACAGTTTTCCATAATAAAGTTTTTGATATTTCAATGTCGTTATTAGTTTTCAGCCAAATCTTCAACTTTCTAAGTGTCACTTCTTCGTTTTTATCAAACATTCTACATATTTCTCTTTTTACTAGGTCCTTATCGAAACTGTCTATCTTTTCTTTCCTTCCTTGCTTTCGTGAATTTGTTGGCAATAAATATCCGCTTGCTTCCACTATTCGATCAAATGAACGTTTACACAAACCTAAAATATGCATTGTTCTCTTCTCAGGATTTGATAAAGAACACTAAAGATGTCCCTTTTTACGCTCTCTGCAGAAGTATTGATAAATCTTTATAGCAATGTTATGCTCAGTAAAATATTTCGCTTTCAGATTCATTCTCACATAGACTTGCAGAAGGTAATATGCTTAGTGCCGCCTACATTCTGTAAATATTGAGACGTGCCTCTGACTTGTGACTTGAAATCGAGTCAATAGCCGTTTTTGATTTCACATAATTCTAAGTTCAGGAAAAATAATATTTGGTGCTAAACGGGAATTTCCATATGTAACATTGCTTTATACAAATGTACAGTGGAAACAACTACTTTTAGAACGGTGCACATTCTACCGTGAGGGTCATGCCTTTATATTTAATAATCAGCTGTGAGATGTAAGCATCTACATAATCCAGCGATTGTTTATAATTTAGATTAACTTTTTTTTAATATAGGTTAAATAAGGTATCTTTGATACTGGATCACATTTCTTTGATAAAAAAATATTTCTATAGCGACATTATTATTCTAAACCTAACTTCAAATGATCAATCCAAATGAACAATACGTTTTTGATAAAAATAATTTAACATCTCGGCAAACGATTCTGAACGGACTATAGTAGTAGAAGTAGACATAATAATAACAACAATAATTTTATATGCACGACCATTACTTGTAGCAATATCATTCATCTCTGACTAAGCATCACACAACATACATCTCTTTCCATTCAGTCTCTAGTTATCATTATCCAATCATCTCAATCTTGCCATTTCTGTTCGGTCAGGCCTATCTAATTATTCTGTACCCGGTTTTAATTTTAATCAAGTTGTTCTATTTTTTGCTCTGCCTCCTGAATCAAGTTATTCTATTTACCAACGATGACGTCAATTACCCATAATTAACTGGAACTGTGTCTGGTGTCAATCATACAGTCACGCTGGCTGAACAGGACGTAACCTTCTAAAACCAACATTTGACTTTTCCCGTGATATTCATTGACCACTGTGAGTATATTTTCTCAGAAGAAAAGTCAAATCTGTTAGTTTAGAAGGACGATTACCGATTTAATTAATATGTCTTCAACTTCTTCTTCTGCGTTCAGCATCTGTGGTCATGCTATACTGTCAGGCCTGTCGTCAAGGCGAAGTCCACTGTCTTCTCCAGTACAGAGCGGCTGTCCCATAACTTTTGCCTGAAGTCTGTATCCTCTGGCCAGGTCTGCTGTCTCTACTTTTTGTATTTTTGCCAGTACTGAAGTATATGTTCCGGGGTCTTTTTTCCGGATCAACATGGACATTCATCTGTTTATGAGATCCTCAATCGGTAAAGGTGACCCAGTAGCCTGCAGTCGCCTGTTCTAAGGCGAAATATTGTGGTCTGTTGATATCTTTGGAGATGTATTGCATCATTTTCGTATTCCTCTTCCATTTGTTTCTTCCACTTTGCTGTGTATGTGTTGTGGATTATTACATAGGTTTCAAACCGTCAATGGTCATATTTGAATCACGGATCTCTACCTGTATAAGGAGATTCTACCGAATTAACATCGTCTCCGCAAGGTTGGTTGTAAACTCAAGCATTGGAGGGGAGTCTTTACAATAGTGTTTATTCACATACATATTACAGATATTCTGTTAAAATAGTGTTACCTTTGTATATAATGTCCCGGGAGAGTGTTCACCGCTATAGCTATACATTACATATAGTATAAGGGATATATTATATGTTGTGTTTGCTACAAACCCTTGTCGTGATGTCGCATGTCCCGTAGATTATGTTTGTATATAGAGATCTGTGATTGAATCCATTTAAGCAAGTTCACTGGTTTCAACCGTATTAATTTCAACACATTCAGCTATAAGCTACCTTCCAACAAAACTTCAACCGTTTTAACTACGGCTAATTTCAACACATTTAACAATAACTAATTTTAACACATTTAATTAACTATGGTGAATACCAAACAATATATTTGTGCCTAATATCAAAACTTTAACTATGCACTCTTAAATCCTTTGACTATGTTTATCTTCAAAACTTTAACTATGGCTAACATCAAATTTTTAACTATCTCTAATATCAAGTTTTTAACAATTGCTAATATCAAACCTGTAACTATGACCCGAAAGGGGAGCAAAGAATAGCAACACTGTTTACCTTCAACGCATGTCGTAAAAGGCGACTAAGGAGGTTATGGGATGGAGTTGGCTGTCCCATCCCATATAGGGCCAGTGACCTAAAGCCATACTGAAGTCGGATGTGTCAGGCCGAAAAGCACAGATATCGCAGCAATGCTGTAAACCATGGCATAACGCATTCCGTTCTCCGGACTACATACTGCTAATCTGCAGGAGTTTGAGAACGAACGCAGAAGAAGAAACCTGTAACTATGGCTAATATCACATCTTTAACTATGGCTAATATTATACCTTTAACTAAGGTTAATATCAACCCAAGGAGATATTCATGCCAATATAAGTGACGTATTCCGTCAGTTTGACTAGAAATCTTAAGCTAACAGGGACTCTCACAAATATGAGACCAACAAGCAGATTCAAAACAAGCCTTCATACGTTATGTTTTCGATTATTTCCTTGAATTTCGTTGGTCAGCGTTGACAGGCAACACAGAGTATATATATATATAGTGACCAACGAAAACCACAATAAACAATATCGTCAACAACGAAGACATGTTTTGATTCTGCTTGATCCTATCGACGAGAGTGTCAGGAGTTAACTGTGAAATAAACCAGTTAACACTCAACATTTAAAAAAATCCCCAGATCTGAGGAATATATATATTATTAAGGGAAAAAAAAGAAATGCAACATTATTGCAATATTAATGGACACTACATTTCAAAAGTGTACCAACATTTTATTTCACGGAATTAATGTTTCAATCGTGGCTTGAAGAACCTTTCAGACTTTAACATTGAAACGATGTTCATTAAATTTGATTTGATTTTGACCTTATTCTTTGTAATTGAGGCCTTTGTTTCAGTCAGGTGTATGACATCTTCTGGTCTCTCTCAGAGAACGACATCTCCGTGATATGGATCCGATTAGTCGTTGGATCTGTTGTTGTGGGATGGCTGCCCACTCTTCTCGCAGAGCAATAAACAACTGTTGGAGATTGACTGGAGCCACGTCTCGCTGGCTGAGTCGTCTGTCGAGTTCATCCCATGTGTTCTATGGCGTTAATGTCTGATTACATGGCTGGTGAAAGAATGATCTAGACGTTGTTGTCAGCGAGGAAATGTGGGATGAGTTGTACCACATGAGGTCAAGAGTTATCCTTCTTAAAATCGACCCACGTGCAGCAAAAATTGGAAGGACGCGAGGACGAACAATTTCAACGACTTATCGCTCGGAATTCAGTCATCTTTCATATTCCACCAGGTCACTACATCCCAGTAAATTGATCGCATGCACATCAGTACACCTTCGCCACCATGTGGAGGAACATCATCGACGCTGTTCTGGGAGTAGTGCTCACGGAATCTGCGGTAAACTCTTCTCTATCGTCTTCATAGTGTCCCATAGAGCTTTGATTCCAGTATTAATCTTGAGATGATTACAATTCAGTTAATCACGTGAAGTTAATGGACACAGTCGATGGGTTGAATGATGTCCAATCATCAAATATCTTTTATCAAAGTAACTTGAAATATATATATGGACATTTAAATGATTGCATATATAAGGCTTATATATATACATATATACATACAACACAAATATATATATATATATATATATATATATATATATATATATATATATATATATATATATATATATATATATATATATATATATATATATATATATATATATATATATATATATATATATATAGGGAATAATGTGGGGTATCTGTATATACAAAGATGGATAGTCTATATGTTCGTGGGACACCACCTTCTGGTAGACTACGACTCTGCTAATAGGCACTTCATAAAAATAATATATCCTGTCATAAAAGAGGAAGAACTGATTTTTTTCAATATTATATTTATGTATTCCTCGCTGTGTTAATTAAAAGGCTATGGTATCTAATAAGTTAGAATTATCAACGTTAATTCACGAAAAGTAGATGGATAAATTTATTAGTTGATCATATCATAATACTCTTTGCTATATATATAAAATTATATGAAATATACCGCGGAAGACGGATGTGTTGGGCTATTGGCGCAAATAAAACGGCAACACAACGCATTTCCATTCTCTGGACTACATTCAACTGGAGATCTTGTAGGATCATTGTTCTGTTACAAGAGAAATACAGTGGGAGTCTGAGACTGAGCGCTGAAGAAGAAGATATGAAATATGCTATATATATATATATATATATATATATATATATATATATATATATATATATATATATATATATATATATATATAAAAGTGAAGGAAGCCATATACTCGAGAACCTACAGTAACAATGACTTATTGGATACAACAACAATCGGTATTCTATTTTGTAGCCCCCACCTTCCGCACCCTCTCCATGTGTGTGAATTTCGCATCAACACATTCAGATGAATCTAACTGACAATATGTTACACATAAAATATGGCGAAAGCAATGTTCAATGATGGAAACAATGTTTAGTTCGATAGTGTCCATTCTTGATTGATTGACACAAATTTAAACCAGAAATAAAACAAGTCATTCTTACAAACAAGAAGCTCTTGGATATTAAAAGCAATTTCCATTCAATCTGAAAATTTGTCAGTAAATTCTGAGATAAATAAAAATATTTAAGAAACAGAAATTAATGAAATTACACGATTTTATACGATAGAAATGATTTTTTTTTCTGAGCTCATTGCAAATTGGTTATTGGTTGTGACACAACATCATTGTATCCTGGCTGATCAATAGAAGCTAATTAGTTAGTTAGTTAGTCTTTTAATCATCGTCATTGCATTCCGGACAAGTCCATAGTGCTCAGATCTCTCCTTGAGTGTAGCCGCCATTACACGTTGACTGACGGTCCCAATACACAGTTGATTGACCATCATTCTTTCAAGCCCACGAAAGCGCTCCTTTCTAGCGACACTACATTTCAAACAACATTCCTTTAATCTAGTAATGGAACAAGAGTCATCGTCACTTATACAGTCAATAGAAGCTGTCTCTTACAACAGATGTCGAAACTATGCACACTTATGGTTTATGTAGCTCGATAATTATACACGCTCCTAATTCTCACTGTTGGTGGACTTTTCTATTAGTACTACTTTGTACTACACTAGTAATACATAGTTCCCATAATTGCTATTGGAAATTTATTAAATCTCAATGTCCGTCTCAGGCATGCATTGATAAATCAGTTTCAGCGTCTTCCTATCTTCTGTTAACTCTCTGACTCTTCTAGTAGGACTTCATTACCTGTTTACACGTGAGTATTATTTTCCATTATGTTCTACTAGCAGTACCACCTTCTATTGATTATCATTTTATATCCACTGCAACTACTCGTCTAGCACGTTTTTTTATGTTTTAGCATTTTGTTTAACTTCATTTTCATCTATATCTTCCACCATCATGCATTCGGTGCAGCACTACTTTAACAGCATTAGGCACTACGCCATTGTTTGCTTCAGCCTTCTACCGCTTGACATCCGGCATACAGCCACTGACCTCGCCTTTGTTGCGTTCAAGAAAACCAAATTCTTTTGTCACCGCCATTTTCTTGTCACGTGTGGTCGTCGTCACATTATACCCAAAGGCTTTACCTCTCACTTTCACCCGTCTGCGGGTTTCTTATATCAGCGGGAGCAGCGGTCACTAAAACGACTTGACGATAAATGCGCATTTCAACGCATGCGCATTATATCTTCCAACCACACCCATCTCTTATCTGACTTAGAAACTTCTAAAGTCTTACTGTTACAGCGTTTACAGTCGCTTACCAACAACAATATTCTACTCTACTCCCTCATTCGGGGCACTATCCACATTCTCATTGGGCAGTTGTACCAGTTTATGTGCAATCATCACCACAGTAAACTTAATTCCATCCACTCCACATCTCACGTTGTTTTACCCGGTTCTAGTCATACTGCGGCAGCTAATTTACCTCTGCCTTGCCTTAATACCACTAATACCCGGGTGGTCTGCATTCCTCCTGACCTGAGTCTCTCTGACAGTGAAATGTCTGTCCTCAACAAGGGCCTCAAGTTTGTCCCTCTCCGTCCTGCATATGATAAATATTCGCTTCTTCGGGATATCCACCGTTACCATCGTCGTCTTCGGCTGCATTATCATTTCTTTGGCAAAGCGTCATCTGCCACTGATGATTTGTTCTCTCGATATGAACAGAAGAAACATTCTTGGACTCCTAAACCTGGTGCATCCGAGGCTCTTGATCTTTATATCAAGAACACCCTCCATGACATCCAATCACTTCATCACAGCCGCATCAAACGCTCTAACATCACTCCTGACGAAGCTCGCGCCTTGGTGAATCTTGGCCGCCGGGATGATATTGTCATCAAACCAGCTGATAAGGGTGGGGCCGTTGTTGTGTGGCGCAAGGACCTTTACCTACAGGAGGGCCACCAACCACTCTCTAACCCCTCTTTCTACACTGCTCGCACATCAGACTCGACGGTATCTAACCAGAAGGTGGTCAACAACACTGTGAACACCCTCATCCAGGACAACCACCTTCCCACCACTGCCAAGGCTCTTTGCATCGATAAAAACTGTTTAGGCAGACCTGTCTTCTATATGCTGCCCAAAATACACAAGGAATTGAATCCCGGCAGACCTATTGTCTCAGATTGCTCTTGTCCTTCAGAGCGCATCTCTGATTTCCTCGACAGTATTTTGCAGCCCTTAGTCGAGGCACTGCCCTCATTCTTGAAAGACACCAAGCATGCTCTCACTATTTTTTCTTCTGTGCATTTGTCTTCTGATCGCACCTATCGTCTGTTCTTGCTTGATGTTTGCTCTCTGTATACGTCTATACCACATGCCGATGGTCATAGGGCGTTGCAGTTCTTTCTGGACAAGAGTCCGCATCCTTCTGTATCTACTCCAACCCTTATCCGCCTTGCTGAACTGGTGCTCACACTCAACTCTTTTGAATTCGATGGACATTTCTTCGATCAGATCAGTGGTGTGGCCATGGGCACTAAGATGGGGCCTAGCTATGCCTGTCTTTTCATGGGACATCTAGAACATCTAGTTTGGTCTACCTACGATGGCCCATTCCCATCTCTTTTCCACAGATACATTGATGATGGGATAGGCATTACTGACATGACAGAAGCAGAACTGTCTCGCCTCATCAACTTCATCAACAATTTCAACCCCGCTATTAAATTCACATTTACCATTTCCACCACCTCTGTCCATTTCCTGGATATCATTGTCACCATTCATCCCCTATACCTCAGCACATCAGTCTACTACAAACCCACTGATGCACATGGCTTTCTGCTCTACACTTCTTCTCATCCTCCCGCCTGTCGTAACTCTCTACCTTACTCACAGCTTCTTCGCCTTCGTCGCTTATGTAGCGATGACGACGATTTTCTCGACAAATCCTCTGAGATGATTGAGTTCTTTCGTAGACGCTCCTTCCCTGACAGAATTCTTTCATTGGCTTGGCTCCGTGTACGCCAGCTATCTCGCCTTGATACCTTGAATAATTCCCAGGGTTCTTTCTCCTCCTCTGATAGGATTAAACTGGTTCTTACCTTCCATCCCCATTACTCGACTGTCCGTCGTATTCTACTTAAACATTATTCCCTTCTCCAGTCTGATTCTGACACCCGTGACGCTTTCCACAACTTACCTCTGGTGGCCTTTAGGCGCGACAAAAATCTGAAGGACATCTTGGTCCACAGCCACCTCAGGTCCTCTGCACCTGACCATTTTGGTACCGTGCGGTGCTCACGCGGTCGTTATTTCACATGTCCTTATGTGGTTCAGATGCGCTCCATCTCATTCCCCAAGGCCAGTTTCTCCATCGATGAGGCCTTTACATGTGAATCCCGTAATGTTATTTACGTGATCATATGTAAACGCTGTGGTAAGCAATATATCGGTGAGACTGGCCTTAGACTGAGCGACCGCTTCTGCAACCACTTGCATGCTATCAAACACAGAACACCCACTCCTGTGGTCAATCACTTCAATGGCGATGGCCACCGTGGTGTCCTTGACATTCAGGTCACTGCCATCAGATCCTGCACCACCGATGATAGATCTAGGTACGCCCTCGAAAATCGTCTCATTTTCGAGGTGGGTACCATCAAGCCATTTGGACTCAATTCCGACCACTCTTTCGCTTAGTTCTCGGTCGTATTGGTCTTTGTTACGTCATCGTTTTGTTCCTCTCGTTCCACCTGTATTATCGTCTTTGTGTACTTCCTGTTCGTATGCTTCCGGTATCTATCTTAGCACCACATTTCACTCGTATACGCATTCATTTTTACTTGTGGTTTTATGCTTGTATGTTATGTCCGTATCTTGAAAAAGGCCTATTGGTCAGAAACGTCGACTTTGTCCTGTGTATTGTCATCTGTAGATTATATTCTGTGTTTTGTTTTGTTATATGTACCATATTTACATCCGTTAGTGATAGTGTGTAGTGTTTTAGTCATCATTCAGTAGGACTTCATTACCTGTTTTACACGTGAGTATTGTCTTCTTGATGTAGATGTAAGTCAGTCTGTTTCTAGTTATTTTGTAGGCATGTAAATCAATAAATATATGTGTTACACACGAAGTTGATATTAGCTGTAATTGCTATATCTTCCGTATCCATACAGTTCATTTTGGATACTTCGAAGCATGAACTGGGGGGGGGGGCTGACAAAATAAATGCAATTTTAGGGCGTATGTAACGATCTGAAACATTATGCAGTTGACTTGTATACTCCGCTAGGCTTGTAAAATATCTATCAACACTTAATGAAACATTAACGGACTAAATTTTGTAATTTAAAAATAACTAGAAAAAAGTTAAATTTCTTAAAAATTACCCAACATCCCCAGGTCTGATAGAAAAAAGTCCAGATTTGGGGAGAAAAGCCCAGGGGTAGAAACGCTGCACTAAACAACAACTACTCATTTTTGAAGATTATTGTTTTCTCTCATCTATTGTGACATTTGTTGCACGTTGAAATCGCGAATTGTAATTTCATTGGCGCATTCCAATGCTACAAATATATCTTTAGAACTAGACAGCCTTTTTTATGTAAAATATGTTATATTATGTACGATTGAATGAGGTTGAAATATATGTAACCTAGAGGACATTTTTTAAAACCAGATTTATTTTCCAATAGCAAAAGATATTACATAATTGATATTCGAAGTTTGAATTTCTAAAATCTTGCGATCTAATAGTTAGTTTCAGAGATAATCTCTTCAACCTGTACTAATGAATTAGTAAACGGACTATAACTTCAACTGTTCTAACTAGAGCCATCATGAATGCTTCTAAGTATTGCCAACTTCAGCGTATATAGCCATTGTTGTTTTCAGGTCAAATAGTTATAGTTGCATAATGGTCAATTAGCGATGAATGCTTTCAGGTTAGCCACGGTTGCACTCAGGTCAATTAGGCCATATTTCTTCTAGGCCAGTTGACCGATGTAGTTTCCAGGTCAGCTAGCTATGGTTGCTTTCAGCTCAGCTAGCTATGATTGCTTTCAGGTCAGTTAACCATGGTTGCCTGCAACACGCGCAACTATGGTTGTTTATAACATATCTAACCGTCGTTAAAATCAACCAATCAAAAGCCCTTGACTTCAAGCCATTTAACAACGAATAGCTTCAATCGTGACGGTTAAGCCACAACCATTTGATTTTCTACCGGAAGCCAGGACCTTTGACGCCGATGTTCTGTCAAAGGCTTTCATTATTCTAAGCGCTCATCTGTTGACTTGAAATTCGGAATAACAGGCCTGTACTCACGAGATATGCTTATCTAGCTCATGCTTGCGTTCTCGTTTGAATGGGGCCAGATATGTGTGTGAATTATCTACTCAGCTCTCAAGTATTGTTGCCGATGTCTGGGGTCAACAGATCGATATGCATACATAATCAATACGACAGTTCTACCATGTTGATTTGTTTATACTCAGTTTTTATTAAATTTTATTGGGAGGATATGAGTGCAAATCATCATCAGCCGCCTCATCAGACAAGACCAAATGTGCTTCGATCCCCATATCAACAGATCCATCATATTTAAGCGGCTCACAATTCGTGTTTGGTGTTGGCTTATCAGTCTCTTTGTATTCGCGTATCTATCATGTTTCTCGTGCCGAGTCGTCCCAATGTGTACTACAATCTCTCACAATCTTATCATGATTTATACTTTCTATGCATTGGTTTTGCAAGAACGATCCATTGATGTATTGTGACCATGCTCATCCGTTTATCAGCTCTCTCATTACCCTCACCAACCACTTGTCTAGGCTCGAGTGATGTGAAGTCCGATGCCTTATTATTAACAGTGATTGATCTTGGCTCTTCACTGTTATATTTTAAGTAGGTCAATGCTCCCTTCAGCGAGTCCCTCGAAAATATTTATATTGTCCTATGGAATCACCCTTCCAAAGTGACGCTATTTAACTTTCCCCGAAGTTTTCAAAAGACGACAGACATAAAAATATACATAAAATGACCAATGAAAATACCTATAAACATCAAATTGCATCACTTTAGCATACTGATTTCTAATAACTTAAACAAGGACAGTATTGTCGAGGGACACGATTTAAGGGAACTTAAAGACTTAAACAAATAGTGATCTCATAAAATGAATAATTAAAACAATACTTCCAGTGTGATAAACACTGTAGCATGTCAACGGCTATGAGACTTCAAATCTGGAAGCTGCAATCGTGTCTGATGCTCATTCCATGCTTTAAAATTTGCAAAATGGTTGTTGTATATACGAGTAGAAGGCGTCGTATAACTTCTGACTACAATCGAACATGACGTCGTTTATGAGATTGAGAGATTAGAAGACTAAATATGGGATATTCCTGGTACAGTGGTTAAGCTATCCGTTTACTGATTCAGTATTCGATGTACTAATACCGCTCGCGACGTCTTGATTAGAAGGTAAACTTTTTCGGAGATCCTCAGGGATTATCGCTTGAAGCTGCGAAGTTCCATGCTATGAGTGGTACTCACGACAGGTGCATATATTTTCGTTGAGAGGAACGAATTTTCATGGCAAAAAGGGATAAAGCGGAAAGAAGATGAAGAATATTGATACAATTTTAAAAATCGTGGTTGCCTGTAAAGGAATTGATTCCATTTTTTACGCACTGGAGGCTGAAGTGTGAGATTTATTTCCAAATAGGGACTACGGACAATTTTTTTTGAGAACCACTAATCAATAACGCTACAATCACTAACGCTATACTTCTTGATTTGTATGTTCTTCACATACACGAGATAATCCTAATATTATGTTAGGTTTATCTGAATCTGTCATTGCTTCTGTACCATGATGTAAGTAGTTTGTCTATTTCGTGTTGAAATGTTTCCCAGTAAAAAGGAAGGTCTTTATCTACATTCTGTTTGTATTTCCGCTCCTCTGCATTCTCACCCACCCACATATCTACTCAACCACTAATTTATCTGTTTCTGTGTTCGTCTGTCCTTCTACATTTCCACTCATTCGTGTGGTCTCGTTCGCGAACGGTGGATTGAGGCCTTGGGAAAGGCGAACCTGAAAGTGGTTACATTTATTTTCGTGCCGGGACATGTGGGCGTTCGAGGCGGCGAAAGAACGGATCAACTGGCATCATGCGCGATTGTGACACGGGGCGATGGGACAATGGATCGAGCTGACGTTTTAAGTTCTTTAAGAGATGTCGCACACGAGAGTGAGACTGGTGTGGATGGTGGTTCCTTTTCGATGGCTAGGATTGGGGATCGGGGGTTGAAATGCGGTTTTGAACATTTTGGATGGCGCGGGGGAGTGATGGTCGGCCAGCGTAGGACCGGTACTGTTAGCAGAAGTGTAATGGCGGATACACTCAAGGAGAGATCGGAGCAACTATGGACGTGTCCAATTTGCAGTGATGATGATCCGACGACTAACTAACTAACTAACTCAACTAAATATCCATCCGATCAATCATTTATCAGTCTGCATGTCCGTCCATCCTTCTACATTCATATTCAACCGTCAATGTATCTGTATATATGTCTTTCTCTATCAGCCGCATGTACAATATATGAAGTCCTCACTAGTGTCCTATCAGACCAGGAACCTTACAACAGCAAGCCTCTAGTATACAGGTACTCAACACAGACCAGCATCCTTACAACAGCAAGCCTCTAGTATGCAGTTACCCAACATAAACCAGCAACCTTACAACAGCAAGCCTCTAGTATACAGGTACCCATAACAAACCAGCATCCTTACAACTGCAAGCCTCTAGTATACAGGTACCCAACACAGACCAGCATCCTTACAACAGCAAGCCTCTAGTATACAGGTACCCAACACAGACCAGCAACCTTACAACAGCAAGCCTCTAGTATACAGGTACCCATAACAAACCAGGATCCTTACAACTGCAAGCCTCTAGTATACAGGTACCCAACACAGACCAGTATCCTTAAAACAGCAAGCCTCTAGTATACAATTAACCAACACAGACCAGCAACATTACAACAGCAAGCCTCTAGTATACAGGTAGTCTGGATGCCATTTATAAATGCGAGGTACTCGCTACAAATTCTATAAAGGCAAAAGACAGCGACTGATCACTTATCAGTCACGCCAGCAAAATACTATTTGGTATCATCATGAAAAGACTACCACATAAGCTGGAAGAAGACTTACACGACGCAAAGTCAGGTTTCAGACAGGGCAGAGGCACCAGATACCATATTTTCAATATGTGGAACATAATAGAGAAATGCATAGAGTTTAATATCGACATCTACACATGCTTTATTGGTTACATTAAATCATTTAATGGTATATAACATCAAAGACTTTAGAATATCATGAAGGACATGGATTTCCAGCTACACCTAATCCACCTCATAAAAACATTATATCAAGACGACCAGCAAGCAGCAGTGAGAGTAAATAGTGAAACATCTGATTGGTTCAGCGTGGAATAGGGGACCAGACAAGTATATGTCCTATCACCATATCTCTTCAACATTTATGAAGAGAACATAAAGAGGTATGTAAGAAATGACCAACAGAGAAATAACTTCGACCCATTCAGCATTGGAGGTCACGAGATACCAGAAGTAAGATATACTGATAATACAACATTATTGGTACAGTCTAGTAGGTCTCCAACTCCTAATAAACTACATTAAAGAACATAGTGCAAAAACGAAACCTATTTCTGATTGGAAACAAGACCAAGATTATTTATGATAGGCGACACAACTACTAGCAAGTTCTCAATTAGTATCAACAACAGCGAATTAGATAGAGTTACCGGTTTTGAATACCTTGTTTCCCTTATCAACAGTAACTGTGATTGCGGTGAAGAAGTCAGAAGGCGGTTTACTATCAAGTTAAAGAAGCTGATACAAATGAAAAACATGGCTGAGCTGCTGCATAACAACAGGACTAACATTTCTAAGAGCTTGCATTTTCCCAGTGGAAGTATATGCGTGTGAAACCTGGACAATCACCAACAAAGTGAAAAATAAAATAGCAGCATTTGAAATATAATGTTACAGGAAAATTCTTAGAATAACATGAACAGAAAAGATCACGAATTCAGCCATCCTGAGAGAAATGCATTTACAAAAAAATGGCTATGCAGCATGATTCTTTCCAGAAAACTACAATATCTTGGCCTTATCAAACTCGATGCCAGTCTAGAGAAGACCATAATGGAGGTGATGATGCCAGTAATAGAAGCGAAACACGTGCTCAAGATAAACAGAAGTTTCGAAAGGCCGAGTGCATAGTTTGAATGTGTTGACAAAATTGCATCTTTTTGGGAGATGCGGTTTGGTCATGTATGGAAAAACCAGTGTAGGCGAGTTGCTAGGCGATTTGGTGCCGTTGAACGTACTGGTTCTATTCCTGTTGGTCTCAAGAATTTTTAATTTACCCTCTGGCTTCCTACTAGAATTTACTTGTGTTCAGGATATGTTGCATGATAAGTCACATCGACCCCCATATATTTCGTTAGTAAGTCTTTTAATTGTGTAAAAGAAAACACTTTGAAAATATGAGGTGACAATGGCATACGTGTACACAAGTGGTCATAGAGGCCAGTTTATTTTTCAAACAAGCAAACGGGAAATATGAATGCGATGAAAAAAACTAATACTGAAGACAAATTGAAAGCAATGAAACAAGGACACACCTACCAAAATTTAAACGAATGTTCGAAATTGGTTACAAAGGCTTAGCGGTACAAAACTAAAAAATAAAGTTTCAAGGGCGTTACTATATCTATCATCAGTGGTGCAGGATCTGAGGGTATTGACCTGGATATCAAGGGTACTACGATGATCAACACCATTGAAATGTATGACAACAGGAGTAGGTTTGCTGCGTTTAATGGTCAGGATCTGAGGGTATTGACCTGGATATCAAGGGTACTACGATGACCATCACCATTGAAATGTATGGCAACAGGTATAGGTTTGCAGCGTTTAATGGCGTGAAGATGCCATTTGTACATGTATGTCAGTGTCACATTGGACATTGTGCTGTTTAAAATGTCTGTGTTCTAGTGCCTCTGTGATAAGTAACCACTGTCTTTACCGTTTGCTCACTGTTTGTTGTGTACATTCTTGAAGACGACCATACGATTGAAACTGTCTTGTACATTGACATGTGTATGTTTTTGTCTATATATCTCACATAGTACGATAATTTGTTGGTGAACCTGAAACTTCATAAAAATTGTATCCTACCTAAGTACTATTTATATACAGTTTTACAGTAGTTTTATCTATTAAACATTAAGGCATCAATTAAAAATAGCAATTGTTTTAAAATCAATATTTTGTTTGGGTAAATGTTTCAGCAGTGGATCCCTCCCCCCCCCCCCCCCCCACTATACAGTTTCTCACCTGTATTTGAGGCCTCAACAAATTAGTTGAGAACAAATGCTTAAGTACATGACATTCCCGTATTGTGATGTTTTCCGTATAGTGATGGCTTGTGGCAGCCATAGCTTCATCTATACGGATATTTTTTTTGTTATCCTCTGAGTAGGTTTCCCCTTAATGCACACTATTGTTAACTTCTCTTCTGAGTCTGAAATTAAACTCTGGAGATTTCTCTCCCCCCCCCCCCCAATTCAGGTTGTGCAAAAGGATATACAATCTCTCTTTCTTTCAATTCGCGATGATACAAGCAAACATCTAACATTAATTCCTACCGCAGGGACTATCTGGACTTATTTATCCATGCATTCTTAACTTTCAATCACATCTGTCTGCCAAAAGTTCCGTCTGGTTAAACCCATTGCTTCTCTCGACCCAACATTTAGTCATGCATGTTGTTCTCTCCTATTACACATGATTTCCTTTCCTTACACGCTGTCTCTCTTTCTCCCTCAGCCTGTACCTCTACTTCCGTCATTCAACATTTTAGATCCCGACACACAACAAATCAATTAACCAATCCAATAGTACAGGAAGCGTCACGTGATACGTGTATCGATTTTTCCAAGTAAGGATCTGAGATACATCCAAACAGCCATGAAATGTCCCTATCTATTTAGTGCAGATGTCCTACTTGTTGATTATGTAGATACGTTTGCGTATATAAAGTAGAATTTCTCTGTATATATATTCAAACCTGTGTTTCTCTCCACTTTCTACAGGGGGCATGTAGAGTTAATGTATAGATTCCCTGCTCATCTCCATAAAGCTTTCTCTGTCTGGTCGTAATATAGACATGGCACACTATAACTATGCATCAGTGATGAGCTTATTTTGTAGCAAAGTGGCACTTTTAACGAGTGTTTCCGAAGTTTGGTGTTGTTGAAATCCCCAGAAACTACGAACCGTTAGCTCAGACTTCATATTTGCAATAGTGCGGTTTCTTCAGACATTTTATTTACATAACTAGAAGTCCACCTTACAGTCTACAATGATTTGTGAAGTTTTCTATACAATCTAGTGTTACAGTAGTATTTCCACCTTTCCGCAAATGCAGAGTTGCAGTCATGAGATGCAAGGCCCCCCCCCCTTGCCATACACTATTTAATTTCATAGGCGGTTATAGCAACTCAGTTAGTGAACAGTGGTATGCGTGGGTAAGTCCGAATGAATTTATCGCTATCAAAGGAGGCTTCCCAATTATGCAAGTCTAACATGTGTGATTCATTCTGTGATCTCCCATGGAATTATCACACATTGCAGAGTATACTTAGGTTACGCCTTATGGGGAGGGAAGCTCCCTTCAATCCTGGACACTAGTCTATATAAAGGTAAAGGTAGGCCATGTGGCATTTGCCGTCGACGACCTCTGCATGTACTATACCGTAGCAACTATTAGATGTGGTGGCCAGTTCTCTTCCATGCTGGTTTCAGTTTCTGATTACGCGTTCTTCTGATCTTTCCGGAGAGGGATCACTTTCTCCAATCACCTCGGTCATTTCTAACATTCTCTGAATATGTACATTGTCTTGTTCGACCTCCTCGTCTTCTCATAGGAATATAAAGTGATCAACAAAAATCAGCACACGAATCAGAAAAAATTAATAAATACGTCTTACTTAACTCCGTGCGCAAGTCGTATACGTACCGTCGAATGCCACGGCTGAGTTTACCATCAAGAATTATTTTGAAATCCACAAGCCAGGAGTCAACTCCAAATTCTGTCCACCTCGTGGGAAGGAGGGTGAGTTAAACACTAACACGTCTACCATATATGTGCATATGTATATATATATCTATAGATATATGGATATATAGGGTATATATAATATATATATATATATATATACAGAGTTGCATTCATGAGATGCAAGCCCACCCCCCCCCTTGCCATACACTATTTAATTTCATAGGCGGTTATAGCAACTCAGCTAGTGAACAGTGGTATGTATATATAATGTTAAATCTTCTCCAACTCAGAAAGATATCGATGATAAACACGTAAACAAGTTAGCCAATTTGATCAACTCACATACGACCAGATAAGTTTGTGGGCACCATGTATGATATCGAACACTTATTGCATGTTTTGAAAACACGGTTATTAATATCGATTTCACTGCGGTATGATTTTCTCAATCGATTTTTATGGCGTCTGTGTGTTGTGTCTTTCATTTCTAGAACGTTGTGCGATTTCTTTGTAAAGATATTTTAGCGTTCAGTATTATAAAAGTTATGAAATAAAGAACATGCAACCCGCATACAACATGGGGCGAAAAATATGACAATTGGGCAAGTGCTTATTGTTTCTATTTTCTGAGCCTGGTATGCCCATTGAGCCATAACTGAAAGAAAGATCTAGATTATGCATATCCGTGTTCAAGGCGCATAATATTTCGGACGGTGCATATTTTTCATGAACGGTTTTTAGCCATGAAACAATATAGCCTGGTTAGCATCGCTGAGCTTTGTTATTTGTTTCTTTGTTTGTTTGTGAACCCCATTAATGGCGAGTCAGTAGCTTTTACTTCTTTATGCAGTGTGGGCAGTTTTTCTGATCTTACTTTCATACCTAGGAGACTTCAGTTTTCGGCTTAGTGCAATGCCTATTGAAGAAGCTTTCTACTCGGAGGGGGTATATTATTGTATAGATGCCATGCTACAAAGATTCCACAAGAGAGCCTCAATATAATGGCATGTCATCTTTTAAGGTTTTAATTTGATAGGAGGTTTGTCCAGTGGGTCATTGGTGAGATCCACAAAAGTAACCGCATGCACTTAGATTTCTTTACAATACTTCATCTTTGGAGATTGTTGTATTGATTTCCCATAATGTTGTCATAATTATAAGATTTAAAGGAGACAGCTCCTTTTCTTTCGTTTATATCTCTAATTTTGCTGTTATGCGTCCCGGGTCAGGATGATGATTTTTTCTGGCTATGACGTGTTTTGATGCTTGATGTGTAGTTATGTTATCATGTCTCAGTAAATATGACTCCTTCGATCCACTTTCTTCTTTGCCTTCCACTGCCTCGTTGTGTTTTTATTTTCTTGTTACATGCTTTTCGTTAAATGACCGAATAATTTCAGTTTCCTATGTTCAATGTTTGACAACAGGCGTTGTAACAAAAATTGTTGTAATCTCATTCTTTACAGCCTGGTATTTTGTGTGTTATTTGTTGGTTATTTGATGATTCTTCTCTCTTCTTCTTTAGTGGCATCCGTGTTTGACATTGGTAGCACAGTGTTACTATGAAGATTTGAGTTTATGATTTGCTTGTTAATCTCATGTGAAATAGATGGGTACTTAAATTTAAGGATAAATTAATAATGTATATAATGTGTTTGTTGTATTGTTGTTTAGATCCCTATACCCAATCTTCCATCTTCTGTAAAAATGCTATCAAGAAATTTACATTTGTATGCTTATTTTAGTGAATATTCAAGCAGTCAAGTTCCAAAGAGTATTTACTATTTTCAAATTTCAACAAAAGACCTTTAGACAGTTGACTTGGATATGCGTCAGAAAAATATATCTATCTTTATATTGACTATGATGGGTTCTTTGTATATGGACATTATTTTTGTGTTTCCAGTTTTGGTCTTCATGTCGTACATGGTGACAATTTTTTATTTTTACTTTTATGTGAAATTGCAATTTAAGGGCTGTCATTGATTATGAAGTAGGCCCTTTTGGTCTGAAAACAGTAACTCTGTTCTGTCACTTAGATGGTCGTAATTTAATAGTATTTCAGATAATGTGATCCATATACATTATAGGCAGTATCGGAGACAAACAAAGTTATCTAGATACACGTACTAGAAATGCATCACACTTAAGGGGTATTAGCTTTGTGATTTTTCGTGTTAACACTACTCTCACTAGTATAAGTTAGAAAACACTGAATTCTCCAATATAATATTTTACCATTATCTTGTGTAGCGTCTCTAATCTTCGCATATCCGACGTGTCCGTGCTTTTCCTTAGCTGGCGGCGCAAAGTGTAACCCAAAGTATAATTAGTTATCAATGATCCGTCTCATCAGTCAAGAGAAGTCACGCTGTGTGAAGTCATAGCATAGGACTATTCTGGAGTTGAACTTGGTAAATATTGTACGTGAAACTCCGGCTATTTTTTTGTAACAACCGCCTCTTGATGTGACGTTTTGCAACCTCGTTTCATATCCTGTGTATATCTAGATGTCCATGATATTACACACACTCTTGTCTAACTTCTCGTGGTACTGAAAACCACATTTTGAATGAGACTCGTGCTATAAACATAGCGTTTACTGTCTTAAATACACCAGCCGTGGCTGGAAAATGAATCCTGGCCAGGAGTTCCCACATCAGAATATCTGAATTAACAAGCCATCAAGTTCAAAGAGAATTCAATATTTCCAAATTACAACAATATAACGTTAGATAGCTGACATTGCAATGAGTCAGGAAAGTCAAACAGTCACAATGCTTCAATATGTCAATAGATGCATAGTGATGGAAGAAACGGTAACATAGTAATGTCCAGCAAAAGTATTTAAGTGATATAGCATTAAGAATTTAGAATAGAATAAATAAAAGCCATATTCTGTAAATAGTGGGCACATCTGAATCTCGGAGATTGGGCTTGCTACATTTTGCTTGCCTTCATGAGAAAATTCTGTAATCTGAGCATTTCCTTGATAACTAAACGCCCAACATGCACACATGAGATCTAATTTAGCATCCACGGGACACAAAAACGATTGCAGATCTCATGTCAGTTCAAACATGCAATAAATAGTACAGCATGACGTATTTCAGTGTGCATGATTTCATCAAACTAAGCTAGAATTCCTGTGAACCATGACAGTTTGATGTTGCCTGGTCAGTGGGTTAGTCGAGAGTTCATCATCACTGTACGCATGACCCATCTATAGGTGATCCTATCTACCCCTGAATAACCTATATCCGTAATTACGCGACGACTGCTATTTCCAGTTCTCTGTTGGTTTAACACAGTATTTGCCGGCGATAGTAATACTCATTTCTTGCTATTCCACATTCCATGCCCAGCTCCTTTATTCTGGACATGGAAAAGTAATTATCAGCTTCATTAATTTCGTTTGATATTGGAGTTTATATCAAAGAGTTCAATATGTCGGCGCGATCCATTGCCCTGGCATTCGATACAATGGTAGAACCTTCAAATATATCTGTTCTCTCAATGCCTTGAACACCTGAATGACCACTCACACAAATAAATGTGACACACCAACTTATACCTCCCAACAGCGTCAAGGCACGAGAAACAGCCCGCGAGCATTTTCGTGATCATGCTCATCGAATAACTGAGAATGCAGACATGAGTTTAACCCTGATATCCAGTTCAAGACCCAGCTCACTGCCATTATGTCCAGTGTCATGCTACTTGTAGTTACAACGAACGCTCCGTTCTCCTTTTTAATAATCTTTCCTGATTATTGTGCTCTGTAGGTCCATGAACTACACATACTCTAACAATAGAACCATCTGTGTTAATAACCATCCTTTAAATTATCACTGATCAATGTCTGCATCTCAGATTCAACAGCAACAGTACAACTCTTCCTACATTCTCTATCTAGAGTTATCACTACCCGAACGGAACTATGAACATTTATCCATTTCGCACCATGTTCCATATCCTCCAGTGAGCACACACTTTGTATAACTTCCTCAGCACGTACCATCTACGACTTTCATCTTTTTTTAGACTACTACCTTTCACGCTCTGTATTCCAGCATGTAGTGTATGCTCTTTATTAACGCTGATGTTGACTTTATTAACTCTACCTTGTAACAGCTGTAATCTATGTCCCATAGTTAGATAGTCAAGTAGGAAGCTCATTGTTAGTACAGATGTGTCTCTCGTACACACAAGAATGATACACATCGCCTCATTCTGCATCTTATCCAAGCTTTCAGTCTGCGCCTGGATGGGAGTTATAATTGTCAATGCATATTCCATCACAGAAAAACCAAATACTTGGTATAGAAGAAATAGTAGCCGCTGTTCACTCTGATTGACAGTCATTACTTTTGCTGTTCAAAAACATTATCTTGCCCTTGAAATGATGTTATCAATATGATCATAGAAGCTCAGACTCATGTCGACAAGCAATCCACAAATATTTCATTGTTCTGATTCTTTCAAGTGTTCCTACACAGAGTGACACTCGGCATTGATGTATTTACAGCATGATTAGTATAGATGGTCAGTGAGAGAGTGACTTTGCGATTACATCACCGCGTCTACTCTAGAAATAAAAGTCTTAAAGCAATAAGATTGAAGGGAGAGTTAATACTACAGCCCAAGAGTAGCTCAGCATCGGCATGTCATATACATAATGCATTGTGTCTGAGCATGGTGATAGCTTTATAAAAGGAGATTTCAACATTGTGATCACCTTATAAAATGTCATCACCAGATAGACAGACAAGCATGAAGGCAGACTAGATAGATAGATAACTATGATATGATATCTATTTGACCATAGATCAAATAGAAATATTAATTAGATTTGATTAAATTAAATATAGCGATAGATATATATATATAGATGCAAGGAGTGGAGTAGAGCAGAGCAGAGCAGAGTAGAGCAGAGTAGAGTAGAGTAGAGTAGAGTAGAGTAGAGTAGAGTAGAGTAGAGTAGAGTAGAGTAGAGTAGAGTAGAGTAGAGTAGAGTAGAGTAGAGTAGAGTAGAGTAGAGTAGAGTAGAGTAGAGTAGAGTAGAGTAGAGTAGAGTAGAGTAGAGTAGAGTAGAGCAGAGCAGAAGATAGGTTAGGATCGGTTAGGTTAGATTCGATTCATTAGGCATCATTTTTCTTTTACAAGAGATGAAACAGGACAGTTAACTGATGAAAGTAAGCGTCTAGCAGCCCAGAAGTTCTGCATTTCATGCAGTGAAACATAACCTTTCTATGATGTCAATTTATTGTACGTCTGTATTAATTAAAAATGTATTTGAAAAGCAATAAAACCATAGAGATTTCAAGTTGATAGCGGTGATAGTTCATATCATTAGTGCCAACTGTGAGTAGGGTTATTGATATATATGATGGACTCAAGTCCTATTTTCTGTTATATGATAATTTGCTATACACTACTGAAATCATTTTTTAATGATAAGAATTCATTGCTTTGGTTCCATTTCCTCCAAAGCCAGTTGAAAATATTATCTACAACAATAATCAAAATAGAAAGAGGTAATATTTTGACAACTGAATAGGAAGAAGAACTAGAGGTGTTGACGCAGAAAATAATGGCCAGAAAAATATAAATTTCTAAACACTCAAAATGACATCAATTATTTCTAAACTTAAAGATGAGGGAGATTTTGTTGACCAAGAGTTCTTGGACACCACACATTTATTCTACAATACTTTCCTAGAATATTTAAGTAAGTGAATTTACCATTTCCAACCTTTGACAGCATTTCACTGGATTAAGCTAGAGATTATTAACTAGGGCTGATGTTTCAACAAGTTTAAAATCCATCAGTGAGGCTGATAGCAATATCGTGAATATTATTAATCAAGATGAACTATTCGACAAAATCAACCACATAAATAATATGAACAAGCAAGATGGAAGAATGGAAGGACATAAACGCTGAAGTGGATACAAAGTGGTGTATCGCTTTTAAATGCTAAAGGAAAAAAACATCAAGTACAACAACATACTTCTAGTTGTTGGATTTGTTAGGTCAATTCCAGGAACAAACGCAGATGTGGAAAGAATTTAAAACTGATAAATTCTTTGTGAACAGATGAAAAGAAGTGTGTAATCATTAAGACAATGAATGCAATGATATTGATAAAGACGCACTTTAAGACACCAGTCATGCACATAATTTCACGAGTGTATCTCTAGAAATGAGGAACTTTTGACCAAAAAAATAATTTCGTCACATAAATAGAATGAATGATAATGTTGATACATTGTGGTACAGTTTTTAGTCATGTGGACTATTCTTATTTCTGTAGGTTATTATGTCATAATACTGCTATGTCTATGCTTATAATCTAATATACAAGTGTCATATATTTTGCAAGAATTAATTGTTTGAAGTACTTTAAAAATGTTAAAGATAATACGATAACTCTATAATACAAATTGTTTAAATAGCTTATTTATAATAATTACATACTATGAAATTTTTATGCTGCGAGTCCCTTTTTTGTCCCCATATTTAAGGCTGGAAAAAGCCGAAATGTCTTATTTATGGGTGTAGGAAATCTGGTCACCCTATGGTACATACACATCACCATATGAAAACATAACCGTAAGCATCATCATCATCAGGTGCCATCGGCTGGCGTAGGCGGTCATGGCTCACCACAGCTCTCTATGCACAGTATTATGTATCAAGAACGTTGCTGTTTCCCTGCCGTTCCAGGTTGTTAAACTGTCCAATATTTTCTTACAATGTCCCCCTCTGTCTCTATTGCCTTCAATTTTGCCTGTTGTGACTATGTTCTCTAAACTTGCCTGTCTCATGAAGTAGCCAAAAAAAGAATATTGTCTTTTTCTTATATTATTGATTAAGGCCCGTTTCGCATTTGACTCTTTCAACACCTCTACATTAGTTTTTCTGGCAGTCCATGGTATTCTCAGCATTCTTCTATAGAACCACATCTCTATTGCCTCTAATTTCCCACATTCTAGTTTGTTTATTGTCCAAGACTCGCACCCATATGTTAGTATAGGGTTATATAGCACTGCAGAACTCTCTTTCTCACCTCTAATGACAAGGTCATATTACACATTTTTCATTTTTCTGAATGTTGTTTTTGCATGTCCTATTCTGCATCTTATTTCTGATGAACGTCTTCCATCTGCTGTAACCATTGTACCTAGATATTTGAATTAGTGTACCTGTTTTAATACTATATCATTCACTTTGATATTGCAAGGTGTGTTATTGTGTTTCTTTGAAATAACCATTACTTCTGTTTTCTTGATACTTAGGAAGAGTCCTTTCTCTTTACTTTCTATGACTACTACATTAATTAAATCTTGAAGGTCTTCCTCTCTTCTAGCAATCAGAACAGTGTTATCCGCATATCTCAAATTATTTATGTTATGTCCTCCCACTGATATTCCTGGGATATCTACTATAGCGCACAATATGTTTTCACTGTATAATGAGAATATACTACAACATTGACTACAACACGTCTATATCGATCGGAGGTCGCCCTATTTGCAACTTGCGTTTCGCTGATGATATTGATCTTATAGCTGGGTCAGAACAATCATTGCAAGAATTAACATCAAAGTTAGAAAAAGTTACCAGCAATTACGGAATGGAAATCAATTCAGATAAGAGCAAAATCTTGGTAAACAGCAGAGACACAGAAAACCAGACTAATATCATGATGAATGGACATAAGCTTGAAGAGGTGAATACCTTCAAATACCTCGGATCCAGTATATGCAGCGATGGTAAATGCAAAGCAGAACTAAAAATAAGGCTGGAGATGGCTTTAGCGTCCTTGTCAAGGCTAACTGTGATTTGGAAAAGCAACATCAGTGTTGGAGTGAAAATCAAACTGTATAGGTCGCTGGTGCTTTCCGTTGTGTTGTATGGTTGTGAGAGTTGGGCATTCACTGCGGACATGGAGAGAAGATTACAGGCTTTCGAGTATAAATGCTACAGAAGAATTCTACGAATTTCCTATAGGGAACATAAGACCAATGTGTACGTAAGAAATAAAGTAGAGATGTGTGCAGGTGTCCAGGAGCCATTGCTTTCAATAGTGAAACGACGAAAACTAGCATGGTTCGGACATGTATGCAGGCACGATTCCTTGTCAAAAACAATACTGCAGGGAACTGTCGAGGGTGGAAGAAGCAGAGGAGGGCAAATAAAGACATGGACAGACAACAGCAAGGAATGGACAGGGCTAGATATTCCCACACTCATCCGCATCGCTGAGGATAGAATTCTCTGGAGGACTGTGTGCTGAAGCTTCCAATGTGGTACCCCTACGACCCTGAAGGGTTATGGGTTTTATTGATATTGATTGAGAATATACATTTTGTAATATAAAAATATGAAACCGTAATACAAGTGATTAAATATATGTATGTTTATTATCCAAATTCTGCTTGTGAACAAGATAATGAAGTCCAAAAAACGAAGGTATGATTTATAATGCGTTGTTGTTCACTGACTACGATATTTCCTTCTATCAATCTGACACATACGATGTTAATAATATACTTAACGTGAAATCGTAGATGTCATTGTATTATATTTCGGCTTATGTGTGCACGTGTACTACGAACTGCAATATTAGAATGGAGGTCGGGCTAGATTGGGGCATGGCTGTCAGCCTCATATTCATTGTGTTGCCGGGGCCCGAGAGGGGAGCAAAGAATAGCAACACTGTTTACCTTCTACGCATGTCGTAAAAGGCGACTAAGGAGGGTATGGGATGGAGTTGGCTGTTCCATCCCATATAGGGTTAGTGACCCAAAGCCATGCTGAAGTCGGATGTGTTAGGCCGAAAGGCGCAGATATCGCAGCAATGATGTAATCCATGACACAACGCATTCCGTTCTCTGGACTATATCCTGTTAATCTGCAGGAGTTTGAGAACGAACGCAGAATAAGAAGAAGAATTTTCATTAAAAGCCAAAATAGTAAGAAACACAACTGAACACTTTTTTTCTGCTGGAATGCTACACTTTGAAGAAGAAAAATGCACTCGTAATCCACCTCCATTTACGCGACCATGCCTTTGGAACAACAAACATTCCACGAAATCGGGTTTAACTCGGTTACTCAACTGAGTAGAACCTATGTTTTTGTCAGAAAGCTATGGGTTGTCAAGAGCTTGAAAAGGCTCAAAAGGCACATCAATAAACATCAAATTAATCACATCAAATCCCGCAGTTCGGGAACCGTGATCTAAATCAGTTTCCCAACGTGGCTCCTACTCCCCACAGGGGGCAATTTAATTGTTCATGGGGAAATTCGGGTAGGGGGGGGCAATACCATATTTTAATATAAAAAATATTTATGTTGCATAGAGGCATCGAGGGGGGGGGGGGGGCAGGTGGCATCAGAATTTTTGAAAGACGTAAGTCGGACATGTTAAAAAAGAAAGGTTGGTAAGCACTGATTGAAATAGTACGAGTCCACATTCTATGTCTTTACTGTTCTTATTTTTTATTTCGAATTAGTTTTGTACAACCACACAGTATGTTGTATTTGAAATAATTGGGGTATGGCGATTCATTAGAAATATAATCGGGGTACGGCGATTCATTAAAAATATAAGTCTATAAATACAGGGGAAAAAGAGAGAGAGAGAGGGGGGGGGGAGTTACAATTCTCTAACCAAATAGGGAAATACAATATGGACTTGAGTTCTAGAAACAAAGGAAATTGTTGCTAAATCTCACCTTCCGAAAGGCTTTCCAAACCAAAACATGTAAAATGAAATGGTGATTGTATTTATGTGATTTTATCCCTTTCGAAGTGTTCTCTACAGCCCTGTAGGAATATATATTTCTCATGACATTGCTGTTGCTTTGTAACAAATAAGTACGCAGCAGATGGGATGTGAACCAGATCCATTTACATGACAATTATTCGCTTCGCAGCTTGACACGCTTTCTGAATTCAACCAGTCCAAATGTCTTTAAAATGACGGAATTTTAGTCAAGACCTTCATTGTGTATATTATATAGTTACTATGAATATGAACCAGTTGTTCGACACACAGGTGGAACATTAAAACACACAACTACACAGATTTTGTCTTAGAAAACTAAATTACACCATTTGCTCAAATAAAACATAATTCTGCAGCTGCAAGAGACCACCAAACAATTCTAATACTTGGAACATATGTAATATATAATAGTGAAACGGCGAAAACTAGCATGGATCGGACATGTATGCAGGCACGATTCCTTGTCAAAAACAATACTGCAGGGAACTGTCGAGGGTGGAAGAAGCAGAGGAGAGAAAATAAAAGCATGGACAGACACCATCAAGGAATTGGCAGGGCAAGATATTTCCACACTCGTCCGCATCGCTGAGGATAGAATTCACTGGATGACTCTTTGTGCTCTTTGTGCTACGACCCTGAAGGGTTACGGGTTTATTGATTGATTAATTGAATATATGATAAGTGGACCGTGGACCGTGTTACAGTGATTTTACTATATGTTTGCTGCGACAATGAAATGAATATTATATTAGGTTAGTTTAGCTCTTTCGAACACAAACTGCGCTGTGACTCTTACAGACATATTATTTATTCATCTTTAAATAGTGAATCAAAGTTACTTTTCTATAACTGTTATTTAAAAAGGGAGCAAAACTAAGTAAGCTAAACTAATTCATTTACAGCTATAATGTAAAACAAGCCGAATTGGTTAAATGTCTTTCAGAAAGTCAATATGAGAACCATCGTTTATAGGTGAATATCAATTCATTTGGAGTGTTTTGTAGTAAGTGTGAAGTATTATGTTTCAATACATGTGTCACCCGTGTGTTGCCGGGGCCCGAGAGGGGAGCAAAGAATAGCAACACTGTTTACCTTCTACGCATGTCGTAAAAGGCGACTAAGGAGGGTATGGGATGGAGTTGGCTGTTCCATCCCATATAGGGCCAGTGACCCATAGCCATGCTGAAGTCGGATGTGTCAGGCCGAAAGGCACAAATATCATAGCAATGCTGTAAACCATGATACAACGCATTCCGTTCTCCAGACTACATCCTTCTAATCTGCAGGAGTTTGAGATCGAACGCAGAAGAAGAATATATGTGTACCTATTTGTAGGCATTGTGTAGGTTATAGTGATAATCGTATCTCTAAAAGGTGTATGTGTTTAATTTGTATATTGATGTATGTTGTTAAGCATTTGTCGGCACAAGAATAGATATGTATTTGTGTTTGCATATATGGATGTGTGTACACTATCTGCTTAGGTCTTCAGAATCTGCAAGAAACACTTACTGTCTAGTCTGATGGGGGTGGTTTCCCAGAGATTTCTTTCATACCCAGGAAACTTCGGCTGTCGACTTAATGCGATGCGTTTGGAAGACTCCGTCTACATAGATGGGATCTATGTCACAAGTCGAGCTGGTATTTTACCTGGGTCTGACACTTGCTTATATCTTCACACACCAGCTCAGAAACACATGCATATATCACACAATGGTATTGGGTCAAAAGGCATGAACACATGGAAAGCTGGTTCATCAGCCAACCAACGAGGAGTTTGGCATCTGACAAATTATTTTCCGTATGGAAAAACATCTGCATTGTCAAGCGCGTCATTGGGTACTGAACCCAGTTTTCGCTGTATAAACCAAGTTGGACAACAGCGCCAGTCCAATTGGACTACGATTGCTTCGTCTTCTTAGGCGATGTCCTTTTTGTCTGTTACGTGGCCAAGCAAGTCCGGAATGTGGGATTTTACCTGTCAATTTTCTCGTCGCGCCTGCTTGTGATACCTTTCCAAGTCATCGCCAAGCATGGTGTGTTTTACGACTATTAGACATGTCGTATTTCATCCAATGAAATGGGTCGATCATGTCTTTCTCTGACGAGTAGCTTCGCAGCCCGCGAAAATCTTTTGTATGGGAATGCCGATGCCATTACCGACTATGCACTTGTATAGTGAATCCAATTTTCTCGGTATGAGCAGTGTTGGGAAACGGCAAGAGTCAGGTAAGACTTGGGTTGATTCGACATAAAAAATGAGGGGTTGCTCCTCGTCTACGTTGCCCACAATGTCCAGAGTCTGAGTCTAAACACTGTTTGGGTCAGTGAATTTGAAAACAAAATGTATTCCTTGCCATATGTTCGACGTTTTTCCTGTGTGCAATGGGAATTGTACGCAAAACTCTTTTTGATACATAGGAGTATCAACTCTAGATTAGCGTATGCAATATATGGAGTACATGGTTCCTACTTTGAACAGTGTCTGTTGTGGCAACACATTTTGCTATCGAACACTTTGTTTTGACTGTTATGCGTTCTCGACCATGAACAACACTTCGGCTTGTCTGGTGCTGAAAATCTGAGATGTTGTTGCCACCGTAGCTTTATCCCAACAGAACGCACTCTCTATCATGTGGTTCCTTTTTCATGGGCATCAGAATTTGCATCCCATCCAATACCGCTGAAGTTGTCCTGTCTGAGCCAGATTGCCACGCGGTACTTGATTTTTGTATTGGGAACAAGTGTCACATCACTGGGGCATTCCCATATATGCTCTGCTTACCGTTCCGCCAGCCATCTAAAAGTGTATAAGCTCAGTGTGCCAGTCACATGCTGATTATGCGTTTTTCTGATCTTTCCAGAGAGGGAGCACTTTCTCCCATCGCCTCTAGTCCTTACCATTTTTTATATAAGTGCATTGTCTCGCTTCCTTCGTGCATTGATTTCACATAACAAATGCAGTAAAGAAAGTTTTCTGAATATGTGCATCTTCTCGTTCGACATCCTCCTCGTCTTCTAGCAGGGTATTTATGACTGCTCTAATCAATTCACTATTGTATCTTCTTATCTCGGTGCCATTCACCCACGGCTTTACCAGACAATACAGTGGCTCTTTCATTTCCTCTGGCTCCATCATGGTCTGGACAGTAAATTCATGTAATGATCTGCGCGTTATTGAGAAGAGTGATCCATTCAGTTCTGATCACACACATTTTTATCTTGCGCAGCATACATTGAGAGTTCGATAGAATCAATGCTTTTGGTGGTTGCGTCCCCAGCCAAGTGTGAGTTGCTGTCACCGTTTTTATTTCTATTCTCATACTCGGTGTTGCACCTTGACTAATAACGCAGCTGACTTCACATCTAATTTCATGCCGTTTTGTCAAATATCTTGTTGTACACTGTTTGTCTCATTGCAATAAATTCTTATTCCATCTATAGCCTCCACAGCTTAGGCACGATCCCTAAAACACCACACGAGCCGTGGAATATCTGTTTCCGAGGTGCACCACGAGGAGGTACTTTTAGTATCTTGGTTATCTGTTAACCAAGTCACACGAGAGAAAGGCGAAACCCATTGAGCTATGTGTGCAAATATGTGTGTATGTTATTTGTGTATGTGTGTGCATATACAATTACGTAAGTTTGCATGTGATTGTAAAAATTAACGTGAGCACATGTGGGCCTTCTCGACAGCGGCACGCGTGCAATTTAGTGCACTGGGAAGCGATGTGTGCAATATTGATTCATTGACCGAACTATATTTAGATTTGTATGCGACCTTACTTCTGTAAGCCACCAGGGACACTCTCCAGCGTGTCGATACATGGCCGGCTCCAGTACAGACCTCTGAACAGACTGTAAACAAAATTTTATTCGTAATGGTTTGATTATTGTCGTGTTTTGGTAGGTCACTATTTATATACTTGGAGTAGCATGCAAAAAAAAGCCAAGGTCAACCAAGAATATGCGCGGAAATAATAAAACATCTGTCATTCTTTACTTTCTGTACGGGGGTCTTATTGTACCGTCAACGGCCATGGCCCGCATGTGCATATGAATACACGTATCTGTGAGTGTTAATGTATGCATGCGTTTCAACACAAAGCAGGCACCTTTATGAATGCACATTTTGCGTATGTGTGTGTAAATGTAAACTATGCTGAATAATATGTATGTGCATGAGTACAAGTATACGCGTGCGTGCGTGTGTGTGTATGTGTGTGTGTGTGCTCACGCGCGCGCACATATACAGAACCAGAAGGTGGCAGACGAGATTCATTTCTGATAAGTTACTGATTTTTTGTGAGGTTTCTTATTCACAGCGTAATCAAACCCGATTCTCATTATGAACACCTTGTGGCGTTCTGAAGTGAAAAACGCGCAAATAACCTTCATATTCTTTTTTAACTAATATCCTTGACCTCAGCAGCCACCCCTCGAGGTCAACCAAAGCTTTGGCCCACAATGTGATGTTTAGATACACTAAATGCTACAAGATTTGCCACGCCAAGGCAATGTCGTCATCGCCTCTTACAACTGGGAAAACTGGTATAACATGGCGTCTCAAAGAAAACCACATTACTGTTGTTAAATAATTGGATAATTCACTTTTGAGTAGACTAACGAAGGCTCAGAAGTAGCCAAAGTCCATGATCGGATGCTTCAGCACACCGAGTCCTCCAGCGATTTCTTTCTCCAGCGATGCGGATGAGTGGCGAACAATCTTGTCCTGCACATTCCTTGATGTTGTCTGTCCATGTCTTTATTTGCCGTCTTCTCCTTCTAGTTTCAGCGCTGTATCTAGCTATAGTACCTAGGTTCTGCGCCGTATCTAGCCAGATATCCTATTCTGAGCGCTTTATCTAGCCAAAATACATAGTTTCAGCGCTGTCTATAGCGACAGTACCTAGTTTCAGCGCTGTCTATAGCGACAGTACCTAGATTCAGCGCTGTATAACTTCACAATACATAGTTTCAGCTCTGTATCAAGCCATAATACCTATTTTCAACGCAGTAGCTAACCAGAATATCGATTCTCAGAGCTACATCTAGTCAAAAATAGTATGTGCATCCTTGAAAGACAACTATCATTAAAACTGTGCTCAGACCACGTCTGTGTATGTTGTTCTGTAGCATATTATAGAAAGCACATAACTCATGTGAGTTTAGACCCCCTCTGTGTATGTAGCTCTCTATCACATTATAGAAAACACATAACTCATGTGAGTTTAGACCACGTCTGTTATGTTACTAACTAGCATATTATAGAGCGCAGACAACTCATGTGAGTTTAGACCACGTCTGTGTATGTTACTAACTAGCATATTATAGAGCGCAGACAACTCATGTGAGTTTAGACCACGTCTGTGTATGTTACTAACTAGCATATTATAGAAAACACACAATTCATGTGAGTTTAGACCACGTCTGTGTATGTTACTAACTAGCATATTATAGAGCGCAGACAACTCATGTGAGTTTAGACCACGTCTGTGTATGTTACTCTCTAGCATATTCTAGAAAACTCACCAACTCATGTAAACATTTATGTTTATGCTATACTGTTCTGACTTCCATATGCTACTTAGATTGACACGTGACGTTCTAGACTTATTGATTGACACGTGACGTTCTAGACTTATTGATTATATTACCGATATTCTCTCCTGTGTCTCACTTAACCGGTACAACACTATTCAGGTAAAGACATTCTTTATTTGCAGGTAAATCCCGATTCTATGTCTTACAATGTGTGGGGTTTTCTATGTTCAATATCGTTACATCTCTCTTCTGACCTTGACATTTAGATCAGATCAGCTTGTTGGCTGTAAGCTTTCAGCATGTCCATTTAATTCGCGAATGTATCAAAGTAAATGTGTAAATAACGAGATATCCAGCGCCAAAAATCGGTAAGGGCGACTGAAACTGAAACGATAAGTATCCAGGATTGGTACAACAGTAAAGAAGTTCGTTTATGTAAAGGGAAACGGACATTGGTCAGAGCGTCAGCATCATAGAATGGGTCCTTGTAATATCAGTTGTATAGGCATATTCCAAGTTATCCAATTTTGAGATCATATTCCAACTTATCTTCTTTGGTTTGTTGTATGTTGAGCCAGGAAATTATGATCAATGAAGTGCCTTACCCAGGCAATAAACATCAATAAAGTATCTGTGCCCAGCCAATTGCCATCAATGAAGTATCTATGCCAAGTCAATTGCCATCAATGAAGTATCTGTGCCCAGTCAATTGCTATCAATAATGTGTCTCTGCCCAGTCAATTGCCATAAATGAAGTGTCCTCACCCAGTCAATTGCCATCAATGAAGTATCTGTGCCCAGTCAATTGCCATCAATGAAGTATCTGTGCCCAGTCAATTGCTATCAATGAAGTATCTGTGCCCAGTCAATTGCCATCAATGAAGTATCTATGCCAAGTCAATTGCCATCAATGAAGTATCTGTGCCCAGTCAATTGCTATCAATAATGTGTCTCTGCCCAGTCAATTGCCATAAATGAAGTGTCCTCACCCAGTCAATTGCCATCAATGATTTGTCTCTATCCAGTCAATAGCTATCAACGAAGTAATATCACCCAGTCAATGTTCATCAACGAAGTGACAAAACCCAATAAATCACCATCAAACCAGAGAATTATTGATAATGAACATCATCCTGACAGTGCTGATACCACTTAAAATTGTGAATGCTCTATCCTATGCCACATTTGAAAATTGTAAACAAGATTGAAGGCACCAGAGACAGAGGGCGACAACGTGAGAAAATATTAGACAGTTTGACAACCTGGCACGGCAAAGAAACAACAACGACTTTGATACATAATACTGTGGACAGAGAGCTGTGGAGAGCCATGGCCGCCTACGCCACCCGGCATGGCACCTGATGATGATGATGATGAACAGACTATTAATAATTTAGATAATGTGATTTGTACTATAAGTATTGTCACAGTTTGTCACGTCTCCGTGTATGCCATCAAACACTTTTTCAATATCAACAATATATTTATATATATATATATATATATATATATGCATATAAAATGTATAATATATAAACACATACATATTTGCCCCTACCAGTCATAACATGGTTAAAGTATAAGGCTAAGAATATACGAAAAAGGATTGTTTTTAATTAGGTAATGTCATTCTTAGATTTCCTATTTTTTAGTCTTTATCTTGATAAAGACCTTTTGTTGAAACTTTAATTACCTTATCTATTACCTATGTATTTACCTTATTATTTAAAAAATAATGAATTGAGCCCAATATAATTATTATACTTTTACATTTATCACATGAAGTAGACAGTTGTACTGCAGATTTTCTTTCAATTTCATAGAATTTACAATACATAATTTTTTAGTTTTTCACAACCATGTACGTTCTTGGCAGTTTTTTTATCCACTGCTTTGAAAATGATTTCAGTGATTATTGTACGTTATATATCGTTGGGCATTGGCAGAACATCAACATCATCATCACGTGCTGTCTCCGCACCGAAGGTTGGCTGAAACAGATTTCCAACACCCCTGTTTCTTGTCTTGGTAGTGAACTCTGCTAGACTGTAACCTGTCCATCGTGTGATGTTACTCTCCCACTTGTATCTCTGCATTGGTAAAACGGTGATTCCTTACCAGTTGCTACTTCTTCTTCTTCAGCGTTCATTCTCAAACTCCCAATGGATCTAGCAGGACCATGGTCCTACTAGATTTCCAGCAGGATGTAGTCCAGAGAATGGAAATGCGTTGTGTCGCCGTTTTATTTGCGCCAATGACCAGGCACATCCGTCTTCGGCGGAGAGTTGCTACAATATTTATGATCTCTTTCCTTAGTCATTTTATAATATATCTTCTATTCCATTTTTGTGTTATTGTTTCTGTTTGCCATATTTGTTTACACAATGCTTCCTCCAGTTCTGCTGCTAGTGCCGGGTTAAATTTAGGATGTCTTAAATTCATCGTGTTCTGTCACAATCATGCCTTACAATTATGCAGTTGTTTGATTATTTCCTTCTTCTGTTCACACTGTAAATGTATTCAGATCATTTCAGCTTCATAAATAATGACTGTCGTTCTTGGAGATTATACGATCTCCACAATAACTTGTAGCTAATATGTTACTCAGAGATAGATTTAGCATTCAGACACAGCTATTATAGAATAACTATTATAGGAAGCGAGCATGAAATACAAGCCATGTTGGATAAAGTAGTGAAAGAAAGTGAAAACAAAGGCCTCAGTTTAAACAAGAAGAAAACAAAAATGATGGTTGTCTCGAAGAGACATACACCATCTAGATGCAACATAATGATTAATAAAATATCTTGGCACCCTCTTAACATGAGAATGTAAATACTCAAGTGTGATAAAGCGCCGAACAGCACAAGCCACTTCGGCATTTCAAAAAATGAGAGGCATTTTGTACAAAAGAACACTATCAATGTAGGCCCGTATTCGAGTGCTGGGATGTTATATCGAACCAATTCTTTTTTATGAATGTGAAGCATGGACTGTAAACAAACAAAAAATCAAAATCAACTGGAAGCTACAGAGATGTGGCTTCTGAGAAGAATGATGAAAATACCATTGACATCTAAGAAAATGAATGTAGATTTGATGCTGGCATAAAAATATCAAACATATCAAACATTAGGGGCAGACAGTCAATGTTTTTATAGGGCACGTGCTGAGAAGAACACAGCTTGAACACTTAATAACTACTGGAAAGATCGAGGGGAGAAGGCACAGAGGATGACAACGAGAGAAGTTGCTACATGGACTAGTATTACAGCATGGTAGAAGTTGACCAACCAAACTTATTGGCAACACAAGAGACAGAGAGTCGTTGATAAACATGATCGCCTACGCCATTCGGAAAGGCACTTGATTGATTAATTGATTGATTGAAGCTTCTAATAACACCGGTGGTACGGAATATACCCCACTAAGCTTCTATTAACATCAATGATACAAATTTTACCCGACCAAGCTTTTATTAACACCGGTGATAAAAACATTCTCCCGTCTTATCTTCGCGTTTCTCTGTCCAGAATAATATCAATAGAATCATAACTAGACAAAACACTTTTGTAACACCTATCTTAGGGCTTTATATTAGACAAAACACTTTTCTAACACCTATCTTAGGGCTTTGTATTAGACAAATAAACTTTTGTAACATCTATCTTAGGGCTTTGTATTAGACAAAACACGTTTTAACACCTATCTTAGGTCTTTGTATTAGACAAAACACGTTTTAACACCTATCTTAGGGCTTTGTATTAGACAAAACACTTTTGTAACACCTATCTTAGGGCTTTGTATTAGACAAGACACTTTTCTAACACCTATCGTAGGGCTTTGTATTAGACAAACAGGACAGCCCCCATCATTTTTGGCTGCCAAAGCTTTGTGGCTATCTGTTTTTCCTCATCTCTATTATTTCAATGGCAACCGACAACTTATCTTTCCTGTCCTACACGGTTATGTTGTTGTTTCTGTCCTGTTTTTGTCACGTAAACATCACGATAATTTCTGGTCAGAGCACTCAGTCTCTGTATTGGACGATTTTTCTATAAAATCTCATTTCAATTATTTAGTCTTATTTAGATAAGATTAAATTCCGACTCATTGACTACTAGTGCAATGAAAAAGCATGTTTTTACTTTAATCATGCTCAAAGTAGATCACATGCCGTCTCCACATCGAACAATGATGTGCATGAAAAAACACCACTAATCAAATACCGTCTCCGCATTCAACAATACTTGTGACAATAATATTTATAATCAAGTGCAAATCTCTCTTTATAACTTTTCTCGCAACAATACATCTCTAAGCAAATGGTCATCCCTACATAGAACACTAACAAAAGCATCGCCTACAGTTCATTCATTAGGCGACAGAAAGACTGGCTTAGTCGATCATGGCTCTTCACAAATCTCTCCAGTATTATGTATCAAGATCGTTGTTGTTTCTCTGACGAGCCAGGGTGTTAAACTCTAATATATTCTCACGCAGTAGCCCTTTGTTGAATAGTCTTGCCTGTTGTGACTATGTTCTCCAAACCTCATTGTCTCAAAACGTGGTCATTACAAATTAATATTGTCTTTTTCTTATATTATTGATTAAGCTCCGTTTCTCCTTTGATTCGTTGAACACCTCCACATTAGTTTTCCAGGCAGTCCATGGCATTCTCAGCATCCTTCTGTTCATTACTTCTGTTTTGTAGTAATGATTCTAGCCATGAGATTTCACACTGACTTCTCGTCTACTAAAAAAAGGTAACCTTTGGCCGTTAGTAGATTAATGTTCTGTCACCCATTTAGTCCTGTTAGAGGTGAAATATAATCTCGGAGGACTCGTTTGCAAAATACGCACGTTGAAAAATGTGTTTTTCTTTTGTATTTATTTCCAAGCCCCTACAGATTAGCATTATGCAGTCTGGAGAACAAACTTCGTTGCGTCACGGTTTACAGCTTGGTGTACAATATCGTTCCTTTCTACTTAACACATCCGACTTCAGCATGATTTTTGGATAACGGTTGCAGTGAATCTCAACCGTTTTGTTCCGTGGCCTTCATTTGCTGCATTGTTCCTTCCATGCACCCTGCCCCCCAATATAGGTGCCTAAAAGAAAGATCGCTGACTTTCATTACAGAATACCAACTTTAAAAAAAAATATGTATTGATAGCTGTCACATAATTCAAATGGTTACCTTCCTGTGTATCCACTCTATAGGGATCCATACCTCCACACACAAACAAGTTTCAGTCACCTTCCCCCCTTTTCAAATCTATGTGGCCACCAAATGAGCCATATAAAATACCTGGAGAATCACCGTGATTATCCCATTAATGGGATAAGAAGGCAGCTCCTAGCCACCTTTATCGCCTATTACGACATATTACCCAAGTGATAGTTTGGTACTCGTTGCTCCATTTTCAGGCCATCAACAAACATATGGTAGTGGCCTTCTTTCTCAAGAGAGCTTTCCTGTTCGGTAATGCTATCGGACTATACTCCTTTAAAAGAACGAATTTCTTGTGCCAGTAGTGTGTCTTGTCAGGTTTCATTTCATATGTGAATGTTGTCATATGGCTCGTTGTCTATCCGCCTGTGCACTCTTCTTCAGCATAATGAGTCATGGAAGTTGAGCAAGTCTGGAGACTTATGTGTGTTAGTGTTTTCAACATGCATTCTGAATTTGTTTAAAAGTACATCTTATGGTAAGGTATAATTATAAGTACACGGATGTTTATCCATTTGATTGGTCAATATATATCATATTCAATATATATATCAATATGATTGGTCAATATATATCATATTCAATATATATGTCAATATGATTGGTCAATATATATGTTTGTCAATATAAAACACATATTTTTACAACAAAATATAAAGCAGGTTGTGGTTCAGCTACAATCTCCGAAGTATGAGTAATTAGTCTACAATGTTAAAGCCAAGTCGAAAGAGATGAACTCACAAGCTGTAAAATTTATCTGTATTTTTTAAGGTAAATAACCATCTCCGCCAGAAATAATGAAACCTGATGTTGATTACACAGAACCGCTTTGTAATTGCCATACAGTGTGTCTCCTATAATCAACATTGCATTATTTCTGTTCAACGTTTCCAATGAAGTATCGTTACCGCGGTACATTCTTCACTCCCCATAAGCTTCTTTAAACTATGTTCACATAGATTAACTACCCTTGCATTGCGTTTATGCCACATTCGGTTAAAGGATACATGTTGATTCTCCTTGTATCAGTGTCTTAGTATATCTGAACCAGGCACGATCAGTTAGATAGGAGGCACGAGAAGGTTAGACAGGGTCAACAAAGACAATATATACTTTAAATGCAACAAATAATACTACTTCTGCAGCAGAGGCTCTAAACTTTCCTCATTTGGTGTGTTCATTTGATGTGGAACAGAGGTTCTCAACATTCCGTATTTAGTTTGCCCATTTAAAAAGCCAGTGAATGTATCAATGAATTTTTAGAACTCATGAGATATTCTGTGGATTTTCTAAAGATTTTGCTTAAGTGTAGCATCAGTCGGCTTATATATAAATATGCTTACATGAATGTCCAGACTTACATATATACTATTAGATTATATATGTACTTATCACGATAATATATCACGGCGAAACATCCAGGATGTTTTATTATTCATTTTCCTATATCACTCTGAAGAAACCTTGCTTCTGTTTATGTATTATTTATATTTACAAGTAGGCATGCTAGTCCCTGTAGTACTGATTCCTGATGATACGTGATTGTATTCAATGTTTGTTTTTATCGTGCGATATACAGAACTGGGCAGTATGTGTCGATCGATCCGTATTCATTGTAGCTTGAGAGTACACACATTGTAGCGATGGCCTTGACTAAAATCTTAAGAGATGCGGATTGGTCGAATAAGGAAAACGTGTAGACTCAAATTGCCAGGCGAATATGTGCCCACTGAACGTACCTGGTCCACATTCCGCCTGTGGCCTTCTGTTTTAATGTTTTCTATAAATCCTGAATACTTCTTGGTAATATTATTTATACGTATTTCTCAACTTCAATTTTAACATTATCACTCATGTTTTAACCCAGCTACTCTTTGCCGACGATCAGGCTATAATACCATATGAAGAAACTGAACTACAACGTCATCTAACATCCATGAACATCGAGTGCAGGAACAACAACATGAAGTTAAGCATAGATAAAACAGAAACCATGGCAATAGGAAGGGATACACACAATCTAAATATATCAGTGGAAAATCAAGTCATTAAACAAACCAACACCTTAAATTACTTATGCGTAACATTCACTTCAGATGGAAAGATGGAGACCGAAACAGACATTCGCTGTAGCAAAGCTAATCAAATACTGAGTCAATTGTCCCCTTTATTGCAACACAAAATGCTAGGAATGTCAAAAAAAAACATCTTATCCAAAGTATGTTCAGTCCAACCCTGAGCTACCAATGTCAAACATGGTCCTTAACAACGAAACATAAAAGACAGCTGGATACAACAGAGATGATATGTCTGAGAAAAGCCACAGGAGTGACCAGAAGACACAGAATTAGAAACGGTGTCATAAGAGAAAGAGTGGGTGTCATATCAGTTCTACAATACATACAAAACCAACAGATACAATGGTTTGGTAATCTGGAAATAATGCCGTGTGATTCATTAGTTTATAAAGCATATACGAAGAGAGGAGAAGCAGAAAGAAGAGCCAAGAGTAGACCTAGAGTACGCTGGATCGACAACATCAAAGAGACATTACAACTTCAAATAACATTATCTGATGCTGCCAGAAAAGCGAGAACAAGAACATTGTATCTCCCTCGACACCCGTAAAGGGTAAAAGATGAAGGAAAGAAGAAGACCCATATTTTATTTCTTCCTAATTCTCATTGAAACATATGTTGTAAACGACACTGATATGTAAATTGGCCATTTGTTTGAATGTTTATCTGTGTAGGGTTCAAATATTCTACTTAATAGTGTATTCTTAATGTTTTCAATTGAGTTCTATGTCTCCTAGCTAATATGTAATACAATCAATATCGATATATGTTCTTTTGATCTTGAGATAGCTACATTTATGTAGGTGTTTATTGTATAAAATGTAGTGTGTTCGTTGTTCACAGTGTGACTTAATTTCATCTGTTATTTTATGTCACTTATGTGAGCTGTTAAATATTGTTACTGAATACTTGAATAATAATTATATTTCATAAAAATGAAATAGGAAATACATCGAAACATCTGCACATCATAGCTGTGTAACTGTAACAATGGGCGTCACAAAGGGTTTTAATCCGGGAAAATGAAATCACAAATGTTCCAAATGGACAGAATAGGAAAAGAAGACTTGCCCTGACGCCATCTTGTATTTGATTCGCGGATCTCAACGGCACTCAAATTATTACATGTTTCTATATCGTTATAGTGGAATGAAAAGAAGAGAAAATGCTAAGCTAGTTAGAGCAGTCATGGATACATCACAGAACGAGAAAGAGGATGTGGAGAGTGAGAATATATTAATTCAGGTAGTGACAGAAACGGCCAGTGGAGAGGGGCGAAAGTTGAGCCTCTCTGACAAGATCAGAAGGACGCACAACTATTATCTCGTTGTTAGGTTGTGATATGTTTTATTTTGGTAACACATCTACCTATTTTTGTTTATCTTGACATTTGCCCGGTGTTACTCCAGCCACCTGCTTCATGTTTAGGGTTGTTACCCAACACTGGAACATTTATCCCCCGAACAACTATTAACTGACTGGTGTACTGTGCTAATGCACCCTTAGATGGCTGACAAAATGACAAGCAGACTACTTAGGGAATGCCAAAAGAGCCGCGATGCTGGTCCCTAATCAAGAATCAAATATGAACTATTTGGAATATCTCTTCTTGATGGAGGGAAATTTAATTGGCACGAGCATGTTCTTATCAGTGTGCGCGCTAATAAAGGGTCTATGATATACTTTGCTGGAGGTAAGGAGGAAATGGAAAGTGCTGTTAAGGTCAATGTGTTATGTGTGGGAGGATAGATAGATAAGATCTAGTTAGCGGTGAGAGACAGTGAAGGTTAGAGTGTAGGATATGGAATGAGAGCAAGATTCTTGCAAGAATGCGATATTGTAAGAGTATGTACAGAACAACGAGTATGATATGTAGAGAGTGGTTGTGTTTAGTTATATCGTTGTTGCTTTTTTGTCTTTTTTATTGTTCGGAACAGTCGTGGTGTAGCTGTTAAGACATTTGCTATTGAATCTAGTACATTTTTGCAGATATCTAGGGATTTTCACATTATGCGACGAAATTACGTGTAAGTTGTACTTCCCGGCAGACGGCTGCTGTTGGTGTGCTGAGAGGGTCGGAGCACATATAGAGTAAACCAGAGTAAAATACATTAATCCTTTACCTCTATTGAATCTTTGAGCCACTCCATTTTTTCCAAATTATTGGGGCCTTACAACTTGTCACACCATTTGGCTGATCTTTGAACAGCTCTGTACATTCACGGGTGACGACGAAAAGTACACACAAACTGACCGTTGAAAATATTCGGACCAGCTGGGTAATCAAACACGAATAATGTAGGTCTGTTTCTGTTGTTAGGTCACACATGCACGGATGCACGATGTTTGAGATTCTGCTTTTGATTTCTTCTGCTCACTTCTCCGCCGTTTGTAACTTTATATTCTGTTTGTTTTAGTTGAAATTTGAAAGCGCAGGTGATAAAATGTAGTCAATTACATGATACTAAAAAAGTATTTCTACAGAAAAGTATTTATGGAGACTTCAAACACTGCTACTAGATAATAACTGCGTGTGAACATACGACTTGAACGACAGATAATCTACATAAAATACATGTTTATTTCTAGTGCAAATTGTAAAACATCAGCAAACTTGTCATTTGTTAACTTTATATTAGTTTTTCTGTTGTTAGTATTCTTGCAACCTTCCTGGCGATTGTTTACTCCATTTGCCATTTTGTTGTGAACACGTGTATGTATGTGCATATTCGTGAATGTGTGTGTATGTATATACGTACGTGTGCGTATTAATATATGGATGTGCGCATATATATATATATATATATATGTATACATATATATATATATATATATATATATACATATATATATATATATATATATATATATATATATACATATATACATATATATAGTATGTATATTGCGTGTATATATGAACTTGTGTGTGCGTGCGTGTGTTGCGTGCGCGTGTATTGCGTGCGCGTGTGGCGCTTGTGATGAGTGCGCGTGTGTTGCGTGCGCGCGTGTGTTTTGCGTGCGCGCGCGTGTGCGTGTATGCAAGTATGCGTGCGTGTGCGTATGCGTGCCTGAAAGTATGCGTGTATGAAAGTATGCGTGTGTGAAAGTATGCGTTTATGCGTGTATGCATGTATGCGTGTATGAAAGTATGCGTGTGTGCAATTATGCGTGTATGCATGTATGCATGTATGCGTGTATGCATGTATGCGTGCATGCATGCACGTATGTATGTACGTATGTATGTACGTATGTGTGTACGTGTTTATGTGTGCGAATGTTGTGTCATATTTTGTTTCGTGCTTCCATGTGTATACGTAACTGAGCCAATATGTTATTGTTTTGCTATTATATGCATGTTTCCGGATCCCAGAAAGAGGAGGCAATGAATAAAAGCAGTTTTAACTGGCCTGTATGTAGCAAGAAGCTACTACGGATGTATTAGTGGGAAAATGTGGATGTGCCATCAAAACCCACAGTGATACACAAGTCAGGCTGTGATCGAATATATGGGGTCGAAAGGTAATACATTATGATAAAACGAATTCCTTGTCCTGACTAAATTTTGCTAATGTGCAGCTGTTTGAGAATAAGCAGACAGAAGAAGAACAACACAATTTATGTTTGTTTATTATTATCACACATGCCCCAACTATAGCACATATCAACATTTGTTATCACACATGCCCCAACTATAGCACATATGAACATTTGTTATCACACATGCCCCAACTACAGCACATATCAACATTTGTTATCACACATGCCCCAACTATAGCACATATCTACATTTATTACCACACATGCTCCAACTACAGCACATATTATCATTTGTTACCACACATGCCCCAACTACAGCACATATCATCATTTGTTACCACACATGCCCCAACTACATCACATATCAACATTTGTTATCACACATGCCCCAACTACAGCACAAATCAACATTTGTTATCACACATCGCACGTCTGTTGCCGGGGCCCGAAAGGGGAGCAAAGAATAGCAAAAATGTTTACCTTCCATGCATGTCGTAAAAGGCGACTAAGGTGGTTATGGGATATATTTGGCTGTCCCATCCCATATAGGGTCAGTGACCCAAAGCCATGCTGAAGACCGATATGTCAGGCCGAAAGGCGCAGATATCACAGCAATGATGTAAACCATGACACAACGCATTCCATTCTCCTGACTACATCATGCTAATCTTCAGGAGTTTAAGAACGAACGCAGAAGAAGAAGAAGAAGAAGTTATCACACATACCCCCAACTGCAGCACACATCAACATTTTTCCATTATTTACTGTGTGAACTAAGAAAATTAACTCATGGTTCTACTCGTACATATAAAGCTGCCCCATGCAACCTAATGCATCTTGTATAGCCACACTTACAGCATAGTCTGACAACACAACAGTGTCCATACAATATCGATTATCTAAATGTATAATTTCTCATGGGTATTAATTCCAAAGCTGGAGTTTTGCGCTTTCATGATTGTGAATATCTATGAACAAGATAAACACAAATATACATGCATAAACAAATTAAGCTGTATAGAAGAAATAAACAATGTGCATTCTTTGATTCGTTGTACCGCTTCGTGGTTAGAATTGCTAGTGTAAGTAATCCAATGGCGATATGACGTTTACAAGCGCAAAATCTCTTCATTCTTCACATTTAAATTAGTCATTACTCAGGAATATTTGCAAGATTGCAAAAGTAAAGAATAATGAAAAATATGAATATACAGCTCTCTGTGAAACAGTTCATGTATACTATAGGCGAATTTCACATGTTATTGTAATTATATGTATACTACATGAGAAACTACCGCATTTGTGAATACAGTATCTGACTAAGAAGAATAATGTTGCTCGTCCGTGGGAGTCGACGATGAACATTCAGCCTAACTGGTATGATGATGAAGACGATGGTGTAAGTTGACGATGATGGATGTTGATAGTTGAATAATGAGTGGCGCTGAATTTTGCGTAAAGTGTGGAGGAGTTGCGCCATTCGTCGACCTCACTCTTCCTTCTTGATCCAACATGTTCCAGTGGCGAGATAAATCAAGATGGTTGGCGATGTACCAGGAAATAGTGGATGACCAGAATTGTCTGCGTGCCACACAGAGAAAATTTATTCCACAACGCTCTTGGTTAGTTGGTTGGTTGGTTGGTTGGTTGCTGATCCAGCGATCCATGGGCTCATGCCCTTTGGCCTAATACCATTAGATGGCATTATATTGCTGGGAAGTCTGGATTTTCGGCCCACCCCGGGACAGAGCCAGAGAATAACTATCACACCTCCAGGAAGGTAGGTTTGAACCTATGCACTGCGCCTAGCCCCTGTAGCCAAGATAGGGTTCACTGTGCTCATTCCCCGCCACCAATTGACTACTAGTTATGCCGAACTTCTCTATAGCTCCAAGCATGCAACCAAATGTTCAAGTCAAAAGGATTGTCACGTCCTGAGTCACTGTGCCTCTATGATGGGCCTCAGCCATAGTAAAAACAGTGATGTCAGTTTCCTCCTCCTGATTGCTGCACAGTATATCTCTGGCTCTCTCCCAACCACAGAGGGTACATACATATATATTCAGGCAAACATGAAAAACATTTCAACAACAAAACAAAATCATAACTGTATAGATGACATTCCATGAAGCTTCTATAAGAAGATAACCTCAATATAACGGTATGTCATCAACTAAGGATTTCTGTTGCATGGATGGTATGTCTAGTGGGCCATTGGTGAGACCCACAGACGCAACCACATGCGTACACAGCGCTTTTCTGGCAAGTGCCTTCCAGCCCATTGAACATTATATGTTTTACTGCGCTGTGCGCCATTTTCTGGCCTCGTATGCTTGGGCAGACATTCTGTGTTTACCTCCGGACCGGAGTCCATCGATTTCCCTCACCTGGTTTGACCGGCCTGTCAAAGCCGTTACCGGAGCATGGAAGCTGCCGCATGATGGCAACTACTGGGAGCCACAGGTGACAGCTGTGTGCGAGGTAGGGATCAAGGATATGAGAACTACTCCAAATGAAGATTACCAGCCTCAGCATCTGAAGTACTGCAACTCCCTGGAACCCGAAATACCCCAAGAAGAATACTAAACACTCAACATCAGGACACGATAGAATGCTTTCTCATATGAGACGGGTAAAGATCTGCTGGACACTCAAATTGGTGATAGATTGAACAGGATCATAAGAAGAATCTAATAGATCAATGACATGAAAACCGCATGCAACAAAAGGAAACAGTGAAGATCTAGGTGCATATAGAGAAGATGCACCGTGAAGGACTTTACAGATCGGAATCACGTGGAATATGTTTGAGAACATATCCAAAGATAACGTTAAGTGGAGCATATTGTCCGTGGTCTATAAGCCCGATTCTATAGCTTTCACCGGTTTAATTGTTTAATTATTATAAATCGCATTGCCAGAACAACATAGAAGATCGGTATTCGAAGTACGAGAACGTTAGAGTGAGTTGTATTTATGACACTGGCTAACAAACAACTCTAGATCGAGCCTGATTCCTACTTCTGAATGCCTCGCAAAGAGAAAGGGTGCCGCATCCGATAGGCCCAGGCAAAAAGGGACAAAGATGGCATTCGTGGTACAACTCTACTGTCAAGATTTCCTATATCGGAAATACACTTGCAGAGAGAAAGGGTTCCGTACCCGATGGGCTCAAGAACAAAAGGGACAACGATTTTAGCCCTGGTCCAACTCTACTGTCAGGTGTTCCTATGCCGGAAACACACTTGCAGAGAGAAAGGGCTCAGTACCTGATGGGCTCAGGCGATATTGGGACTAGGTCGCCCAGCTGGAGAACGCCTTGATCTCAAACGCGTGGTGTGAGACTCGAACGTTGGTGAGATGTCGGTGAACGACACCTCGGCTAAGAAGGCGAAAGAGCCAGGGTCCAACTCTTCTGGTGAGTTCTTCCTCCTAAGGAACCAGGCTCACGGATGAGAAACGGTTTAGTGCCCGATGGGCACAGGCGCAGTACGTCCAATTACACGAGGCAAGTTCATAGACAGTGGAACAACTCGTGCGAGACAGACGAGAGTAAAAATCATCTGGGCGAAGAGTCACCACACACGCGCGTGCCTGGCGACAGATAGGGAAGCTGTCACAGGCTAGGGTAACCCACCCAAATTGCCAAGGCAAGCCGAAATCGGATGTGCTAGGCCTAGAAGATGCATAACGGTAGCACAGCGTAAACACGCTCCCGGCGGAAATCGCATGGACACCCATGCTTGTTACAATGGAGCGAACGCAAAACAAAACAAACTTCTGAATGCGATTGCTATAACATTGTGAGATCTCCATAGATGGTGTTATTAATAGATTGCAATTGGACACAGTCATGTGCAGTTTAGATTATTACAACAACACTAGGAACAAGCTAAAGCAAAATAATAATTAACGATAGTGCAACACAAGAGTATGGATACGGTAAAATAGTGATAAAAAGTCTATTGGAAATAGTATACAGTGAAAACGGCTAGAGCAACGACTTGAGTGGGCAAATGGAAAAAATGTGAAGTATTTGCCAGCATGCAACACTAGCAACGACTTATCAAGAGAGCAATTATTCTGTATTTGTTTCAACATTGCTAATATATATATATATATTTTCCGGATATATATATATATAATATACATACTATTTTCTAAGATATTTCTGTCGGATAGGCGGTAGAGTTTTTTTTTCTTCAAATCTCAAAATCCCAACTACACATGCGCGATTATTTATTTTACAATTGGAATCCAAAAGCTCTTATTAAAATTGTGGCGAAACCTTTGGAAAATTTATATTATTACAGCAGACCTATGAAAAGCTAGACAACAGATGGATGATATGACCCATCACATAATCACAACTGGCTCCAACTTTCTCGTGGTTCGAAAACTCATCGTCCAAGTTGTACTGGCGATATGATTGAATGTATTCGTGGTGTCTCAAAATTCAACAATAGTTGAATAGCAATAGTATGTTTGTGATATGTTTTCATGAGTCTATATTAGTATATGATATATAAGTAACTTTCTACATTCTAAAGATAAGTCCCATGGTAGCATCCAGCTGTCGGGGGATAAAGATAACTCTTCATTTACTAGCAGCACCAACTATTACGTGGGGTGGACAGTTACCTTCCTTGCTATGATTACCTCACTTAATTCATGCGTCAGAGTACTCATTTACAGCTGAGTCGACTGGAGAAGTGATCGTGTCAAGCGAAAAATCACGACCCCGGATGTTTTTATGTTTGTGCGGACCCGGTATCAAACCTGGCACGCTGTAACCCGCTGATAAGCAAGCAATCTCACTATCAACAAGGCTACCACGCTTATTTACATTCGGTAAAACTACGGATCAATTCTTCCCTGTGCTATAAATAGCACACAATGTTTACATTTTTAACTATTCGACGTCACAGATTTCCGTGTACACCAATGAAATTAATGGATGCCGTGACGTCACATTTTCCAACACAAACGACATCAACCACATTTATAATTATAACTTTTATAATTAATTAACTTTTTTTTATTTATAACTGATCCTAACCTTTAGCCCCCTCCCTAATCTAAATGCTAATGCCAGATTAGTATTCCGTTTCAAATAAAATTTAATTTTAATTACAACTTCTACAAACACATTGCAAAGGTTAGGTAATACCTCGAAACTAGAATAAAGTCACAGTGAAGAGTTGATTCGTAGTTGCGCCTTTACATCATATTGTATTGTTTACTCCCGTTTCTGATTTTTTCATCTTAGCTTCTATGATACTACTTATTATAGGAGACTTGCTCGACTTCCATGGTTTATAGTGTTGTCAATTGTGATTCATTAGAGACTCATTAGAAGTTGTGATTTATTAGATATTGTAATTCATTAGACATTGTGATTCATTAGAGACTCATTAGAAGTTGTGATTTATTAGAAATTGTAATTCATTAGACATTGTGATTCATTAGAGACTCATTAGAAGTTGTGATTGATTAGATATTGTAATTCATTAGACATTGTGATTCATTAGAGACTCATTAGAAGTTGTGATTTATTAGAAATTGTAATTCATTAGACATTGTGATTCATTAGAGACTCATTAGAAGTTGTGATTTATTAGAAATTGTAATTCATTAGACATTGTGATTCATTAGAGACTCATTAGAAGTTGTGATTGATTAGAAATTGTAATTCATTAGACATTGTGATTCATTAGAGACTCATTAGAAGTTGTGATTGATTAAAAATTGTAATTCATTAGACATTGTGATTCATTAGAGACTCATTAGAAGTTGTGATTTATTAGAAATTGTAATTCATTAGACATTGTGATTCATTAGAGACTCATTAGAAGTTGTGATTTATTAGAAATTGTAATTCATTAGACATTGTGATTCATTAGAGACTCATTAGAAGTTGTGATTGATTAGAAATTGTAATTCATTAGACATTGTGATTCATTAGAGACTCATTAGAAGTTGTGATTGATTAAAAATTGTAATTCATTAGACATTGTGATTCATTAGAAATTGTTGTTTATTAGAAATTGTGATTCGTTTGGAAATTGTATTTTATTAGACATTGTGGATCATTAGAAATTAATTTTCCTTAACAGTTCCCAGCATAAATCTAGATAAATGCATACATGTCTTCCTTGTGTGGATGCACTGGATAGTGACTTCTTGGACTGACGAGCCAAGTGTTGATATTGTCTACTTTGTGCTGAAGTTTGCTGTCAACGCAAAAGATTCCCACGATTGATAGTTTATAATTCGACTCTAGGTCGAATTTATTTATACATATGAATTTTTTGTTTAGCCATTGCTATCTTCCAGAGACATTTGCTTCCTCAGTCTAAGAAGATTGTATCCAGATTGTCACTACGAGGAAAGTCTTTAGTTCTGTTGCCCTTATGAATCCGAAAGATAGTTTTGGAAAAAGAATACAGCAGACAAATTCGCCCAGGATAATTAAAGACTTTGAGTCGAAGTACAAAGCTCACGAAACGATAATTGTTACCTGATAATTTTAATGCTCTTAGGAAACCATCAACTAGATGAACTGTGTATGAAAATAATACTCACGTGAAAGACAGGTAATGGAGTTCTACTGGATGACGACTGACGCACTATCACTGACGGATGTCTACATGAATATGTGTATGGTAACTTAGTTTATGACGCCTCATTATACCACGACGTTATAATTATAGTAGAACTGTAGGAATAGGTAATCCCGTCCGTAACGTAAAGTAGATTGTTTAAAACTATGGTGAAGTCGAATGTGTTGGATCACAAGACACGGATATAGCAGAAAAGCTGAACCCATGACACAAAGCATCACAATCTATGGACTGAATTATTTTTTCTGACGTTTCATATAATTTAACGTAGACAGAGAAGTTTGTACCACATTCAGCAAGTACACCATACAGAAGAAGCAATCTCTCGGGAGTACCACATTCAGTAACATACGAGTATATACATACATTCAGTTACATACATATGAGTACCACATTCAGTAAGTACACAATGTAAAAGAAGCAATATCTCGTAATACTTGAGTAAGTACACCATACAGAAAATGCAATCTCTCGGGAGTACCACAATCAGTAAGTACACCATGCAGAAGATGCAATCTCTCGGGAGTACCACAATCAGTAAGTACACCATACAGAAGATGAAATCTCTCGGGAGTACCACAATCAGTAAGTACACCATACAGAAGAAGCAATCTCTCGGGAGTACCACAATCAGTAACATACGAGTATATACATACATTCAGTAACATACATATGAGTACCACATTCAGTAGCATACGAGTATATACATACATTCAGTAACATACGAGTATATACATACATTCAGTAACATACATATGAGTACCACATTCAGTAACATACATATGAGTACCACATTCAGTAAGTACACAATGTAAAAGAAGCAATATCTCGTGAGTAATACTTGAGTAAGTACACCATACAGAAGATGCAATCTCTCGGGAGTACCACAATCAGAAAGTACACCATACAGAAAATGCAATCTCTCGGGAGTACCACAATCAGTAAGTACACCATACAGAAAATGCAATCTCTCGGTCTTTCTATGGAGTAAGCAGCGATATCTACTTTCATTGACTATGTCGACGTCGAATAGTAGTCGAATTATCGACCTATGTCTCTGTTGCCTTCACTTTTGCATGTTCTTTGCAAATCACATGTAACGATTGAACTAAAACCCGGGTCGCCTGGTCGTCAGGAGTTTGTGACTTAGCTATTTGATAACACTATCGCTTCTTATGTTTAAGTTTATGTTGGTGATTATGAAATATGTTTGAAGTATGAATATATTAGTCTGTGTGTGTGTTAAGTAACTATGTTTGAAGTATGAATATATTAGTCTGTGTGTGTGTTAAGTAACTATGTTTGAAGTATGAATATATTAGTCTCTGTGTGTGTTAAGTAACTATGTTTGAAGTATGAATATATTAGTCTGTGTGTGTGTTAAGTAACTATGTTTGAAGTATGAATATATTAGTCTGTGTGTGTGTTAAGTAACTATGTTTGAAGTATGAATATATTAGTCTGTGTGTGTGTTAAGTAACTATGTTTGAAGTATGAATATATTAGTCTGTGTGTTAAGTTTCATTGTAGTGACGACTATTATTTTTATATACTTTATAGGACTATCTAGTACAGTTTGGATATTTGAGTGATCAGGGATCTGGAACTGCAGCTCTTAGGACTGAGGAATCGTTAGTGCAAGCATTGAAACATTTTCAGAAAATGGCTGGCATTCCAGTCACTGGTGAGTACGTGTGTGTATGGGCATATGGACGTGTGAATGCCTGCAGTTGCAGGGGTGTGAGTGTATGCAATAGAGCTGGATTGTTAGTGAATCTATGAGTGTTAGTCTTGTGTGTGTGTTCGTCCATCTCAAGTGATGATGACCATTTTTTACATCCACTTTTGAACATTCAGTTAGAATTATGACCATGCGTAATAGTTCGTAGATGGCTAATGAGCCATTTGACCTAATGAGTCAAAGACCCCTATTCGAGCTGTAAATGTTCATGAACAGTTCGGACATTAAATGACCGCTTGGGCGGATTCAGTGAGAAAACTTTTCCCTTTGGGTGAATTTTCGTGAATGTGAAAATGATTTGAACTGGGGATTTTGATTAAAGTGAGGAGGAGTTGTGCAAAGCGTCGACCTCACTCTTAGAATGTGTAGGAAGTGGATATATGAGGAGTGAAAGATCGTACCGCTGAGTGAACGAGTAAACGACTGAACATGTGAGTGAGTGTATAAGAGGATAACGTAATAAGTGTGTTATTTGGTTTATGACAAATAATTTTGTGACATGCTGTGTATGAAAAAAATACCTCAATAGTTATACTCTTCTGAGCGATCTAACCTAGCTATGTAATGTTACGCTAGGCTAGGTTTACATAGTTATGCTTCTATGATTCTATGCTAATTTATTAGATTGTGTATTAGTCGACCAATTATGATCTCCGTACATTCTGTTGAAAGTAAGTATATCTACACAATGAGGTTTAAGTCATATGTCACAATGAGGTTTAAGTCATATGTCTCAATAGAACATTTTTAAATAAACGCTCTAGAATGAGGCAGTATGTAAAATAGTTGTCCAACATACGAATCTTGATGTTGACAGGCAAACTCGATCAAGACACTAAGGCTATGATGGAAGTACCTCGATGTGGCAATAAGGACAACATTGAATTAGGTACAGGCGCCAGGCGAAGACGATACGCTCTACAAGGTATGTTCTAGCATCATCATGATGTGCTGTCCATTAAATACGAACACATTTTTGCCAGGTAGTGACGACTTCCAAATGCCATTGACAAAAACTGTCAAGAATTCAATGACAGTCCCCTTCCCCTACCTTCTATTCCTCTTAACTATACGTTTTTTTAAGGTGTGGTAAGGAGGGAACAGTTTTTCTGGTCAGCATTCTTCTGTAGAACCACATCTCTGTTTATTCTAATTTCCCACTTTCCTGTTTCTTTATTGTCCAAAACTCGCATAAATATGTCAGTATAGCACCGAAAATCTCTCTTCCTCACTTCTAATGGTTCGGTCATATTACACAATATATTTTTTAATTGTTCTGAATGTTGTTTTTGCCTGCAATATCTGCGGTTTATTTCTGTTGAGCTTCTTTCATCTGCTGTAATCGTTGTACATACATATTTGAATTAGTGGACCTTTTTAATACTATATACTTTCATCTTGCAAGGTGTAGTATTTTGTTTCTTTGAAAAAACCATTACTTCTGTTTTCTTTATATTTATATACATTTTAAAAAAATATTTAATATATTTATATTCTCAAAAACAATTTCAGCGGTGTATAATAACAGTATTGTTGACGTCATCATTTGTCAAACCTTTTGCTTTCTCACTTTGTCAACAACGCACCATTTTCAGACCCACTCCTTTAGTGAGGTTCATCCTCTATCCTGGCTAGGAAGTTCCAGTTCTATTGTGGTGATTTAAAACATCAACAAGCCGCCATGCTTCTCTGTCCTCAACTTGTAATGTTTTTAAAGGATTTTATGACCACTTCTTGCTATTGTCAATCCAGATTTGATTTTCTTCTTCCTCTTATCCCTTTAACTGTTCTTTGTACAATCGTACGTGAAAGAGAATCTTCTCTTAAATAACAACAACAGCAGCAATAACAAAAATAATAATATAATAATACCATGATTTATTAGGGTCTTAGATGTACCCAACGATACGAAACGATACGATACGAAACGATACGAAACGATACGATACGAAAACAGGAGACCTATTGGACGCCCTCGTAAAAGGTGGATAGATGGTGTATTAGAGACACTCGGAAATATAACAGCAGAAGAGGCAAATAGAAGGGTAAAAGACCGTACACTCACTCTCCCCTCAACACCGAAAGGTACATGAGGACAGAAAGAAGAAGAAGAAGTACCCAAATGGAGACATAAACACAGAACATCTCTCCAAACACTTTTGTCCTCATCCATTCTGATGAATGTTAAAACATCATATCCAGATTATTCCAAGATTTTGTTAATCCAGGATATTCTCTGACCACTAATTTCTTCTAACATCTTCAATTATTCATTTAACTTAACTTTTTCAAACTAAACCGTGTCATCGTATACGTCCACACCACGAAAACGAACCTTACTGTATATCCGAACCAAGTCGGTTTTCGACACTTTACCATTGAATGCAGTTGTTCGTATTGACCTGCGAATGTATGTATTGGATTTATTTTTATATTTTATTTTATTTATTTTATTTTGTATTACATATTTTATTTTTATAAATATAAAAGGTATGATTAAAACCAATCACGTGCACTATGTTATGTTTAGGGTGAGAAGGTGACCACCAAATCAAATAAAAAGTAGTATCCACTGTCCACTCTCTTGAAGGGACAAGGTTCTCGTTTTCCGGCTACGCACATGATACTGCCAGTTATCACTACTTATACCACAATTGCAGGACTGAAACAATAGTTTAGTACATATGTAGTACTAGAGAAGACTAAGTATGTTCAGCGGCGGGTTGGTTACTCCACCCAATGATCTCCAAAGTAGTAAAGCTTTGTAAATACCAATGGATTGACTTTTCGGGGGATACAAACCCTTCTATCTGCAGCATGTCTAGACTAATCAAGTCAATGTCATCATTTTTCCTCGTTTCGGGTTGCATTAGCATGCATTTAATGAGGAATATCTAAGAAAAGTACAGAGTACCCCACCTGGGTACGAATAACATGACGAATCTAAGAATACCCCATCTAGATGCTGGTGAATATCCACAAAAATAGAACGATGAGCCTCAGAAAGGTACAGCATACTTCACCCATATGGTGATGAATATCGTCAAATAATAACATGTTTGAATCTAGGAAAGGTACAGCATACTCCACCTAGATGCCGGTGAATGCTGTCAAGAAATAACATTATAATTTAGAAAATATTGAACCAAAATGTGTGCAGCTCGTAACCATGCCGTTATTAGTGGTTCACAACACTTATGTACCCGTAACCCCCTTTCGTTCCTGCGACCCCATTTTGTGTCCGTAACTCCTATTTTTATACGTAACCGCCATGTGTACTCATAACACATTTTTGTACCCGTAACGCATTTTTGTACCTGCAAATCACTTGTGTATTCATAACCCCCTTTTTTTATCCCTAATCCTTTTTTGTAAGCGTATCTTCATTTTAAACTCGTAATCCCATTTTGTACCCGTAACTTCATTTTGTACATGCAATAAATATTGTCCCTGCAATCCCCTTCAGTATCGGTAAGCCCCTTTTGTAACCATAACTCCGTTTTGTGGGCCTACCCGTAATTCCGTTTCGTACCCGTAATTGTGTTTCGTACCAGCAACTTCCATTTTTACCCGTACCGCCTTGTTTTATCCGTAACCATATTTTGTGCTTGTAATCCCCTTTTGAGATCACATATCGTATGTGTTGTCTTCCCTACGATGCCTAAATAATAAAATAAATGTCGAAAAATTGGTTGACTCTCACAGACCACCAACATCTGGTTGACTTTCTCATACAGAGAACTAACAGCTAGGGAATTTTATCTCTCAGACCAGCAAGAGCTTTCTCTGACAGACCACCAACCACTATTTAACTTACTATTACAGAGCACTAAAAGCTGGTTGACTTTCACAGACTAACAAAAGTTGATTCACTTTCTCTCACAGACGACCAAAAGTTTATTGAATTTTTCTCACAGGCCACCAAGGGTTTATTTGAATTTCACAGTTCACGAAACGGTGGTTGGCTTTCTCCCACAGACCGGCAACAGTTAGTTCTCTCACATACCATTAGGAATTGGTTGAGTATCTCACACAGACCACCAGAACTTTGTATGGTTTATCGGCATCTATCTTATTAATTGTCTGTCAAAAAGATGCCTTTAATGTGCAACCCTCCGCCCCCCCCCGCTGTCATATTGTGCTATGGCACCTCAATTAATGTATTTTCTCTGGGTTCTCTCCTTCTCCCCCTTTTTAAAAAAAAACAACTTGTGAAACCACCAGGGAGCCACATGTCGTACGTAGATAACAGCTGGTGTAAACTACAAACATATTCTGTACTGTTCATTACAGTATGTGCTGTCATCATATTCTGCAAATCGACCTTTTTTTCCGTCACCAACTGACGTTATTGACAACGGATGTTATATAGAAATATAATCGCCAGTTTCACACGATGTGGCTCATGATTAATTGAATTAAAAAGAGTTTAAGAAAGACATGAAAAAAATGTGCTTGTGTCCAACTATGATTTCTATCAATCATTTCTATTCTCAGGTAGTAAATGGGGAAAGCGAGAATTGACTTTCAAGATCTCAGAATTCCCACGAGATATGGATTCTGAACAGGTTGAAAAAGAAGTTTATCATGCTTTGAAGGTCAGTCGTTTCGTTCTACATTAAAATTTCTTGTCAAGTACCAAATTGTTCTCCAACAGTTGTTTGTCGTCATTTAGAATACCAGAGATTATGAAGATAAATGTAGATAGCCTGAAGTATTTAAGAACGTTCGTACATGGCACCAGTAGAGAAAGATTATGAAACAACAACTTATAATCGGAAACTGTATAACATCATTTTTGAATATATATATATAGAGAGACAACAAATAAAATAGTTTTGAAATATCATGAGAAGGAAATACAGCAACATACCTACAAAAGCATAAAATTTGGTCGAGCTGTTGACCAAGGAGAGTCAGCGATGTGACGCATTGATTACCTACAACGTTCTGAACACTTAATTTTTGTTAAATTTCCAATATTTCGTATGCATTGTATAGGCTGTCTATAACGTCGATGTTCACTAAAGGCACGTATATCCCCACTATATACTCCCAATTCATATGACGTAGTGTCACCACCAATGTAAATGAGTGCGCAGTGACGTTGAAAATACCAGGTATAATAGACAACCATTGGCGCTCGGTGATTGGACTAGCAACTAGCAGGACTAGCCGAGTCCCCATATCACGTTATATAATTAGTAAATCTATTTTGTCGCTAATTTCCATAACATATAAAGCGCCTAAGAAGAATATTTAAAAACTATTGTATAAACAACAGAAGTATTCTTCAGCCAATGACGAATTTCAGCTAGCGTCACAATATCCTTTCATTGCACTTACCATAAGCAGCACACAACCATGAGAAACGATGTTTCAACAGATTGGATAATGTGGGAAATCCGTTATTCAAAGTATACTGTATTAGATAAACTAACAGTACGCGGTCCATCATAGTTAGCAATGACACTTTTCATTTGCTTCTTCAATACGTTGTGATAGTATAAAATGGCTGGAGCTAATGAAGAGATCTAGTGAAATCGATCAACAATAAATATAACTTGTTTCATAGAGTGAGTTATGGAAGAAGAAATCCGTACTAAATATAAAAGTGAAATTGAATGTAAATAGATCAACAAGCAAACTTACACAATTTGTGAGTGATAAGCGATTATTGAATATCATTTAGAGCACACAAAAATTGTGAAGAAGAGCAACCGATAGTACAAATCAATAACACTTGACATTTCTTTTAAAACAAAAATGAACTATGCGTGTTATTTGAAAACACAGTTACTAGATTACTAGAAATGTGGTTCAATTACAGAAACATTGGTTACCCGCGAGATCACCGATTTGAGATAAGTAATGATTTTCTACTAGCAATGATGGGCTGGAAACCATAATCTTAGGGTGTGGGAGGGGAATTTTTTTCTGAAATACAAAAAATATGTTTTAGTGTATCATGTTTGTTTTAGTGAGTAATTTCTAATTTGGTGAGTCATCTCAGCATTATTGATTCATCTTTGTTTTAGTGAGTCATATGTTTTAGTGAAGCATCTCTATTTTAGCGACTAATATTACATGTGGCGAGTCATCTCTGTTTTAATGAGTTATCTCTGTTTTAGTGAGTCATATATATTTTAGCGAGTACTGTCTAATGTGGTGCGTCATCTGTTTTAGTGAGTCATCTTTGTTTTAGTGAGTCATCTCTGGTTTAGTGAGTCATCTTTGTTTTAGTGAGTCATCTCTGGTTTAGTGAGTCATACATGTCTTGGCGAGTAATATCTAATGTGGTGCGTCATCTGCTTTAGTGAGTCATCTTTGTTTTAGTGAGTCATCTCTATTTTAACAAGTAATCCTTGTTTTAGTGAATAGTCTCTGTTTTAGATAAGAATCTCTAATGTTGCAAGTCATCTCTGCCTTAGTGAGTCATTTTTCATGTAGTGAGTCAACTCTGTTTTAGTGAGTCATCCCTGTTTTATCGAGTCATCTCTGTTCAGCGAGTCATCTCTAATATAATGATTTGATCCTAGCTCCTGGGAGACTACATCACTTGATCGCTCAGCCTGGAACACCCAGAACACGGCTTGCTGGCATCACGAAATTTGAAAGAACACTGCCGGCAATCCACAAGCGCAAGAAACGGAAGGACAAATCCGAAAATTCTTCTACCCCAAACCTTCAGCACTCCTGCAAGCACTGCAATAGAACTTTCCGTGCACAAATTGGACTCATCGGGCATCTACGAACTCACAAACCAAATTAGTTAATCACCAATTAAAATTTTTTTCCATCGCATTTAATGTTTTTCATTCCATGCTCATCTTCGATTGCGAAGGAGGAACACCATCATCAATATAATGAACCACCTCTGTTTTATTGAGCAATCTCTGTTTTAGTGAACCATCTCTGTTTTAGTGAGTCATCTTTGTTTTGGACTTGTAAGCATCTTATCTTTCAGGAGCCTAGTAACAAAAGATTATTATAATACACTGTGTATCATTTGTCAGAAAGTTGCGAACGTCCGTTTCGCTTTTGATCACCCTAAAGTTTAATATAATAATACGTATAGCTAGCTATATTTGCATTTGCATCAAACAGGTTTGGAGCGATGTGACGCCTCTGAATTTCACTCTGAGTCCTTCCCACGAAAGAACGGATATTGATGTCAGGTTTGCTCGACGTCATCATGGTGACGGGAATCCATTTGATGGGCGTGGTCGAACACTTGCTCACGCGTTCTTTCCACAATTCGGAGGTGATGTTCATTTCGATGATGACGAAGATTGGACAATCAATGTTTCATCAGGTATGTGAACAGTCTCTTTCACTCTATCACTTGAACTATCTCATAACTTTTCATCCGAAGACATACATTACTACAATGGATCATATGAACAACTTAATTAAATATATATATATATATATATATATAGCGAGAGAGAGAGAGAGAGAGAGAGAGAGGGAGACAATGAAGGATTATGAGCACCAATGATTACACCGTACCAGGCACTAGGCTGAAGGTTGCGGGTGATGTTCTTCCCGTTTAATCTACCAATTTATCGTGTTGAAGTGCGCGCAACTAGCAAACCTGTTACATACTTCTAGTTTGTAACTCTAAATTTATATTGTCGCTTTTCTCATGTTATTAAGATAATATACTTGCCACAGAGATTGGCTTAGTTCAGCCAGCAGAAGCTGAAAACTGGAACTGCCCAGGTCCTCATGTAATCTAGCACGACCACAGTCTGCCATAGCAAGTAGAGGTGCTGAAGCCAAGACGGAGGCAACCAGAGAATGGCGCACCACATCATGACACCAGGCGAAAACCGAATGAAAATATGTCTTTATTTGTCAAAGGAAATTACCGATATTGTCACATTTTAAGCAAACACCGAGAGAATTAACATTTCCGTATTTTGTTCTCTTGTGTGGCTCTCAATAAGAACCTTATGGTTCACGAGTTAAGATATAACTTATCCTAGCTGATCCGATATAGATTATCCCCCAGCTTATGTGTGAAGAAGAAAAAGTACAATTGAGAACTACAGAATATACTTAAAGGACAGCAGAAAAGTTATATAACATTAATAAGATATCTATATAATATAATCCCCAAAAATATGTGTCCGGGAGCTATAGGCGACCGAAAATGAGAGCAAGGAATAGAAAAACTGTGAGATGCTATGCAAGTAGTAAGAGGTGACTAACGAGGCCTGATGTTCATGTGGCTGTCACAAATATCAGAAACGTTCTATCTACACTGTAATCACATTCACTGCTGACTATCTGCACTGTAATCACTTTCACTCCTGACTATCCGCACTGTAATCACATTCACTTCTGACTATCCGCACTGTAATCACATTCACTGCTGATCACTGCTGACTATCCGCACTGTAATCACATTCACTGCTGATCACTGCTGACTATCCGCACTGTAATCACATTCACTGCTGACTATCCGCACTGTAATCACATTCACTGCTGATCACTGCTGACTATCCGCACTGTAATCACATTCACTGCTGATCACTGCTGACTATCCGCACTGTAATCACATTCACTGCTGATCACTGCTGACTATCCGCACTGTAATCACATTCACTGCTGATCACTGCTGACTATCCGCACTGTAATCACATTCACTGCTGACTATCCGCACTGTAATCACATTCACTGCTGACTATTAGCCCTTCAGAATGTCAAAAATTACAGTATTTTCTTCCTTAAATGCTCTGCGCCTCTTTCCTCTTTAATATTGCATGTTGTTACTTTGTACTCTAAACATCCTCTTCTCATCCTCTTCTCTTCATATGTGGACGGTTTTTTATGTTAATGGGCTGTTCACCAATTATTTTCACAATTAGGGGGGGGGGCGGAAAAATGGAGCCTGAAAAAGTTTAACAGTTGTTAACAAGAAGGGGATGGGGAAAGGGTTTGACAAAGATTGACGTCAACAAGGATTCTCTTATATAACAATGAATTGTTTGAATTTGAAACATTTTTCTAACAAGGTAAAAAAAAAAAAACAGGTTGTTTTGAGATTTTTTTCGACTTGTGGGGGGGGGGCTGGGTATTTAAAATTGATCTAATTTAAAAAGGGGGCCCTGATTTCTTTACACTGCAGCAGACGGATGTATCGGACCATTGGCGCAAATAAATCTGCGACACAACGCAATTCCATTCGCTGGACTATATTCTGCTGGAAATCTAGTAGGACATGTCCTGCTACAAGAGAATTCAGCAGGAGTTTGAGAATGTACGCTGAAGAAGAAGAAGAAGATTTCTTTACAGAAGTTGACAAGGGGAGGGGTGAAGTGTGGAACACAAAATGGTAAAGAATGGTATGTAATTTATGGACATTATTGCCAACATATAACGCTAAGTAACATAGTTTGTTGTTAATCTCACTCATTCACTGTTCATGAGTTTTAGTGTTGTACTTGGGATTCTCAATATTTGGGTATCAATCCCATTCATTAACTGTTCATGAGTTTTAGCGCTGTCCATGTTATTCTAATGATTTTGTTGTCAATCTCACTCATTAACTATTCATGAGTTTTCTAGCTGTCCATGAGATTCTAATGATTTTGTTGGTAATCTCACTTATTATCTGTTCATGAGTTTTCTACCTCTCCATAGGGTTTCTCATTATTCTTATAAAGAACCACATCTATGTGATCTCTAGTTTCTTATTGTTTATGTTCTACAGATTACACACAGTTGGTTAGCACATAAAAAATCAGGTTTTACGCTTCACGTTTCGTTGTCCCGAAGGAGGTCACGCATCGCATATTAAATTAAGCTCAAAATGGGGACACTTGGTAAAATATTTGAGAACCAGTTCCTGAAATAACTTTACTATGCTCCTTAATGATATGTTGTCTTAGAATGTCGATATACTTTGATCCATCTCCCTGTCAGGTGTAAACATGTTTCAAGTTGCCGCCCATGAGTTTGGCCATTCTTTGGGACTATCCCACAGCGATGTCAGTACAGCTATAATGGCGCCATTCTACAGAGGTTACAAACGTCTCTTTCAACTAGACCAAGATGACATTGGAGCTATACAAGAATTGTATGGTAAAGATACGATTCTATTGTTTTTTTCACAATAAATACTGGCCGCTGATACCACAGTATATCAAACCACACGCTAACGCAGTCAAACTGTAAACTTCAAGGTATCCGAATTTTACAATATTTTATCATGGGAGAGATATTTTTATCAAATTTTCTTAATTTGTATGCAAATCGGAAGTTGTTTGAGCGAATATTTTCATGTGTGTTCCTAACAGAGGTTTTTCGCTGGTACTTTATGTACGCGAGTGGTATATTACGTTAGCTGTTACTTGTTTTGGCATGCGCGATCGTGCACTCACACGCCCGCGCACCTTAGAGGAAACATTGCATGGGAGATGAACAGATATATAGAGCAAAATGAGACTTGGTGAGAGCGTATCCTTTGGTCCCGTTAATGATCAGTGTATAATGTGTCAAAAGTGGTGTCTTTGAGCAGGAAGTTGTTTGATGGAGTGTAAATGTAGATTTGCTGGACGGTTTCAAAAAAGCGTCATCCACAAATCGATTTATCATTCTGACCAGGAATGGGAAAACTACTGCTAGAGGGTGAAATCTAGTAATATTGCTGGTCCTCTAGACTGATTTAAAAGTACTACATGCACAAGCTAATGTTATAATGTTAATAATGCATAATTTAATGCACAAGCTAATGTTATAATGTTAATAATGCATAATATAATGCACAACCTAATAGCTAATGTGATAATGTTGCGAACTTTTCTTTTCCCGGTTGCAACATACGGTTGTGAAACATGTACCATAAGTAAAACAGCGGCAAAGATCATCGCCTTCGAGCTGAAATGCTACAGAAGTATACTTAGAATATCATAGACGGAAAAAAATCATAAACTCTGATATTATAAACACATTGAAGATTCCAGAGTGTTGGTTACTAAACACAATAACAAAAGGAAAACTACGCCTGTTTGGTCATATAAAGAGAACTGTTTAGAAAGACAAATAATGGAGGTAAGAGGAGAAAGGGAAGACCGAGAAAACGATGGACTGACGACATTAAAGATTACATGAATACATCGCTAGAAAATGCAAGCCACATCGCCCAAGACAGACAGAGGTTCAGAGAGTTCATTGGGAAGACAACGTTCTGGAAGGAATACGTCACATGACACACACGCACAAGCTCTTGAGCTTATCAAAAGACAAACTATAATAGATAAAGTGTAAGTTACAATGTTAAATAGTGATAGGTGAGACATCGTACGTTCCTACACCACCTTTTGATGTTCCATATCATGATTTGTGTGGAGACGACGAAACCAAACGCAGCAGTAGGAGTAAGCCTAAATCCTATCAAGATAAAATAATTATTTGACTGTTACGGATAATTTTTGTGACGTTCTATAAAACGTCAAAGAACTGGGGAAAAAATATGATATTTTATCACACCCCAGAGAAACAATATTGAACTGGACTCATCCACTAAAAAATGCTGCCCTTCTCTGGCCAAGACTTTATAATACGCTTTTGTGACATATTAACATTTCGACTGCGAACCAGAAAGTGGTTCGGATACCCTGGTCCGTAGATAAAGGGGGAGGAATTCAGGTGTTCAAACCTCACCTCCATTCTTCGCATATAAGAACATGACTCTTAGCATTAGTAAAAGTAAACGTAAAGTAACCTATATCATTTATTAATGCCGTAGGGGTGTGAGATGTTAGCGATCTCACATTTCAGTGGCTCTGCAAATGAGGGCGGTAGCCATCTCCTCTCCCTCGCATTCTTTACTTCCCGGATTAATCCTGTACGCATTTTTGGCTGGGTCGACACGGGAGCCGTTGCTATCTTAAAAACATTTCCGCCTCAACTGAAGAATGAACTCAGGACCACTCATAACTTAGCACTAGGCCAGAAAGTGGTGAAAAGGACCAAAAAAACCTCCCATAGCAATTTTTCTTTAATAAATGGTCAATAGTTTCATAGGGATGAGTGCACAGCTGGCACCCTGTGGAGTGTGTTGTGGTTGTATTATGTAATATTCCTTAGAATCGAATAAAACATACAATTATAGATGTCTTAGCAAGACAGCACAATACACGTCATTACATCAACACAATACACGTGAGTTTATCAACACGGGACGTGCAGTCATCAACACAATATTTGTGAAGTCATTAACATAATACACATGCAGTCATCAACACAGTACACGTACAATCATCAACACAATATACGTACAATCATCAACACAGAACACGTGCAGTCATAAACACAGAACACGTGCAGTCATCAACACAGTACGCGTGCAGTTATCAAGACAATACACGTACAATCATCAACACAGTACACGTGCAATCATCAACACAGTGTACGTGCAATCATCAACACAGTGCACGTGAATCCTTCAACACAATACACGTACAATCATCAACACAGTACACGTACAATCATCAACACAGTACACGTACAATCATCAACACAGTACACTTGAAGTCACCTACACAAACTTCTATCTTTCGTCAACAGGTACACGTCTGAAAAAACACAACATTCAGAAGATTCATTCCTCCCAGCAGCCAACCAGAGACCCAATCCTTACGATCCCCAAACTTTGTATGGATCCTAAAATAGACGCCATAACCATGGATTCCGAAGGAAATACCTACATATTTAAAGGTAAAACCTGATGACATGAACACTAACATTAGAATTATGAAGGTATTCGTCAACTAATTCTATACAGATACGACTATAATATGACCAGTGATAGATATATAAATGATGATGACGACGACGATGATAATGTTGATGATAGAACATCGAAGGGTTACTAGTGTGTCACTCTTGTCCTGATTCAGAAGAAGAAATTTTAATGTTAGTTCCAGTTGAAATTTCGCTGACACTTTTTGATTGGAGGCTTTCCATCGCAATTGCTGTCTAGGATGGCTGCTTTATTCTTCTTCTTCAGCGTTCATTCTCAAATTCCCCCTGGATTTCTCTTGTAACAGGACAATGTTCCTACAAGATGTCCAGTTGGATGTAGTCCAGAGAATGGAAATGCGTTGTGTTGCCGTTTTATTTGCGCCAATGGCCCAACACATCCGTCTTCGGCGGGCTGCTTTATTCAATGCGAGCTTATTATGCTGAAATATCAGGACATGATCGTCGGCAAATATAGAAGACCTAACTGCTAAACGTAAACAAGCCTTCATTAGGTACGTTTTTTTATTGTTGTCACGTTTTCTATTGGTTAATATTTATATACTTGGAGAGGCTTTAATATTTTTGGCTGCGATTCCAAGTATATAAATATTGACCAACGGACAATAGGTAATAATCAATAAAAGTAACGAATGACGGTCTAATTAATTTTGTTAAAAGGCCTGTAAAACCTTGTCGATAGTCACAGGCAGGAATGGAACAGTCTTCTAGTTTGGAAGGAACTTGCCGTTGGGTTCTTACAATCTGGAAATATGTTTCAACTGAAAAGATGTGATGTTCTCACACAGGAACGTGAGGTAGATTTTCTCGTATATAATGCACATCTTTGAATTGCTTCCCCCTCCCTCCCCCTAAATGAATTTTATTCGAAATGACGCCCAGAAAATATATTTTGATTGGTGTCATATAATGCGGTCGCCTCTCTGCATCATAGCACGGGGCGGCTCTGTTCACAAAGTATTCTTGATACACGCTTCTCATGAAAAGGTTTATGTTCACACAATAAGGCATGGGTCTTCATCAGGCTTCGTTAAGGTGGAGATCATAGGGTCAGCTAACAAACAAAAAAACCACTCTCAGCCTCCTTAGGCTCGTTGTATGACATGCATTATAAATGACAATGTTACTATGTTTATATCTGTATTGGAGCATCGGTAGAACTAGAGTAACGTTTGGGAATATACGACAACAAAATGCCTATCCATTGCGTCAACAATTATAGGGTGGGGTGTGAAACAATTTGATAGTTGAGGATTAATACGGAGGGAGGGGTGACTACAAAATGTTGACAATGTTGATGCTTTCAACACCAATTAAATAGTTTGAATTTGAAATGTTTTTGTTTTTAAAATATGTGAAACATATACTATTATTAGGGGGAGAGACTACAAATTTGTTAAATTTTGATTGACGTAATTTAAGGACAACCCCAAAGAATAACTGCTATAATAATTTCTAAGGTTTTCTATGCAAGAAATTCGCCAATCCTGGACTTCTAATTCAGGGTAAAAATAATAAGGTTATTGTCTTCTTTCCAGGAACGAAAATTGGGGAATGGGATGAAAACTTGTCTTTTTTACCTCTAATATTTTATGGTAGTGTGTCCTGATATAACCTAATTGGACTTTGTTGTCCGCTGGTTGAAAGGGCACGCTACTCTTCAAAAGAGAGGCAAACTCATTAACCTTCCTACCTACCTAACTAAAGTTACTATACCTGTAAATAACTTTCTCATGTCGGGAAATTCGATATTGCTATGTTAAGGCCTTCTACTCTGGGATTCAAGCCAGGACGTATTGCACAGCTGTGCTGCAACAATGCCGCTGGTTGTGTTGGCTAAAATATACCGATTTGAGATATTGGTTGTCTGGATGCAATAAATTTATCATTTTATCTGCAGCCTAGAAGCTCCGTACAGGATTCTCAAAGTGTTAGTCCGGTGCATCACATGATCTATGTTATACCTTCTGCTGGGATTCGCCACGTGTCGTAGATACTTCTTGAGTAATATGGTACGATTGGTGATATCTTGCATAAGTTCAATCACTTATTTTCCTGTGTAATTACTTCCTCCTTTTTCATGAAAAAGTGTATGAACCTTCCGAAAAAAAATCGTTAAAAGATGGAAATACTTACATTTTAGCTAATTTATGGTCGTGTCCTGATTTCCTAAGCGGGAGGGGGTAGTTTATCATCTCAACCTCTATATCAACTAGCTTGGTGGCGTATGCGTTTTAGATTGCTGTTTGATAATCTTGAGACTTGCAAAGAGGTCGAGAGCGATGCGAAAACCGTGACCGTCAGCTGTATCCAAGCCCTTCCAACATAATTAATTGGGACCCTCATTAGTGACGTTTTGATTATTCTTGGGATTTCGGTTGGTCGCTATACTTGGAGTCGCCTTGACTATTTTTACATGCGATTTCAAGTATGTAAATAGTAACCAATCGAAAGCCAAATAATAATTAAACGACGTAACGAATGGGGTTATAATTAATTATGTTGAAGGTCTTTATTGGTGACGGTCGTGGTGACAACGCTTGTATCCCATATTTCTTCAATGTTAGATTTGAAGAGGTTCACTATAAAAAAAATCCACTGAGCACCCACAAATAGAGGCCACTCTGGTCGAAAAAATGTACTGTGTCACCGGTGGCTGAAATATAAGAATGGCCGGGCCCACCTGTATACGGATAAACCCGCGATCCATATCAATGCACACTCAAAGAAATAATGTCTGAAAACGTATACATGTTACATGTCATTCATGTTCTTGCAGGTACGCAGTATTACCGTTTAAACAGCTACGGCATAGATGATGGCTACCCTAAAGAAATTGGTGACGACTGGAAAGGAATAACTGGACCAATAGACAGTGCTTTACATTGGGACAATGGATATACTTACATGTTTAAGGTGGGTTTAATACTCTGCGGATATCCTATTCAGGCTTGTTGTTGTCTTATCTGTCATGTTAATTAGTTAGTTTGTTCCTTTCGTACCGCAGGCGGCACATAGGGCCGATGTTTTGATTCTCCATGTTTTGCGGTCCGATGACTGCAGTTTTAGTTCATGTATGGTCTTGCAGCCTATTATTTCCGCTTCTTTAAGTATGGTGTTCTTTACGGGTGATTTAGGTCTTCCTCTTTTATTTTTACCCTCAGGTGTCCACATTTTGTTGGTTGCTTGTTGGTTTATTCTGTGTTCAACTTGTCTTAAAACGTGACCCAAATATTTCCATGTTGCTGACATAAAAACATAACATATCTCATTTGGTAATTACAGAACAATACATCTCATTTATAAATCGCATGCACAGTTAAAAACTACCGAGACAAACTCCATGACAGTCCAGACTCTACAAAACACATCTAGACTTAATTATATTGGAGGCTGACTATACATTCGGAGGTCCCGTGTACAAGATTGCACAAGATCCAGAGGATATAGGTAAATGAATAATATAAATATAAAGCATCCAGGATCTATAGAGGAAAAAATCAGGAAGGGGATAGGCTGGATTTGAAGCAAGTACGTTCAGCTGGCACCTATTTGCTTCGTAATTTGATTCAACTCGTTTTCCTAAGTCGACCACATCACATTTCTAATAAAGATGCCATTTTAGTCACGACGGCAGGGTTCATCAATGAACTGTAGTATGAGCACCGGACCATAGCCAGGACCGCAGAGCTTGTCCACCAGATCTGTTTCAGATGATATTCTATAGAATGATGTTGAGAGTAGGCCTACCATTAATAGCTAAAATATAATATGTAATATTTAAATTGCTAGGATGTGCTGAAATAACTTACGATAATTTGATGAAATAACTTACGAGAATGTGCTGAAATAACTTACGAGAATGTGCTGAAATAACTTACGAGAATTTGATGAAATAACTTACGAGAATGTGCTATAAATGTCTAACACGAAAAGGGGACGACTTAGTAATACCATGAGAGACAATCATTTTTGTCTGGGGTTGCACAATTTATGATATCGAATTTGGAGAACATAGTTACAACACGATTGAAGGCAATATAGATGGAAGAATAGAACGTGAGAAAATGTTACGTAATCTGACATCATGACGTGTCAAATAGTCACCACGGATCTTGATACAAGATACTAGAGAGAGAATTGTTGAAATTAATATCACCTACAGTAGTCGGCAAATCCCTAGATGGCAATGATGAACCCACAATTTTATAGCAATTATGTATTAAATGTATATACTAGAGGACAATACTGATTTACTCAATATAACTTGAGAATATTCTGCACAACTACAGTAAATATGCAATACTTCACATGTATGGTGTCGTGATGTGATGCTTACCAGAGGAATGGTCAAGATGTCAATATACAGTTGATCCAAGTTTAAAAAGAGAATAGAAATGTCTAAAAGTACTTTAAATGACATGAATGCAATGAAATGAATATCAACATTTAAACAAATCACAAACAAGCTAAAAATGAGAAATATAAAATGTCACATCTTTTCTAAATGGTTTAGGAACATGGGTAATGAACAAATAACTAGAAAAAAAGAATCGATGCCTTTAAGATTTTTATTTTTAGATGAATAGGGAGAACTTCATGGAAAAAGAGGAAAACAAAAACATTCTAATAACACTTCGTATGACAACATAACTATTAAAGAAAATTTTTAAAAATAAAGTATTTTGGACATATTAAATGACGAGACATCTCGTTGAATACCTTACTTGACTGTAGTGTTTTTTGTCGGGGGGGGGGCAAAAGGTAAGCAGAGATACAAGTGGGAGGGAAACAGCACGAGATGGACAGGTTAGTAAAACAGAGTGCACTACCAAAGACAGAGATAATGGTTGTTTCGAGTCTTTTGCAGCCAACCATTGTTGCTGAGACGGCACTAGATGATGCTGATGCTGTGATCTGATGACATATCTAATGCTACGAAGAAGCAAACGATAGAAGACTGAACCAGTATCTGAGATCTATGTATGATAGTGACGAGGCGTTCTTTATGAAATGATATCATCGCACTACACGCAAGATAATAGGAGCTCAGTTTTCGTAAACATATTTCGATAATTACTGGGGGTTACTGTAGATCACTTGTTTAGCCTGATTGGTGCCCAGTTCTCCTAGTACCACATTCAATATTGATTTACTCTGATCGTTTTCCAGATGTGTCTTCAATATGTGAGTATTCCAGCAGGAGCTAATGAAGCAGGTTCAGCACGTCTTGCGTATCCATTAGTTCCCTGTCTATATATGTATTGAATTAAAGCATGTTTACTTGTTTATTATCGCCATGGTTTACATGCTCTGTACAGAAGATCTATGTGACATCAATTGCTTGGATGTAGATATTGAGCAAATGTGGAAAATCTACTTTGAAGGTTGAGATCTTAATTGAGGTATTCAAGTGTGGAATTGGACCACAACGTTTTTAGTCACTTGGTTTTCAAGTTGTTTGTTTTTGTATTTTTAATCACAGAGGCCAATAGTAATAGTACATTTAAATCAGCTTTGGGAAAGGAAGGGGGGGGAGGTACAATAGATATGACTCGGCTGGCCGGATTTGCCCCGTGGTTCGTATTTTGCACACTCCTCTCTAGAGGTAATCCACTCAAATATACAATGACCTTCTGTACTTCAATTTCCGTAACTTATGAGAGTCTATTGGCAGTCTTGTAATTTCCATTCTGAAAATCAAATGTACGGTTATTCAGTGTTTTACAGAAAGCTGTCGTCTTTCTGAACACATTCATAATTCATGATGGGTTGACCTGCAGCTGTCAGCAAGGACATATTTAAACACCGTGATATCTCTAATTTGGCCACCCAATTTAATTATTATCACCAACAATATCTTACAGTAATATTTATTTCCATCGTGCTATGTCTCAGCATATTGTACACAATCGTTGTTTTATTTTTCTATTATCGTGTTGATTAAAAGCTTACATTATTCCACTTTCAGTTTTAGTAATATTTCTCGATTCGATGTTTTCTCTATTCGCGGAATTTTTTAAATTGATCTGCAGCATCGTAAATGCAACATCTTTACGAACATAATTACATTTCTGCAGTATCATAATTGTAACATATTTATGAACACAATTACAAATCTGCAGCATCGTAAATGTAACGTCTTTACAAAAACAATTACACTTCTGCAGCACCGTAAATATAATATCTTTACGAGCACAATCACACTTCTGAAGCACCGTAAATGTAACATCTTTACGAGCACAATCACACTTCTGAAGCACCATAAATGTAACATCTTTACGAGCACAATTACACTTCTGTTCTCACAATGAGTATCTTCCCACCTCAGGGCCACTACTACTGGAAGTTTTATAACTTCAAGCTGATGTATGTAAACAGTATAGCTGAAGGGTTCAAAGGTATCCCGCACAACATCGACGCTACATTTGTGTGGGGAGGCAACGGAAAAACGTACTTCATCAAGGGTAAGTACACTCACTCCAAATAGAGGAATTATTCTCAAAGCATTACATACTCATGGGAGCTAAACACTTGTGAAAGTTCTGGAGTAAACTCACTCCCTCCACTACAAATTACATATAGGAAAAAAGAGCTTTATTCGTTCGTAATTCCTGGATGGAAACTAACATAAATGATAAATTGGAACATGCATCTCTTGTGTCTTAGCTATTGTTATAGATTCGATGTTGCAGATCTACTGGTCAACCAACATTAGTCCGTCACCACTGTAACACAACGCATCTACAAGACGATCAAATCTGAAACAGCCAAATCCAGAGTCTGTGGTCAACATGCCACCTGAAATACATTTTTCCTGTGCCTCGTTTTTTTAAAGTTTGAAATTTAAGCAAAACATTATATGTGAATATTAATATCTCCACGTTTGTAGAACTGTCAGAAACTGAATGTGAATTCTAACAAAATAGCATAATTTTCGTGAAACCGAAGATTATCTCCTTATCATCCAAATCATCATCTAACCCATAACCCTTCCTGGTCATAGGGATGTCACTCTGAAAACATCCACACCAAAGTTTTGCCATGCCTCTATGTTACCAGTTCTTTCTTTGAGTGTGGAAAATCTTAATCCTGTTCAGTCTTTTAACAGATTTGCTTCTAGAGACAGAAGAAGATCAGGTGCATATGAACGCACAATATCGCAGATACACTTCTAAAATATGAATACATAGGAAACACGGCAAAAAGTATGCATTGAAACATACAATATGAAACTCTTTCCCAAAACTGTACAATGAATAATTTAAGTTGAAACTCCCAATATCGCACATTGAATTGTACGAGCTGAAACTCCGTTCCAACACCGTGCATTGAATCATACGAGTTTAAACTCCCTCCCAACGCGACTCATTGAATCATACGAGTTTAAACTCCCTCCCAACGCCACTCATTGAATCATACGAGTTTAAACTCTTTCCCACAACCGTAAATTGAATCATAGGTGTTGAAACTCTACAACAAAACCGTACATTGAATCACACGAGTTGAATGCAAAGGCATTTGAGTGGCTACGCACACAGAAAGTAACGCAGGTCTGCATCTTGAGTGACTCTATGAGTATGATTAAGAAGGTACAAGTGGGTCTCGTTCGCGAACAGTGGATTGAGGCCTTGAGAAATGCGAGCTTGAAAGCGGTTACATTTATTTTCGTGCCGGGACATGTGGGCGTTCGAGGCAATGAAAGAGCGAATCAACTGGCATCGTGTGCGATTGTGGCAAAGGGCGATGGGGCAATGGATCGCGCTGACGTTTTGAACTCCTTAAGAGATATAACACGCGAGAGTGAGACTAATGTGGATGATGATTCCTTTTCAATGGCTAGGATTAAAGATCAGGGATTGAGATGCCTTGTTGCTAGAGGTGAACATTTTGGAGGGCGCAGAAGAATGATGGTCAACCAGCATAGGACCGGTACTGTCAGCAGAAGTGTGATGGCGGATACACTCAAGGAGAGATCGGAGCAACTATGGATGTGTCCAGTTTGCAGTGATGATGATCCGACGACTAACTAACTAACTAACACGAGTTGAAACTCATCCCAAACACCGTGCATCGAATACTACGAGTTAAAACTATTTCCCAAAATCGTGCATTGAATCATACGAGCTGAAACTATTACTCAAAACCAAAAAATCGTACTTTGAATCATACGTGTTGAAACTCTATCCCATTCTTAATGAAATCTAAGCAAATATGAGGAATTGTGTTAAAAATCTGAATGTTATAGACAAGAATCAAATCAGACACGTTCACTCGAGTCATCTACTAATAACAGTGAGACATAAAATCTCTTTAAACATTACTGCTGATTTTGATTGCATTTGTCAGCATTATTTAGACATGTTTGTCAAATGATTGATCTTTCTCAATAAATCTGTATACACGTGTAGCATGTGTGAATGTGTTTTGTGCTCTATTAATAAATACCAAAGGATGAAGTTGCGCAAATTCGTTTCGAAGATTTAGTAATAGCTTGCCGAGTCAGTAAAAATTGGTTTGTGTTAAGGTGCTGGACTGTAGGTAGGTGCTTTGTGAATGTGTCGGTTTGAGTTTTGGCTATAACTTTATTATTTTTAAATAATTCTTTCTGGCTACTTGTCTGTATTAGCCGTACTCACAAATGTATTCCACACAAATCAATTCTAATTCATACTCACAAATGTATTCCACACATATCAATTCTAATTCATACTCACAAATGTATTCCACACATATCAATTCTAATTCATACTCACAAATGTATTCCAGACTAATCAATTCTCATTCATACTCATAAATTTCTCTCCCACTAATCAATCCTTGTGTATATCAATGACATTTATCTTTTTTCCAGGCGACCAGTACTGGAGGTACGCTGTCAATCATGTGGATCCAGGATATCCCAAGTCAATGTCTGTCTGGACAGGTCTTCCATCTCACATAGATGCGGCTTTAAAGTGGAAGAATGGTCGTACATACTTTTTTAGTGGCAACCTCTACTACCGTTACAACGATGTGGATTTTAATGTTAGTTGTATTTGTTTTTAGTGTGTTTGCTGCGGTGAAAATAATTAAGAGTATTTAACATAAAAACTAAGAAATCACGTTTAGTTAAGTCTAGTTTTGTAATGGACATTTTGTCGTATTCTGGGCAAACAAATTGGTGTTCAGTTTTTACCAGCAAAGGGCTTAGAGCATGTTTATGGAAGGTTACGGATGGTTCGCTAGTTGCTTACAATTCTTATTTGTCTCCTTAAGAATTATTTTCTGTCCACGCCGAATTTAAATTCCTCTAGATCCAAAGGTGATATTATATTTTTCTGAATTTAAATGGATTTGTTGATTCAATGTCCCTGGCACGCGGGATATCCCTGCAGTCAAATAGGCATACCGTGGCTTTACTAATGCTCAAACAAGGGGAATTAATGGATATGAACACTATCTAAATGAGAACACAATACCAGACACAAAAATATTGCACGAGAACTGACCTAGTACCTATTGAGAGGATTTTTTTTTAAAAATAGCTTAGAAAGTATACATTGAAATGTGTAAAGCAATGGTACTGTACGATTAACACACTTGTTTAGATTATCAAAAGAAAAAGGGCGGTGTCTACTGATGAGACAACAACAACCTTCTAAAATATTATAACTATTCTTCACTTTGTGTCTGATGAGACAACAACAAACTTCTATAATATTAGTTCTTACAGTTGACGCGAAAGTGAACCTGGTCTGTTCTAGTAGCACCGAATCGCTTTGCAACACAAGTAAACAGGTTTTCCGTACTTGACCAACCACATCCCTAGTCAAGTACGGAAAACCTGTTTACTTGTGTTGCAAAGCGATTCGGTGCTGCTAGAACAGACCTGGTTCAATTCCCGTCAGCTGTAAGAATTATTTTCATTTATCCTCATGCTTCCTACTTGAATTTATTTCTATAATATTTGGCCAAGTGCTTTTTTCTGGGTATACCGTCTATGCCGTTGACATCCCTGAAGAACTTCAAGGGACTAAAAAATTTTTTAATTAAATTTTTTGAACCATCCGATACGAAATGTGTTGAATCTTACCTGTAGATCTCACGAGGTTGCCCATTCCTAACATAGGCAGATTATTTGTATTTGCAATAGAGATGACACAACAAAAGAATATATCCGAGAAGTAGACGTATACAGAGTTCCAGGGATCACCTATACCAGGGCTATTCAACTATATTTACTCGGGACCAGAATGTAGAAAATGGGAATCATCACAGGCCAGATTTATAAAAACACATTGAAGGATTGTATGCATTTAGTTTTTTTTATAAATTATGTCACTGTTTTAGCAATGATCCGCCGGCCACTTACTAAGCATCCGCGGTCGTATTTGGCCCGCAGGCCGCCAATTGAATAGCCCTGACGTAGACAAACAGAAAAATCTAACATGCATTGAAAAAAGAACTGCATGTAACAATGGGGTGTGAAAAAAGCAGTGATAGCTAAATAACATTGTGGATTGACAATATCAAAGAATGGTCATGGCTTGAATTTACACACTAATCAGAATCACAGAAGAAAATAGAGATCGCTGTGTGCTGAAGCATCCTTGGCAATACCTCTACTACACAAACGAGTTATGTGATCTACTAGTAAAATGTGCTTCTCTGTGTAGGCCTATCTCTAGCCATGTAATCATTAGATTTTAAATTCCAGACCAACCTCGATTATTTTTTCAGGGTCTAAACATGGGATTCGAAGACTTGGCCCATTTGCCATCCTTTTTTGTGAGTTGTGGCTCGCTGAGACATACGAATGGGTTGCATCATGCTGCTGTAGAGTATTGCCTCATAGAAGTATAAGAATCTAATCATCATTAAGTGCAACGTTTATTTACCATAATTCATCAAAGTTTACTACGCAGTATTCATACCCAATTGTGTTTTAATATAACTCTTCAGTTTTGTATTTTTTTTTCAGATTGATCCATCATACCCTCGAGATATTGCCAGTTGGTGGCTTGGATGTCCAGATAAACAACAAATAAATCAAATTGTACGAAATCTGGCCACTACAGAAGACCAATCAAAAGAATCAGATCAAATCGTTAGCCAATCGCACACAGATATACAGAAGAGTCTACCGGATGACCAGATTCATAATGAAGGATATAATAGTAGTGAACAATATTTACCTGTGATGGATGGTGGTGGACCAGGGCATGTGGATTTTCTCCACGAAGATGAAAACTGTGCAGTACGCATCTCTTCTATGTATACAATTGTTGCAACAGTAATATCAGTTATAGTTTCCGTAGTTATTTTACCCAAAAATAGTTGATCGTTGTTTTTAAATTTTAATAATTTCATACATTCAAGCACAACCATGTAAGATGCACCCGAAGGATCGCCATCTTTACATCGGAAATTTGGGCAGCCAATGCCGGAGAATTCAATCGCTGAATAGACCATGACATATAGGCCCCGTGTTATAGAAGACCCGCATAACGGATCAATATAGGCCTACATTTTCAAATATCTTTTTAATAATACTTGTGTACATGTTTTGTGCGGGACCTCCCCCAATGTTTTTATTGTTTAGTGGCTCCAACAAGGATTTACCCATTACATTTAGATGTGATGTATCTAAAATAAATAGAGGATATGCCTCATTTTAATGAACATGCCACTTTCGAATACGTAAAATGAATGGTCAGTGTCACAAAATCATCGTCACCAAATTTAGTCTGGTTTTAGATAGACTTGAATATATTAAGTGGCATCTTCAGATATAGAAGATTTGGTTTTATATCCAACATATACTGCTTCTCTTTTAGACCATTTTAAATATCATCTTCACATAAAAGTTTGTCTGCAGTGAATCTCAGTGAATGTGTATCATGTCTTAGTTAAACATACTGTTTCATAAATTTTCTATATTATGTCTTAGTTAAACATACTGTTTCATAAATTTTCTGTATCATGTATTAGTTAAGCATATTATTCCAAACTTACTTATCCAAAAATGATCTTTCCTTTCCCTATAAAAAGCAATGTCAAACTAACAACTGAATCCAAAAGAAAACTTTTTGCGACATTAATGACGTGTGTACGTAGAGGTACCAAACTATCAATTCTCGGAGTAACAATAAGAGATAGAATCAGAAACGAAAGCATCAGAAGATTAACAAACACAATACCAGCCTTGCATTACATCAGAAGACAACAGATTAAATAGGTTTTCACATACTTTCCAGACTACCATCTGACAGTGCCCCTCAAAAAGCATTATTATACAGGCACGAAGGATACAAAACCAGGTGCAGACATTGCAAACGATGGATTACAGAAATAAAAGAGGCAGCAAAAACAAACATATATAGATCACACAAAAAAGCCGTCTCCAGATAACTATTCTACCCCAGACGTTTCAAGACACAAAAGGGTATAAAACGAAAAGAAAAGTACAAATCTCAAGATTGTTCCCAACCATTCCTCCCAACGTAATTTTTGCTAATATAGAATCTATCAATTGTTGTATGTTTGTTCATTCTCAATCACCCACCGGATCTCCCTTACATCAGGACAGTGGCCCCAATAGATTTACAGCAGGATGCAGTCCAGAGAACGAAAATGTGTTGTATCAATTGTTGTATGTTTGTTCGTTCTCAAGATCCCACCGGATCTCCATTATAGCAGGACAGTGGTCCCATTAGATTTACAGCAGGATGCAGTCCAGAGAACGAAAATGTATTGTGTCGCCGTTTTAATTAAACCTATGACCAAACATTCCCAGGTCTTCGGTGGTAAATTAAACGTTAGGTGTTTTTATCACTTTCTCTCAACAGTAGACGTATGTAAACTACCATATTGCTAGTAGAATAGCCGTACTAGAGAAATAGTTCTTGTAATACGCTCTGGTCTATTGTCTATCCCCAGGTGGTTTGTGATCCACTCTTGCCGTTAAGCGTAGGGGTGATTGGAGCTCGAGCTTGCTTTCTAAAGCTAGATGTGTGGCCTCGACTGTGCTATGACCGTGTCTGTTCAGGATGTCCCTGACGTTTTCTATCCATCTTTCCCGTGGTCTTCCTCTCGCCTTGTACCCTGATCTTATTTGGTTATATACTTGTACGGGCAACTTTTCGTGATGCATTCTCATAATGTGGCCAAACCACTTGATCCGTTCTCTCTCTATGTAATCTGTACAATATATTATACCTATTCTTTCCCTGATATATTCATTTCGCAATCTATCAAGCCTGGTGACCCCGGCGGCTTTTCTCAAGCATTTCATCTCACATATCACTTTGGTCACCACAATCAAAGCTAATAACTGTCAAACATACTGGACATTTTGTTGTTGTTGGCTTGTGTCTTATGGATACAACAAGAGATACTGACCTATCAATTTTAACTCTATAAGCTTCTTCCTTACGGGTTCATAACCCATGGATCGTGGCTGATTGCTGCTGGAGTTGCCAACTGATACAATGCAAAAGCATTTATTTCAAATCATTTTTCATTCAAGCTTTAGTTCTCTGTTTCTACATATCTCTGTGAGCTTGGTGAAATCCACCGCTTCCTAATTTTATGAATATAACAGGATACATTAAATGTTGAGAAATGATATAGAGTCGGATTTAATAATTTAAAAAACCATACGCTGGTTGCAAATCTTGTTAATCAGTTATTATTCCACTCATTATAATAAATGTGTCCTAAATTAAAATGTTTATTAAATTACATTTTTTTCTAAAAATCAATGTTTGATGTGTTATTACTAATATAATGCCATTTTAAAATGGCATTGGGTCAAAGGGCATGAGCCCATGGACCGCTGGTTCAGGAACCAACCAAGTGTTGTTACAGTAGTACATGTTATTGAGTCAAAGGGTATGAGCCCATGGACCGCTGGTTAAGGAACCAACAAAGTGTTATTACCGTATTACATGTTATTGTTAAAATGTAACGGGATCACGGTCACGTTACCTCTATAAAATATGGGCGTGGGTTGCTTTCTATCATATAATGTGGTCGTAGGTCACCGTTCTACCACATAATGTGGTCGCGGGTCACTTTTCGTCTGTCAAATTTTCAAATTCCTCTTGCTTATCACGATGAAATGTGGAAAATGATGACTTTGTATAATGGTTTACAGTTTGGATAGGATATCTTCATTGATAAATCCGACATATCTGACTTGACCATGGCATATGGTAAAGAAAATCCTCATCAAAGCTATGTAAAATAAAAGTAAAGTTACCCATAGCATTTATTAATGCCGTAGGGGTGTGAGATGTTGGCGATCTCACATTTCACAGGCTCTGCAAATGAGGGCGGTAGCCATCTCCTCTCCCTCGCAGTATTTACTTCCCGGATTAATCCGGTACCCATTTAAGGCTGTGTCGACCTGGGAGCCGTTGCGATCTGAAAACATTTCCGCCTCAACTGGGGAATGAACCCAGGACCACTCATATGCGAAGCCAGTGCGCTAACCACTGCGCTAACGCGGCTCCCTAAGCTATGTATAGGAAAGTCAATCACCCAAAAAACAACTATCACTATCTTGACAAATCTGAACAAGTTACCATTTGACGCATCAGGACAGGACACAACAGACAAATAAATAGCGCAAGCCAGGTTCCATCACCTTTGTGTCCATGTGGACATGCAGCAAAGACCGCGGAACATACCCAGCAAGATTTGGTTCTTGATTAGTAACTAGCTTCACAGCACATGTGGCATTCCCATAAGTGCTCCGATCTCCGTTCCAGCAGCCACCTCAGTGTATGTAGACTCAGAGTCCCGGTCAAGTATTGATCACCGAGCGTTCCAAAAGATTTACTTTTCCTTACCTCCCCTCTTGGTACTTTATTTCTGACATTCTCTGTAAGAGTACGTTCTCATCCTCATTGACATCATCTTCATCTTGAAATGAATTTATTACTGCCTTCATTAAGTCTGCTTTATCTCTTCTCAGCATTATGCCGTCTATCGCCTCATTGCCTGCCAGTAAGTCGGCTCTTTCGATTCCTATGACCTCAGTTTGACCAGGGCAGTATATTCATGTGATGCTCTGAACGTTTAAGTTGTTCGTCCCAGCATTCTTTTCTCAGCATGTGTACTTTTCTACCTTGCGTAGCATGCTTTGAGAGTCTGTGAGTATTACCGATTGTATTGATGTATACTTTATCAACCAATTAAGTGCTGCTGTAACTCCCTCTATCTCCATACTCATGTTCGATGTGACAGTGGGATATGCTGAAGATTTCTCAGCCCATTTCACGCCGTTTCTGTAGGCAACAAACCCCAACCGCTTATATTTGTGTTTCTTTTAACTGAGCATATGTATATATATAATTATGTCTTGTGGTTTCGAGTGTAGGTGGGCGAGTTCATGCACTGTAATCTGGATCCCGACACCTGTCCATTTTCGACACGCTTTATCTAGTTGTATTATTACTTTAGTCAGCTATTTCTTCTCAGTGTCTACCTCCACCCATTAATGCACTAGCACCTGGTCTGCCACAAGGATCTCCTCTATCCTCAATGCTGTTTAATGTGTATACCTTGAACATATCTCAGTTGAAAATCTCCAGCAGTTGTAGGGTTCTAGCATACGCTGATGATATCCTACTATATAACATGGGCAGGAGCAGAACAGCTATCGCTGACCGTGTACAGAGTGGACTAGATCAATTATCGATATTGTGCACAACATACAACGCTGTGATCAATCCCACGAAAGCAAAGGTCGTCTGGTACTCCTTAAAAAATAATATAGTCAGAGACACACTGTCAGTTACATGGACTCAGTCATTTAAAGAGAACAGAACCTTAAATATAATAGGATAATTTTTGACAGGGGTCTTTCATTCAACATACACACCACAAATATGATTCAGAAGGTTAAAAGTGGGACCAATGTTATCATAGTTATGGCGATCTTTGACATGCAGCAATGGGTACTATTTCTGCTTCTACAAGGGATGGTGCTATCTGTCGCAGGTCATAGACCTCGAACTACTAACTGTGTCACATGCACAAGTCGATAGGTTGGAAAAAGTGCAAAATAAAGCAATGAAAGCTGTACTGGGGTGTACTAGGATATACTATAAGATTTCTGCTTGATCTCACCAGAATTAGAGTGAGACTTCGTGTAGCACAGGATAGGTCGTACCTGCAAGACTTCATTACACTAAACTAGTTAAGGGAAACGTAGACACAGATATCCACAGAAAGTTGTGTGGAAGCACCGAGAAGCTTTCAAATACGGCAGCATGTATCAAGAAAACCTGACTTGCTGTGTAGAGCCATGTTTACTGTATGGGGACTTAGAGGAGTATTCACATAAAGTAGCACGCATTGAAAAAACTTGACTGTTATATAGGCATGTTAAACTGTATAGGAGCCTACTGCATTCAAATACAGTAGCATGTATCATGAAAATGGGACTTGCTGTGTTGGTATGCTATAATGTATGGTGGCCTTGAGCAGCTTTCAAACACATGAACATTTGTTAAGGAAACCTGATTTTCTATGTGTGTGTATATATATATATATATATATATATATATATATATATATATATATATATATATATATATATATATATATATATATATATATATATATATATATATATATATATATATATATATATATATAAAACAAGAAAAACTTACTTACTCTGTAGACATGTTAAAAAGGAACACCTGACTTCATGTATGGACATGTTAAACCTGACTTGCTGTGTAGACATGTCAAAACTGACTTGATGTGTAGACATTTTAATACTGACCTTATGTGTAGACATGTTAAACCTGACGTGCTGTGTAGACATGTTAATACTGACTTTATGTGTACAACTGTCAAAACTGACTTGATGTGTAGACATGTTAAACCTGACGTGCTGTGTAGACATGTTGAAGCGCAAACGAGAAAAAGTATGACATATATAGTAGGATCATGTTTTAATAAAATCATTTGTGTTGGCTCTCAAACTTCCACCTGATTTTTCTTTAAGCAAAACAATTGTCCAACCAGATATCTAGCAGAATGTAGTCCAGAGAAGGAGTATAAGTTGTGTCGCCATTTTTCTCAATAGTCCTGCATATCTGACTCTGGCGACGTTACCTAAAACGCCCATTGTTTTTACCGATTCCACTAAGTGATTGTCGTCCTGTCATATCGCTAGTAGAACATCCGTACATTGTAAGTTGTGCCGGTATTGCATGCGTGTCACCAATCTCACGTCCATCTAGGGTAAAACTTGCTTATCTTTTTTTAGCCGCTGTCTGTTTCGCTGTCGATATAACCACATTTGCTTACTAGGACAATTAGATTCATCATTTAAAGAAGTAACAATCTCAACCAGCAACTCTGCATGGTTGTCGCATACGACATAAAAATATGTCACAATGTTACAATTCTGTTTCCCTTCTGTAACACTTTCTTCAGCGAAAATCTAACATTTCTCTTTACTAGCTCATCTCTACGGTTTCAAGTCAATTTTTTGTGAAGTTACTGCCAACGCAAGCCTTCGAGTCTCCTCTACATGAATATCGCTAGAGCATCTGTGATATAAAACTCTCTATAGCTTCAGTGACATTACGAAGAAGCCGCAAGGATGTATTTAATTGAAGACCAAGAACGAGATTTAAAATAGCTAGCTGACATTCTCGCCTTACAAGAAAGCTAATTTAACAACTTATCCTAGTATCATCAATAACATAAAGGGATCTTTATTAACTTTGTATACACGCACGCACATACATGTATATATATATAAAAGAAGTAGATGAGAGAAGACACAATTCAACAAAGCACATTATCTCCAGCAGGAAGAAGAAAACGGTGGACCATATCGGACATGTAAATTCAACAAAGCACATTATCTCCAGCAGGAAGAAGAAAACGGTGGACCATATCGGACATGTAAATTCAACAAAGCACATTATCTCCAGCAGGAAGAAGAAAACGGTGGACCATATCGGACATGTACTTAGAAACGAAAGAAAATATACTGCTACTACAGGCATTAAAATGGGTATCTGATAACAAAAGAAAGAGAGGAAGATCAAGAGAAACAAAACAACCATCACAGAGGGTATTACAATGGATATCAACAAAATGCAAAAATAATACATAGCAGAATCATGTCGCTCAAACTGAAGGTCACTGCATTCTGACCTATCTTGGTATGTTATGCTGAACATCATAGATAGATCTTAACTGTGTAGTTTTAATAAGTGTCTGTCCACCTACAGCCATGAAATATAGACTGTTCAAAAAAAAAGACACGCAACATTATTTCAAAAGTGTAACAATAGTTTATTTTACGGAGTTAATGTTTCAACCTTGGCATGAAAAAACTTTCAGACTTATACTAAATCAAACCCGTCTCCAGTCATTCCCAACGGTCCACTGGAGATTCTGGTACACCCACTACAGTCGGTTCTGGCGATGCCGGTCCGTAAGAACAGGGCATCCGTATGGTGTTCTAGGCTAACTACCAGCGTCCTGTAACCGGTTTCTGGCCGTTTAATCTGAAATTCGACGAGCTGCTGGCATTAAGTGGGCTGTGGAGGATGCAGATACAAATCTATTCCTGGGATGAAGCAGCCGCATGAAGCAGCCTTATGAAGCAGCCTTATGAAGCGGTCTTCAGCAGGGGCTTCATTCAGTGCCTTCCACTGCGAGACCGATCTGCACTGAGCTAGTTTGTTGAAATCGCCCCCAAAGGCGAATAATAGTGCTTCTAGGTACATTAAATTGTTTGACCACTACACTTTATGATTGTCCAGTCTGTAAACGTCCAATGAGGCTGTATCGTTTCTCTGTAGTGAGATGAGCCATACTTGACCATTGTATTTTCAACTGAATGTATTCGAGAACCATCGATATTTTATAGGTATTCATTGATATTGTCAGAGAGTTTTGTTTTCAGTAAGTTTCACGGGATTCTCATGATCTTGTCAGGAGTTATTGCCAAAAATGTTGTATTGACATTGACCTCTTTCATGACCTCACGAGTGAGTACAATACAAGTAACCACGAGAGGTTACTGACCAGGTGGACACATTCGATAGGTTGAATGACGTCAAATCAGCGAATATCTTTTATAAAAGTAACTTCTAAAAAGTCCCGTGTCTTTTTTTAACAGTATATAGATCCAGGCATTCGGAATGTCGATATAGTTATATACAAAATTCATAGGCGATGACATCCTTTTTTTCTTGCAGCACAAATATTTCTGCGTTGTTCTGTGTTTCAATCCTCGTCACGATATGTTTTGAGAGATAATGTCATCAAATGACACATCTACGGGACTGTCCTGAAAATACGTCAACAATTAGGATTAGAGGGGGAGGGGGGTGGTTCTGAATAAGTTTGAGATTTCTTGACACATAGTGGTTGGTGGGTGTTGAAAACGTTGGTGTCAACAAAAATATGTTCTCCCTTATAGATATAATTATTTGAAATATAGTTATTTGTTTGCAAAATTCACGCGTTCATGTAGGTTTTTCGTACTTTCTCTGCAAATTTTATTTTTGAGCTGGTCTAGTACAAATAAATTTGGAAATAAGAAAGCTGGGAGAGGGGGCATGAACTCTTAACAGTTTGTTCACAACCGTTACACAGCTCCTGTATATTTGTACTGCGTTTCCGGAGACACAGCTCCTGTGTATTTGTAATGTGTTTGAGCAACACAGCTCCTGTATATTTATAAATAGTACTTACGTAGAGAAACAGGTAATGAAATCTTACTGAATGACAACTAACACATTATCACTGTCGGATGTTCACGTGAAAGAATACACACAACATTACACATGATATAATCATACAAATAGCAATACACAGGACATATTCCACGTTTCGGCCAACAGGCCCTTATTAAGATAAGAACATACCATCAAAAGACGACGAGTAGAAATGACAGCGACACGCAAACGTGTGAGAGAGAAATGTGGATGAGCGATGACGGAAGAATAGAAACAGGAAATACAGAAAAACGTAAATATATGTGGACACGAAACAAACAAAAGGATGATGTAAATGACGAAACAAAATGAATAAAGACAAAGACCACTCCAACCCAGAACTAGGCAAGAGAGTAGTCGGAATTTAGTCTGAATGGCTTGAAGGTACCCAACTCAAAAATAAATCGATTTTCTAGAGCGTAACTAGATCTTTCATCGGTGGTACAGGATCTGATGGCAGTGACCTGAATAAATATACAGGCTGTACATTTGTACTGTGTTTCCAGCGACACAACTACCGTATATATTTGAACTATTTTTCCTGTGACACTTTTGTATATTTGTACCGTGCTTCGAGCAACACAACTTTTGTATATTTGTAGCGTGCTTCGAGCAACACAACTTTTGTATATTTGTATCGTGCTTCGAGCGACACAACTTTTGTATATTTGTATCGTGCTTCGAGCAACACAACTTTTGTATATTTGTACCGTGCTTCGAGCAACACAACTTTTGTATATTTGTATCGTGCTTCGAGCAACACAACTTTTGTATATTTGTACCGTGCTTCGAGCGACACAACTCCGTCATATGTGTACTGTTTCTTCCAGCGACACAACCCATGTATATGTGTGTGTAATTGTGTATTGTGGAGGTTTCTCCAGAATTTGTTAGCATACACAGAAAACTTCAATTCTTAGCGCTATGCAATGCTTTCAGAAGACACTTCCTACTCAGATGGGTACAATAATTGCGCAGATGCTGTACAGAAACTATTGAAAGAGAAAAGTATCATTGTAGTTGCATGTAATTTACTAGGATTTTGTTGTTGCATAATGGTTGCTTAGTGGGCAACTGTTGAGACCTTCAAATCTTCTACGTGCAGCAGAGGAGGTGTATAACATACGACTCTGGAATATGTATAGTCTAGTTTTTATTGTTGTATACTTCTATCTTAAATGTAATGTACGAGTATAATTTAATTAACTTATATTCTCTACATAACAACTGTACTGTTCTTACGTCTTCCATTATCTGTTTATATTTTCATGGCCATACATCTCTTATATTTGAGTGTAGTTTTGAAACATTCCTGATTGGTTTCTTATATCAATAAGACCTTATTATTCCGTTGTTAATGTTTTGATGAAATGTTTCTGTTTGTGTATTTTGAGAGCTGTTAGTATGTATCCATTGTAGCCTGTCTTATATATCACGTATCTATTACGATGTATTTGTTTGTCTCCATCGTCATTTGTTTGTCAATTTTAATTTGTTTATGTGCGTTCATTGTAACTTGCATGTAAGTGTTCAGTATACGTTTCTTGTTGGTACCAATTGAGCCTGTGTTATGTTTATCCTTTGTGTCTTATTTGTGAGTTTTAGATATTACTTGTTTGTGTATGTTAATTGTGACCTATGATTGTATGTTAATTGTGACCTATGTTTGTATGTTATTTGTGAAACGTATCTCTATTTAAAATGTAATTTTTTGTATATGTTAATTGTTACTCTGTGTAGCTCCATATACCTCTGTAAAGTAAAGTAAAGTAAAGTAACCCATAGTATTTATTAATGCCCTAGGGGTGTGCGATGTTAGCGATCACCATTTCAGAGGCTCTGCAAATGAGACGGTAGCCATCTCCTCTCCCTCGCAGTCTTTACTTCCCGGATTAATCCGGTACCCATTTAAAGGCTGGGTCGACCCGGGAGCCATTGCGATCTGAGAAACGTTTCCGCCTCAACTGGGAATGAACCCAGGACCACTCATATGCGAAGCCAGTGTGCTAACCACTGCGATGCGTGGCTCCGATGAGACCTATGTATGACCCGTGGAAGACCTCTGTATGACCTGTGAAAGACCTCTGTATGACCTGTGAAAGACCTCTGAATGAGCTACGAGAGATAGTGAAGTTTATTAAAGGAACATTTTCATCAACATGAATCATTTGCTCTAACCTGCGGAAATACAGGCCCTAAGTACTCCTGCAAACATAATAAAATACAAGACTATGTCAGCAGGTGGTATTTCGTACTGATGGAATGTCTGAACTTCAAACGTTTGACAGGTATAAAACTTCCATACCTAAAGGAAGTGATGTCGTGCTGATGTCCCTAGAGTGACACCACGACGTCCGTAACAGGTTATGTGTCTTATTATTATTAATATATTAATCGTTTATTACCAAATAGCATCAGAGTTTAGCGAAATGATTAATGGAGAAAGTTAACTCTGTATATAGTGTCAGCCGCTATAACCAGTACATGTGCACACCTACAAGGTGGTTTAGCTGATACATGTTTATAGTAACTACTGAATATCCTTCGTCAATACATCAGTCACGTCATTTCTACTAAAGTGACGCTACTTGACTTTTCTCATGATTTCATTGGTCCCTGCGTATACGTTGTGTCGGCAAAAAATTAAATCCACGAACAAATTAAGATTTGGAACTTGAAAATGAGAAAAGCCAATGAGCTCACATGACTGTCTAGACTAGAGATTCACTATCGGGGTACAAAGATTGTTGATATTTCTAATACGAACATTTGTGGAAACAGGATGTAGTCATGCATATTGGTGGAAGTGGAGTGGTGAGCTATGTTTAATACGGGGTACCTGCGTCCGGATGTACTTCTGTTTGTGCATAGGTTTAAAAAAAAATAGTATTACATCCAATTATTCTTTTCTGTACAATACGATTATTTGACAATACTCGAATGTTTCCCACAGTTTTTCTAAATGTAATACATTGAATATTTCTGAGAAAGTTATTGGTTTTCATAAGTTACATGTATATACAGCATGCAACTTACATCATGAGAACTTTTATACTAGCTATAGATACACTATAGCAATTGTTGAATATATTATTTTATAATTCTTGACGTTATGTATACACTTATGTATATATTATACAGCTTATATAAGTAGATTATTCATACTAGACACAAAAACAATATAACATTTGTTGAGACACGGTATGTATGTATTTAATTAAAAAATATAAAGTATTTTTTTGATATTATTGTATATTTTGGAAAGTGGGAAATTAGAGGCAACAGAGATGTAGTTCTACAGAAGAATGCTGAGAATACAATGGACTGCCAGAAAAACTAATGTAAAGGTGTTAAAAGAATCAAATGCGAAACGGACCTTAATCAATAATATAAGAAAAATGCAATCTTTTTTTTGGCCACTTCATGAGACAGGCAGGTTTAGAGAACATAGTCACAACAGGCAAAATTGAAGGCAACAGAGACAGAGGGCGAAAACGTGAGAAAATATTAGACAGTTTAACAACCTGGCACGGCAAGGAAACAACAACGACTTTGATACATAATACTGTGGACAGAGAGCTGTGGAGAGCCATGACCGCCTACGCCAGCCGGCATGGCACCTGATGATGATTATTATTGTATATTTGTATGAATCAGAATCTCTGTTTATCCTCAAGACAGAAAGTTATAGTTCTCACGGAAAGTTATCTATCATATAACTACCACGGATACAAAGAAAGATCAATCTTTCAGACTGAAAGATCTATGTTGTTGCTGAAATGTCGCTGAAGACCAGTTCTCTTGTTCTTTTCTTCTTCTTCAGCATTCGCTCTCAAATAACCACAACGAATATTTCATGTGATTTCCGCCAGGGATCGTGAAGTACGTTGTGCTGCATGTTCCACATTAAAACTATGATCATTTGCACCCCGGTTGCCACTTATGGTCAGGATGTCCGATGTCCAGCACACCCGTTTTCGTCATTCCTTTATTTCGGGTTTGATCCCTAGTCCGTGACAGCCTGTGTATCTGTCGCCGGGCACGCTGGTATGTAGTGCCTCTTCGCCAAGACGCTTGTCGAGCGCGTCTATCTGGCACGAGGTGCTCCACCGTATATAAACCCATCTCGTGCAATTTGACGCTGCCTGTGTCCATCGGGTACTGAACCTTTTCTCATCCGCAAGCCTGGTTCCGTATGAGGAAGAACTCGTCAGAACAGTTGGACCCTGGCTCGTTCGCCCTCCTACCCGAGGCGTCATTCACAGACATCGTGAACCCCTCGCACAAGTTTGAGTCTCACACCACGTGTTTGAGAGCAAGGCGTTCTCGAGCTGAGCGACCTTGTCCCAATAGCGCCCGAGTCCATCAGATACTGAACCCTTTCTCTCTGCAAGTGTATTTCCGGTATAGGAGAGCTTGACAATAGAGTTGGGCCAGGACTGCCATCGTTGTCCCCTTCTTGTCTAAGCCTATCGGGTTCGGAACCCTTTCTCTTCGCGAGCATATTTCCGGTATAGGAAGGCTCGACATTAGAGTTTGTTTAGATCTTCTTGCTTTTCCAAGAACCCAAGATTGGGTCTGGGTCTCTGCTTATAAGGATCACAGGTAACTAGAAGCTCGTCTCGAGCTAACAGCGCTTATAGTTTCCTTTTCGTAGGAACTTTTCACTTTTCATTTGCAGTTCGTGCTGCCCTTTGGCGCTGTTCTGCCCTTTGATTGTGTCATTGTACTCATTATGACATATATTTGTTTCTCTCCATGCAACCACCTTTACGTGCCTTTTACATTGGCCGCCCCTCCAATGTTCTGACTGGACTAACAAGCGTCACTGTATGTCAACAGTGTCGCTGTATGTGGTGATGCAAGTGGTGTCGGAGATATTGTCTGTCTCTTTTGCAGTCAAATCTATTTCCATCTACTTCCTCCACATTCTCGGACACGATTCCCAAATGATTTGACCAGAATCAGCTCGAGCTGCTGTTTTCTGTTACCAGGGTGCACCGCGAGGAGGTGAATTTGGGATCTTGGTTATCTGCTAACCCTGGGTCCGCCTAGAGCATTGTGTTCCCTTTGCACCCCTCTCTTTTTGTAAAAAATGGAACGTATTGTTTTAGTTTGTAAGACAGGATTCTTTTGTGAGAAGATTAATGCCCCTGTTTGTCAAAAAGGTACTAAGATCACAGTCAACCCCCGTTTCGTTCATGTTTTTCATTAGTGCCTACCTACGTATTTTGTCGTCAATTCACCTACATATTATATCAATAAATAATGAATAATTAATTAAAATACTCAATTTTTAGGGTTAAGGTTAGGGATTAGGATTAGTTATGTTTTACATAAGTAATTCTAACCCTAAATATAATTATATTTAAATTAATAAAAGATAAACATAAACTGATAAACATAGCAAAGGTAAATACTCACACACGTATTCACTAATTGGTGCAACGGGCGTTGGCCTGCGATCTTAGTACCGAAAAGACTTTCATTCCAAATTGGATTCATAACATCCAATTTTAAATATGCACATTCCAACTAGGAAGACCAAAGTTCAGCTTGAAAAAATAAAGTTCACTAACTAATGTGGAAAACTATAGCTTGCAATATTAACATTCTAATTTGGAATGTTAATGTCTCAATTAAAGTATTAATATTTCAAAGATATGGACTAAAATTAAGTCTTAATTACTTACAAACAATAATGTGAAATCCATTTTGATATCAATATCCCTTCGCAAACATTAATGCTTCGGCATGAGCATCAACTTCGAAATACTGAAGTGAATGCACCTTTTGTACAGGTAAATCCTTTTTTGAAAAACTTTTATAAATAAATGATGGAAAGACAAATTGCCACTAACTACAGATAAAACATTATGGTGGGAAAAGACAATCCATCTATCTATACGTAGTGACCCTTGTTTGCCTTGCGGGGTCAGGGGTAGAAGAGTTCTCCGGAGATGGCCTGCTTGTGTGCTGTTTGTAAGCTTGTTCCTGTGGCTTTGATTTCTGTGATCCATCTTTTACATGGTCTGCCCCTGGCTTTATAACTGTTATGTCTATGTGTCATTGCCATTTACGGCATGCTATCTGTTGGTATTCTGGAAGCGTGTGAAAATCACTTGATCGGTTGTCTTTTGATGTGTTCCAATACTAGTATTGTTTTGGTTATCTGTCTGATGTTATCGTTTCTAATTCTATCTCTTAATGACACTCCGAGTATTATTTGTAGACATGTCAATTCTGCTGTCACTATTTTTCTTTTCTCTTGTGCGGTCATTGTCCAGGTTTGGCTCCAGTAGCACAGTGATGGAATAACAATAGTCTTGTACAATGCAACTTTAGTGTCTATGTATACATTTTTGTTTTTGAAAATACATGTTATTTGTCCTGGGATCTGGTATGTTTTCTTGCATCCATTTTGTATCTCTTTACTGTTTTTCCCGTCACTCGATATAATGCTTCCTACGTAAGTGAACTCATTTATCTGTTTAAGGTATTCATTATCGATGTTTCTATCGATATTATTAGTGATATTTCTTTCTTTCTTTTCTATTGCCATTATTTCAGTCTTTACAATATGAATCTTTATGTTGAATTTTTGACATATTGTGTGTAGTCTGTTCATATGTTCTTGCAACTGTTATTCTGATGTCGCTATTAGTACTTGATTGACTGCAAAAAGTAGTTCGTTCAATTTTTCTTTTATTTTATCTTCTTCGTCGGTACTTGTTATTTTACACATGTGGTCGATATATGGTATAAAATGTAGAGGGGATAGAACACATCCCTGGCGAACCCCTGATTGAATTTGGAACTTATTGGACACTCCTGCATTTGTTCTTATTTCACATTGGCTATTAGCATAAATGCCCTTGCATATATTGACCAAGTTTTCTGGTACTTCGTATATTGATAGTGTTGTCCATAGCTTTTGTCTGTCTACTCTCTCGAAAACCTTTTTTGGTCGACGAATACGATGTTTAATTCTTTGTTGTTTTCTGTCGCTCTTTCTGTTAGCTGTCTAAGTGTAAAGATACAATCCGTACATGTTTTGTTCTTACGGAAACCAATTTGGGTGTTTTAAAGTTGTGGTTCAACATATGATCGTAATCGTTCTAATATTCTGTTACAAATATTTCCCGTGCGGCTTAATAAGGATTCCCCTCTGTATTTTGTGCGATCTCTCTTACTGCCTTTTTCTTCCATATGAGAATGATTGTCTTTTTTCTCCAGTCTTCTGGTGTTTCTTGTTTCTTCCATATTAAATTAAAAAGTTCGTGTAGCCATTTTTTCCCGCTTTCTGCTGCTGCTTGAATGAGTTCTGTTTGTATGCATCAGAGCATGCTGCTTTGTTTATTTTTACTTTGTTTATTGCAATTTATATTTCCGATAGTAGTATATGTGGTTCTAGTTATAAAAGACAATCTCTTAACGAAAGACAGAATGTCATTTATAGAAGGCAATAAATTCTTGCTTGAAAGGTAAAAGGTACTTGCTGGAAAGATAAAATGTAATTGTTGGAAAGATATAATTAATACTTATTCAGAGATTAAGTCAAGAAGAGAAAACTGCATAGGTCTGGTAGATGAATAGTGCCTATGTCAGGCAAGATAAATGTCTGAGTTTCAGGTACATGAATAGGGCATGTGTCGGTAAGATAAATGCCCTAATTTTGTTAGATGAATTGTGAATATGGTGGAAAATATAATGTCCTAATCTATGGCAGATGAATAGTTCATATGTTGATCAACATACATACATAAATATTTTATATAAATTTTCACTGAAAATTGGAATCACCTTTATGTTTTTATCATTTCCACAAATATACGATTTCCTCTCATTCATATACTTGAAGATAGTATGAAATCTCTTTGACCTAGAAATCAACAACTAATTCCAAATTTGCCCTAACTCAGAAAGTACTCATTTTCCAATGTGTGAATGAAAATGAAATTACCTTTGGGATGTCTCTGTCCAGCTTGCTATCATTAGGTTATGATAACAAGACATTTTATGATCATGTGCACTGTTCCACTAATATTTATACTTAACTATCAGAACCAGGACGCCACAAGCTGGCGTAATGATCAGTGCTTTTCTTGGTGTACTTTTGTTAAGGAAGTAAGAAAAGGAAAGCAGCATGCCACAGAACCATTAGCATGAATATCAGTACACATTAAAAAAAAATAATTAAAACTTATTGAGTCCCAACTTGGCTTCTGAACATCCTGATATCCACAAAATAGACTTTATTCGATGGTTGAGGAGGACAAACCCTGCAGAAAAGGTTATCACATAATGAAATGAAGGTCTCAGAATGAAGTTGTTTGAAGCACAAATAAATAACAATATGTCTTTGGTTTTTTTTTTTACAATTAAAAATCTTTTGTCCTATAATGTCCTATTTTGTCATATTTTGAATTTCTATGTTGTTGGTATTTTTTTTAGTGTTTTGTAGTTGTGTTTCACTATGTGAATATGGACCATAGGCTTCCATCTTGTTTTCTAGTGTGCTTGCTACACATTCTTGAGGCCAGTCAGCCGACATTATTCCAGATTTTATAGGTGGTTGAACTTTACCATGGAAGTTCAATAGCCTCATTATGATGTGTGCTAAGCTGAACATCATGGGGAACGATATAGATTTATTCTAAGGTAAACAGAACTTAACAGCATGAGAGACAATATTGCTATATTCTAAGGTAAACAGAGCTGAACATCATGAGAAAAAAAAATAGCTAGCCTGTGTGTTGCTGGGGCCGAAAGGGGAGCAAAGAATAGCAACACTGTTTACCTTCCACGCATGTCGTAAAAGGCGACTGAGGAGGTTATGGGATGAAGTTGGCTGTCCCATCCCATATAGGGTCAGTGACCCAAAGCCATGCTGAAGTCGAATGTGTCAGACCGAAACGCGCAGATATCGCAGCAATGCTATAAACCATGACACAACGCATTCCGTTCTCCGGACTACATCCTGCTAATCTGCAGGAGTTTGAGAACGAACGAAGAAGAAGAAGAAAACATAGCTAAATTCTAGTGTATAAACGGAACTGAACATCATGAGAAAATAAAGCTTATTTCTAGAGTAAGCAGAACTGAACATCATGAGAGAAAAAATAGCTTTATTTTAGAGTAAACAGAACTGAACATCATGAGAGAAAATATAGCTTTATTTTAGGGTAAACAGAACTGAATATCATGAGAGAAAATAAAGCTTATTTCTAGAGTAAACAGAACTGAACATCATGAGAGAAAATATAGCTTTATAGTGGCGTGTGCGGTTCTACTTATGAGAAACCACCCAGCGCGTACATTTAAAAGACTGAAACTAAGATTTTACCAGATCGAAAATCGAAATATTTTGCAGCAAATCTGTAAACCATTACGCAGCATATCTCGTTATCTGAGCATCATTCTATTATTGTGTAGGAGTTTTAGAACGACCGCAAGGAAGAAAAATGTATATTATCTCGTATTCGCGAATATATATATATATACACTCATTTCAAATCTTACTACGTGTGAAATTAGATGTCGTAGAAAGGCAGCAAACAGAACACGAAGAGATCACGTGAGAAATGGGATTACAAGAACTGTTGGAACAGCATCATCGTTCAAATTTATGAAAAGCATAGTCTGAAATGATTCGGTCACCTAATGAGAATGAACCTTTATTTGACAAGGGCATACACCATGAACATGGAAACAGCAAGATAAAGAGGAAGAACAAGAAGATAGTTAGTCGTCTGATCATTATCAGTGCAAACTGTGCACATCCATAGACCAAGAAGAAGGTGGATTGAGGGAGTTACCAACATTCTGACACGGCACAATGTTACTGCATATCAAGTAATCAAACGTGCAATAACCCGATAACGGATTGTCATTAAATCATGCGACGCCTCACAACATAAGCAGAGAAAACACATAGATAGCAATATTAAAACGAGGATTACACAGACAAAAAAAAACTATAAAGTTACTCTAGGGGTCTTTGTGACTTCTTATATTTTTGGTTGTGCGTCCTGATATAGCATACTTGGACATTTCCGCTAGTTGAAAGTGCGGGTCTCTCCAAATTAGAGGTAAATTAATAACATACTTACCTACCCACAGGAGTTAACCCTTTAACCAGCATGCAACCTCTACTAACATAACTGAAGAGCTATTTATGGTGAGTTATTCCCCTTTTCATACACACACAAATAGAGCTCTGTCAATTCATGCATAACCTATTCAGGTCACAACACAGGTGTGTATACGACACATATCGCTATAGGTAAAAAAAATCTACCAGATGAAGGTAAGATAATGTTGCCGGCATTATTATGTTTATATTTTGGTGTGTAATAAGCAATAATTATATCATATATCGAACATAACTTACATTCGTATCCATGTATAATTAGTTTATACGCATAATTTTAGAATGTAATTGAATAGCTTTCCTATTTGAAGTAGGTAGAGGACGTTAGTTTAAATCCTATTGTATGATGAACGCAGAACACAGGGGGCAAGCTCCAAGGGCTGAAAGGGAGGGTTACAGACACATACAATGTCATTACAATCAACTACCTTCAGTGGTGGACTGGGAATATCATGTACAACTAGCTCGAGATGCAGTTGACAATCAATACAAGGTAACTGCGTGAAACATAACAACAATTAGACTTACGTAAAACACAGGTTTATATATCGTCTCAATGTCACAACAATGTTCTAGCTCATCATTGCCCATCATTACCCACTAGTTTTAGATATAGTCTGTGGTGTCCCATTGAGACGATATATAAACCTTTGTTTTACGTAAGTCTAATAGATGCAGTTGACACATTTTCAAAATCTGACATATATTATTGTTATGTAGACACACGTGTATTGCATGTGCCCAAATGGGAAACAAAGAATAGAGATAATGTAACCTTTCATAAGTTTCGAGAACAAATGTCCTCGTAGGATAACTAACACACATTGGAGTGAAGTTTTAAAAAGACACATCAAAATTTCATCGTTATTAAGAAATGCCGTTGGTCCTACATCGGATATGTCCTATGCTCAGACATATCCTACGCTCAGACAAGTTGGTCCTACATCGGATATGTCCTACGCTCAGACATATCCTACGCTTAGACAAGTTGGTCCTACATCGGATATGTCCTACGCTCAGACATATCCTACGCTCAGACATCAACAGAATACACCACTAATCTCTTGAATGGATACATATAGGCATAAGAACCAGAGGTGGACCGAAAGAGACACTCAGAAGAACAATACTTAGAGAAAGTAAAACAACCAATATTCATACTATTCAAGAAATGCACTGAATAGTTTTGTACAGATATAATTGGAGAGATCTTACCTCTGACATATGCGCTAACTTCAGCGCTAAAGGAAAATGAATAATTGAACTTTCCATGTCTGTCTCAAGAGACAACTAAAGAGGTTTGCAACTGGAATTGGCAGTCTCCTACCATTCGCGACAGCGAACAAAATGCCTGCTAAAGTCGGATTTCCAGATCGAAAGGCCCAGGTACCGCAGTCAAGCTGTAAACTACGATACAAGAACTGTTCTCCGGATGGATAGCTGATTGAAGTAAAAGTGTGTAAATAACGATAAGATATAAAAAATGTTTAAATAGCAGTTTTAGGCTGAACGTATGCAGATAATCAACGATTCAACAGAAATATTTTTATCAAATTAGAGATAAATAGGCCTACACTCAAAGTAGAACAACACACTCGATTAAAGACTACACATCAACTATGTAGTAGAATGTATAGGTCTGGGAATAAGAAAATGAGGGCAGAAAACAGTAAAAATATATGCAGTTTCAGGAAACACCAAAAGCAAATACACAGATACAGCAAATACACTACCAAAATAAAGTTAATTTCTATGTAAAGAATGAGTGTTACCCAAATGAACAGTACAGAAAGACTCAACAAAACAGCACATAGAGAAACATACACAACAGTACAGAAAGACTCAACAAAACAGCACATAGAGAAACATACATAACAATACAGAAAGACTCAACAGAACAGTACAGAGAGAAACAACACAACAGTACACAAAGACTCAACAGAACAGCACATAAAGAAACAACACAACAGCACACAAAGAACAACAGAACAGCACATAGAGAAACAACACAACAGTACAAAAGACTTAACAGAACAGCACATAGAGAAACAACACAACAACACAGAGAGAATCCACATAGTTGAAGCTATGTATAAATGAAAGTTCTTGAGAAACCACCCCACTGCACATAGAGAGTAAGAGCAAGCTGCTTGTAAAACTGGACTAAATGAACAAAACATCAAAGTGGAGAGAAGGAGATTGCACAAGGCGTCAACTTGTTGCTGCTACAGCGTGACAGTCTGTAAGTAGGTTGAGCATTATACAAGCCAACATTTTTTTCCAGTTATGGATAATAGAGATTATTATATGACTTGTTCAAAGATTGAGTTTTTTTTTCTACAGAATTTCTCTGTTGTCCAGTTATTCCTGTATATTGTCATGACTAACCTCTTCTCCTTGAAGTTGTGTTTCCTGCTCACTGATACAATTTCCGACAGGTGGCGTAACGTCAATAGATGCCAAAATTATATGCGCCCTTTCTTGTGATTAAACTACTTAAATAACGCACACACATTTAGTTATTTACTATAACTATTAAAGAAAGATCATCGCAGGTTAATTCTTGTTTTGAAAGTTATATGTGCTTGACCCAAAAACGATTCAGCGTAAGATTTCGTTTACATCTTCAACGTTCATTCGCTGCTGAGGATCCGACCTTTGATCTTTTACTAACGATTCACCTGTTATTTCAAACTCTGGCTTCAGACCAATCATGTACCTAGACATAATTTATATGATTAGTTCTCGGAACTGGAAATTCCGTATCTCCTACAATGTGACAACATTATCATGACAACATGGCACTGTGTTTTATCTGTGGTGTAGAGATGTGTATTATTTAGTGACTACTAGTTCGTTAGTCAACAAATCAATGTGTTCTGGGAGATATCTTGAATTTTTTCTGTGAATAGAAGCAACGATAATACAAGGTTATATAATATATATATTATATATATATATATATATATATATATATATATATATATATATATATATATATATATATATATATATATATATATATATATATATATATATATATATATATATATATATATTAAACTAGTTAATATTTTATTTAGGGCTATAAACAAGAGTTTCTGGTTGCGAAAATGGCGGGGGGGGGGGGTGGGATTAAGCCTGCCTACTAAAACAAAATTGTCACTCAGCGTCCCCACTCTAGAAATGTGAGTGCTTTTATAAACACACTTGTCTGGTTAATGAGACACATATGGACAAGATCTTGCAAAACTGAAACCTACTGAAGACGCATGTTACCTCATATCTAGAGAAAGCAACCTTTTTTTCTGAAGTATGCCTTCGAGATTGCAAAAAGAACGTTATGGCACATGTTTCTCATGAGTAGAAAACTAACCAGCACGCGGCATCGTAGCCAAAAGTCATACTGAATCAAGTAATCATCTGAAAGGGTTTTTTTAAAAACAAATCCTGGAGATTCCCAACCGACACTCCTGCCGCAAAAACACTAGTTGAAATCGTTTCCTAAACAAGCGCCTTCCACAGAAATTGTTAGATAATGAAATGTGCATAGTGCTGGACATCGGACGTCCAGACCACAAGTGGCCAATCGAGGTGCAAATAACACAGTTCTACTGTGAAACTTGCAGCACAACGTACTCCACGCTCCCCGGCGGAAATCACACGATATATTCGTTGTGGTTATATGAGAGCGAACGCAGAAGAAGAAGAAGAAGAAGAAATGTGCATATGTACATGTTTAAATGAAAGCCAGAAAAAAACGTGCAATGATTACATGAAGACATCTCTCATGCGGTAAATCTTTGACCCACTTTCCTGAGAAACTACAGCTCATGGGCGCAGAGCCTGGCATGGCGTAGTCAGTGCGAGTATTAATAGCTTTGTAAAGAAGTCAGACTGTTTTCCTTTATCTCAAGACCTTATTTATTTCTGCCCACGCTTAACAGGTTTTTCAGAACCCAGTTTCAACACATCCACCATCTCATGACATACAAACATCAAACACAATTGACATTATTTCAATATCATGTTTATCTGCGATATCGATGGCGAAATATTATCATCATCACTAGTATAATGTAGTGACAATCATCTATCTAGGAAGCAAATTAACACTCGACGGTGATGTCATGCCAGAAATTACAACTCGCATTGCCCTAGTATCAAGTGCATTTAACAGACTGTCTAATATCTGGAAGTCAAAGTCAATCAGCACACGCACGAAAATGCGCTTATTTAATTCCTGCGTTATTCCGGTGCTATCATATGGATGTGAGAGCTGGAAAAGCTCTTTGTCTTCAGAAAAGAAATTACTGAGTTTCGAGAACAAATGTCTTCGTAGGATAACTAACACCCATTGGAGTGAATTCAAATCGAATGATAAAATCAGAGAAGAGACACATCAAAATTTCATCACAGATGTTATCAGAAAACGCCGTTGGTCCTACATCGGCCATGTCCTACGCGCAGACACCAACAGAATACACCACCAATCTCATGAATGGATACTTACAGGCAAAAGAGCAAGGGGTAGACCAAAAGAAACACTCAGGAGAACAATACTTAGAGAAAGTAAAACAACCAATATTCATACTATTCAAGAACTGCACAGAATAGCTTTGAACCGACAAAATTGGAGAGATCTGACCTCTGCCCTATGCGCTAACTTCAGCACAAAAGGAAAATGAATGAATGAACTAGTATAAACACGAATAGAGTTAAATGCTAAATTACATGTACACCACTTGTGATAGGAAATAGATGGAGAGTTCGTACTTTCTTCGGAGTTTGTAAATACTAAACAACAATAACTATACTACTTACGTAGGGAATGGGCGGAGTCATTTGAGAGAGCAGGTATGCGGACATCACTACAAAGACTCCCGCTTATTTTTGTCCCCGGACACGCGGGCGTGGAGGGTAACGAACGGGCCGACCAATTAGCTAGCCTCGCCACCACAACAGACGGTCAGCCTATGGACCGAGCAGACATACTCATTGCTCTTCGTGAGTACTCACAATCAGAGGATTTTGAGATGAATGAGCATGTCAATATCAAGAATGAGAGAATTGGGAGTGAGGATGGGCGTGGCCCGTAGAGAAACCCCTGACAAAGATTTCAAAAAGAGCAGTGAACCAACATAGAACCGGAACCATCAGCCGGTATACTCTGAGAGATTTACTGAAGCGGAGATCTGAGCACCTATGGACTTGTCAGGTATGGGAAGAGGATAATCAACATACCTAATACCTAACTATACTACTCCTTGTATTTTACAAATTTTGCATCATCAGCAATTTCTTGCTAATATGTTATTGATATTTTGTTTCCTTCCAGATACAATTCTAACATAATCCAGATCTCAGTTTTACAAAGGCATTGAAGTTATAATAACCATAAACTTACTGAGACCTCCTGAGAATATGTTCCACGAAAAATTGTAATGAGAATTTATTATTTGCTTGTGCAGACACGCCCTGTTCGATTACAGACTGCAGTTTGTTCTTATTACTATATAACGGATTGCTCTTTCGAGATAAATACAACATACAGAACTGACTTTGTAAGCAAATGTAGGAAGTGACTGGACATAAGCAGGATTAAACTTGCATCAAAATGTCCAAGTATTATAAAGAACAAATGTGATCCAATTGTGTTCAAGCTAAACCTGTATTTTAAATCAGTGTGGTAATTTGCAGTTACTATGTTGGAAGATTTATTTTTGGCTTCAAAACTTCAATAACTTGCTACTTGAGGTGTAGCAAACGCCGCCTGAAGTTTCTTAGAAACAACTCCACCCCAAGAAGGATTGACTACAGACATCTTTAATTCACCTTGCATTTGATTTGATTCATAAATTGAAGCTTCTACATATGGAAAAAGACAAAAAGAAAACAAAACAAAAAAAGTAACATTCGTTAATTTCGAAACAATACGATTAAAGTATACTGGGTAATTAACATCCTGTAATATCATGGTATTAACTTCAGCCCTAATTTTCTTTTTCTTCCGGGATTTCGTCAACTTCATCTTTGAATGGAGGCACCATATTTTTAAGGTAGGTCACATCCTTATTTTAGTTGTTGATACGTGCTTCTTCGGTTACATTAATTGTCTTCACAAACAACACACATGTTTGTGTTGCCAAATCAAGTGTGTTGTTAAGTGTGTTAAGAAGAATAATTGATGACATTAAGTGTCTTGAGAAAAGTCATTCATGAAGTGTCTTGAAAAGGGTCATCATTGTTATAAAATGTCTTGAGAAGGGTCATCACTGTTATAAAATGTATTGAGAAGAGTCATCGTTATCATTAAGTGTGTTGAGTAGAGTCATGGTTGTTCTTAGGTGTATTGAGAAGAGTCATGGTTGTCATTAAGTGTATTTAAAAGAGTCATGATTATCATTAAGTGTGTTGAAAAGAGTCATGATTATCATTAAGTGTGTTGAAAAGAGTCATGGTTGTTATTAAGTGTGTTGAAAAGAGTCATGGTTGTCATTAAGTGTATTGAGAAGAGTCATGGTTGTCATTAAGTGTATTGAGAAGAGTCATGGTTGTCATTAAGTGTATTTAAAAGAGTCATGATTATCATTAAGTGTGTTGAAAAGAGTCATGATTGTCATTAAGTGTGTTGAGAAGAGTCATGATTATTATTAAGTGTGCTTAGAACAGTCATTGTTGTTATTATACGTCTTGAGAAGAGTCACCGTTGTATTTCTAAGTATCCCATAAAGATTATTCTTAAGAATTCATAGGCGCAATACTGTCCGATGGTCAAATCGGGCCATTGTTACTCCCCAGCCAAGAAGATTCACAATTACTATATGGAATAGCTACTGAGCTCAGAAAATATCCAATCACAAATATTTTTTAAAAAAATTTAAAAAAAATAAAATTGATAGCATATCCTATTCAGGACGTAGCTATCAACCCAGCATTCGTTGGCTGTTGTGATTTTTAGGCAATATAAATGCGTTCAGTAGTTTGTCATTGCTTTCTGAACAGTCCGGGTGGACAATTGCCTGTGGCAGGGATCGAACATGGTACCTTGACCGTCCAGACGTGCTCTGTACCACTTCGCCACAGAGACGGTGGCGAGGTATTTTACAATTATTTTACAAGCTGTAAAATACAATGCTAAACAATGACGGGAAATTTAGTGTCTCAAACAAGTGATACTAGATGAAAACAATGTTAACCACCACCAATCTTTGTTGGTGCTTTTTTATTTATTAAATTTTTTTTACATTTGGTTTTATTTGGCGAATTGGAGACATTGGCGAATTCAATAATCCCTATAATGTAGATATGAGAATTATAAAATGCTATATCCATTCTATATTAATGTATCGCTCAGAAACATGGACACTAAATAAACAATTAGAAGACAGAATTGATGCCTTTGAGATGTGGGTATATAGAAGAATAGGGTGAACATCGTGGAAAGAGAAGAAAAATAAAGAGGTGCTAAAGACAATATGAAGAAAGAACTACTAAGAGAAATAAAGATCAGGGAAAATAAAATATTTTGGACACATTAAAAGACATGACATCTTATTAAAGACCTTACGTGAGGTAAAGTCAAAGGGAGGCGAGCAAGAGGTAGGCAGAGACACAAGTGGGAGAGTAACATCACACGATGGACAGGTATCAGTCTAACAGAGTGCACCACCAAGACAAGAGACGGGATGTTGGAGATCCGTTGCAGCCAACCTTCGTATCGGAGACGGCACTTGATGATAATGTAGATACAATGTACAAGGTTTTAATTTTTTCGACGACCTTTGAAACACATTTAAACAAAAATTTCTTGTTAGCATCATCGCTCGCTAAAAAGGCCGTATCTATACCGTCGGTCCAACACGAGTGTATACCTCTGTTCTAAACCGATGCTGCAGCAGCATTATAGAACAGATATTAAGAATATATTACATTTCCACGAATATAAATCAGTACAAGACACTTTCAAAACATAAGACAAATTTTAAAAAAATAGCTATAACAACTTTGATATGTATATTTATCAAACAGACAGACATGTAATAACTTTCCACAGGACCCTATTCTAAAGCTTAGCAGGTCACAATAAATCACAATATTTAGGCTCCGTACAGGATACTGCAGACTACTAGCACATCTCCACACAATTAAGGCTGTCCAAGCTGATCAATGACCATGTCAAAAGGGTCCCCAGATTCCAGAACACATTCTGTAGACATGCCCACTCTTTGATGACGTGAGAACTAAAATATGGCCACAAGAGACAGATCTGAAGGTAAAGCTGTGGGGCAACTGTGAGGACCTCCTGCTGACGACTGAATTCGTGGAGGAGGCCAACCTTCCTGTATAGACGTATGAGCATAGGAAACTGATCGCCGAAGAAGAAGAATATGTATATTTGTTACTATAATATGTAGAGCTATGTTATTTCTATATTCACCAACTTGTTGGATCTCCACTGACGGTCTGGTTATTTAAAAGGTAAGACACGTTCAGAAGATAAGACACGCTTAGAAGATAAGACACTTTCAAAAGATAAGGCACGTCTATAAGATAAGGCACGTCTATTAGATAAGGTACGTCTATAAGATATGGCACGTCTATAAGATAAGGCACGTCTATGAGATAAGGTACGTCTATAAGATAAGACACACTTAATACGATAAGAGGCCTTAAAGAGATAAAGCACGTTTACAAGATAAGATACGATAACAATATACGAACACATTTATAAGATACGATAACATTATACGAACACATTTATAAAACACATTTATAAGATACGATAACAATATAAGACACGTTTCTAAGATAAGATACGATAACAATATAGGACATGTTTCTAAGATAAGATGCGATAACAATATAAGACACGTTTCTAAGATACGATGCGATAACAATATAGGACATGTTTCTAAGATAAGATGCGATAACAATATAAGACACGTTTCTAAGATAAGATACGATAACAATATAAGACACGTTTCTAAGATAAGATGCGATAACAATATAAGACACGTTTCTAAGATGAGATGCGATAACAATATAAGACACGTTTCTAAGATAAGATGCGATAACAATATAAGACACGTTTCTAAGATAAGATGCGATAACAATATAAGACACGTTTCTAAGGTAAGAAAAAGTAAAGTACTTGAGGTGTGTTCATGTAATATATTTATTGGTGTAGATCTGAGTTAATACCAAGCATGGCTCTTTCCTTTCTTTCTGCTGTGCACATATGGGTTTACTGCTCTGGAACGCTTGCAGTTATAGTAAGAATAGGAATAGATATGTTTACATTAAAGGCGTCTATAATCAGTTAATTATAGACCGGTAAGTGAGATGCACTGAAGTTACATAGGGAGATGATTGATGAGGACACTGGTAGGTTCCACATGTAGTCCGCGAACTCATGATTGATGTGGACACTTTGGTAGGTTCCGCATGTAGTCCGGGAACGCATGATTGATGAGGACACTTTGGTAGGTTCCGCATGTAGTCCGGGAACGCATGATTGATGAGGACACTTTGGTAGGTTCCGCATGTAGTCCGCGAACTCATGATTGATGAGGACACTTTGGTAGGTTCCACATGTAGTCCGCGAACTCATGATTGATGAAGACTCTGGGGAAAATGCAGCATGTCGCCCGCGAGATCATGATTGATGAGGACACTGTGGTGGATGCAGCATGTCGCCCGCGAGCTCATGATTGATGAGGACACTGGGAAAAATGCAGCATGACGCCCGCGAGCTCATGATTGATGAGGACACTGTGGTATATGCCGCATGTAGCCTGCAAGCTTATGCTTGATGTTTGCATCTAATGCCCTGATCGATGGTAACACACTGCGTTCTCTTCATAAATATCACTGCATGAGAACACGGGTAATTGGGCTTTCTTTTGGCAAAACAATCTGTAAATTATATCTTTTTTAATCATAGAGAACAGGACGGATATATGAATAGAACGAGTGTAGAATCTGTACACAAAAATCAAGAGGTAACTATATTTGTACATACATATACACTAACTTTAAGTAGTAAATCTCCAAGTTTAGATAGAAATTCACCAAGTTTAAGTAACAACTCACCACGTTTAAGTAGCAACTCACTAAGTTTAAGTTTCAAACAACCAAGTTTAGATAGAAATTCACCAAGTTTAAGTAACAACTAACCACGTTTAATAGTGTGTTCTGCCCAACACACTATACTTCGTACATATGACTATCTTCCATATAAAGGTAACGTTCTGTCTCACTAAGTTTAAGTTTCAAACAACCAAGTTTATATAGCAACTCACCAAGTTTAAGTTTCCAACCACCAATATTCAGTAACAACTAACCAAGTTTTATAGTACATCATCAAGTTTAAGTAGTAATTAATCAATTTTAAGTTGTAAATCACCAAGCACCAAGTTTAAGTAATAACTCACCAAGTTTCAGTAGCAAATCACCAAGTTTAATTTTCAAATCACCAAGTTTAGAAATCAATTCACCAATTTTAACTAGCACCTTACAAATTCTAAAGAACAATTTTCTGAGTTTGAGTAGCAGCTCACAAATTTACGTAACAACTCACCAATTTTAAGTAGAAACTCACCGAGTTTAATTATCAACTCACCAAATTTAAGTTTCAAACCACCAACTTTAAGTAGCACCTCACCAAGTTTCAGTAGCACATCATCAAGTTTAATTTTCAAATCACCAAGTTTAAAAAATAATACACCAATTTGAAATAGCAGCTCACAAATTTTAAGTAGCAAGTTACTGAGTTTGAGTAGCAACTCACCAAATTTAAGCAGCAACTCACCACATTTCAGAAGTAGCTCACCAAGTTTCTATAGATCCAACTTAAGCACTTTTAGTTTCTCACAGATTATCAAGATGGTGTTTTTCTCTCTAACGTGTTTTAAAGAATCTGAGCTATGACGGATGCACAAGCTTCAATTATTTGCTGCAGAATATTATCAAATCCCTGCATCAGAATTTGATAGACAAATGTTTTTATCTATCCCCGTAGAGAAAAAGCCAAAGGGTTAAAATCTGGTAACCTTGGTGACCATTCAATGAGACATGATTTTTCCCAATTTATCTGTCTGGAAATTATTGATGACTTTAGTCTGTTACTTCATTGACATGTGTTCTATATTGTTCTATATGTGTTCTATATGTGTTCTATATGTGTTCTATATTGGTTCTATATTGTTCTATATTGTGTTCTATATGTGTTCTATATTGTTCTATATGTGTTCTATATTGTTCTATATTGTTCTATATGTGTTCTATATTGTTCTATATGTGTTCTATATGTGTTCTATATTTTTCTATATGTGTTCAATATTGTTCTATATGTGTTCTATATTGTTCTATATGTGTTCTATATTGTTCTATATGTGTTCTATATTGTTCTATATGTGTTCTATATTGTTCTATATGTGTTCTATATGCGTTCTATATGTGTTATATATGTGTTCTATATGTGTTCTATATTGTTCTATATGTGTTCTATATGTGTTCTATATGTGTTCTATATTGTTCTATATGTGTTCTATATGTGTTATATATTGTTCTATATGTGTTCTATATGTGTTCTATATGTATTCTATATGTATTCTATATGTGTTCTATATGTGTTCTATATTGTTCTATATGTGTTCTATATTGTTCTATATTGTTCTATATTGTTCTGTATGTGTTCTATATGTGTTCTATATTGTTCTATATGTGTTCTATATTGTTCTATATGTATTCTATATTGTTGGAATATTAATCCTTCTGCTATCATAGGAACTGCACAATTGTGCTGCATGTTTAAGTAAGTTCCTCCTGTGTCTGTGGCTTCGGTGAATACGAATGCCACGATCACAGAGTTAAAAGTAAAGGCACATCACGCGTTACATTTTAGGGTTGTCTCAATCGTGCTTCATTACGACACGTTGGCTTTTCACTGCTATTGAAAATTTATTTATTTGTATAATAGGGAATCGTAAAAAAACACCATAAAAAAGAGTTCTGGCTTACATGAATAAGGAAATGCTGACATGTGTTGATGTTAGTGATTCTGCACAACACACTATACTTCGTACATATGACTATCTTCCATATGAAGGTAACGTTCTGTCTCAGGTTTGTCGCGTAGTCATAATGGTAACATTCTCTCTCAGGTTTTCACCTAGTCATAAAGGTAACATTCTGTCTCAGGTGTGTCACCTAGTCATAAAGGTAATATGTTGTCTCAGGTTTACACCTAGTCATAAAGGTAACATTCTGTCTCAGATTTACACCTAGTCATAAAGGTAACATTCTGGCTCAGGTTTGTCACCTAGTCATAAAGGTAACATTCTGTTTCAGGTTTGTCACCTAGTCATAAAGGTAAAATTCTGGCTCAGGTATGTCATCTAGTCATAAAGGTAACGGGGTGCAAAGGGAACGCATTGCTCTAGGCGGACCCAGGGTTAGCACATAACCAAGATCCCAAATGTACCTCCACGCTGTGCACCCTGGAAACAGAAATACAGCAGTTGGAGCTGATTCTGGCCAAATCATATGGGGATCGTGTCCGTGAATATGGAGGTAGCAGATGGAAAGATATTTGACTGCACAAGAGACAGACAATATCTCCGACACCACCAGCATCACCACATATAGCGACACTGTCGACATACAGTGAAGTTAGTCAGTCCAGTCCGAACATTGGAGGGGCGGCCAATGTAAAATGCACGTAAAGGTAGATGCATGGCGAGAGACAAATAGATTTCATACCGAGTACAATGAAACAATGAAAGGGCAGAACAGCGCTAGAGGGCAGCGCGAACTGCAAATAGAAAGTGAAAAGTCCCTAGGAAAGGGGAACTACAAGCTCCGTCAGCACGAGGCGAGCTTCTAGTTACCTGTGTTCCTTACAGGCAGAGACCCAGACCCATCCATTAGCGTTTGGTAAAGCAAGAAGACCTAACCCAACTCTATTGTCGAGCCTTCCTAAACCGGAAATATGCTCGCGAAGAGAAAGGGTTCTGTACCCGATGGGCTTAGTCAAGAAAAGGGACAACAATGGTAGTCCTGGCCCAACTCTACTGTCAAGGTTTCCTATAACGAAAGTACACTTGCAGAGAGAAAGGGTTCCGTGGCCGATGGGCTTAGGCACAAAAGGGACAACGATTTAGCCCTGGCCCAACTCTACCGTCAGGTTTTCCTACACCGGAAATACACTTGAAGAGAGAAAGGGTTCAGTACCTGATGGGCTCAGGCCCAATGGGGACAAGGACACTCAGCTCGAGAACGCCTTGCTCTCAAACGCGTGGTGTGAGACTCGAACTTGGACAATGGGTACACGATGTCGGTGAACAACACCTCGGCTAAGAGGGCGAAAGAGCCAGGGTCCAACTCCTCTTGAGTTCTTCCCCTTAAGGAACCAGGCTCACGGATGAGAAACGGTTCAGTACCCAATGGGCACAGGCACAGCACGTCCAATTACACGAGGCAAGTTCATAGACAGTGGAACACCTCGTGCGAGTCAGACGAGAGCAATAATCGTCTGGGCGAAGAGTCGCCACTACGCGTGCCTGGAGACAGATATAGAGGCTGTCACAGGCTAAGGGTAGCCCACCCGAATTGTCAAGGCATGCCGAAATCGGATGTGCTAGGCCTACAAGGCGCATAACGGTGGCACAACGTAATCACGCTCCCGGCGGAAATCGCACGGATATCCGTGATGTTTACAATGGAGCGAACGCAAAACAAACAAACACACATAAAGGTAACATTCTGGCTCATGTTTGTCACCCAGTCATAAAGGTAACATTCTGGCTCATGTTTGTCACCTAGTCATAAAGGTAACATTCTGTCTCAGGTTTGTCACCCAGTCATAAAGGTAACATTCTGGCTCATGTTTGTCACCCAGTCATAAAGGTAACATTCTGGCTCATGTTTGTCACCCAGTCATAAAGGTAACATTCTGGCTCATGTTTGTCACCCAGTCATAAAGGTAACATTCTGGCTCATGTTTGTCACCCAGTCATACACGTTTACCTTCAAATATTTATAGAAATATCTACCACTCATCTTCTCTGAATCTCCAGTCAGTTATACAGTCCTGTGAACTCATATAGTTGAACCATCAAAATTGGCTCTAACTAATTTACATTGGGATTTTCATTGATAACTTTGTATCGGCAGCAATGAAAATCACTGAAAAATGCGGGGTGCAAAGGGAACGCATTGCTCTAGGCGGACCCAGGGTTAGCAGATAACCAAGATCCCAAATGTACCTCCACGCGGTGCACCCTGGAAACAGAAATACAGCAACTCGAGCTGATTCTGGCCAAATCATTTGGGGATCGTGTCCGAGAATGTGGAGGTAGCAGATGGAAAGAGATTTGCCTGCACAAGAGACAGACAATATCTCCGACACTACCAGCATCACCACATATAGCGACACTGTCGACATACAGTGAAGCTAGTCAGTCCAGTCCGAACATTGGAGGGGCGGCCTATGTAAAATGCACGTAAAGATAGATGCATGGCGAGAGACATAGATTTCATATCGAGTACAATGAAACAATGAAAGGGCAGAACAGCGCTAGAGGGCAGCGCGAACTGCAAATAGAAAGTGAAAAGTCCCTAGGAAAGGGGAACTACAAGCTCCGTCAGCTCGAGACGAGCTTCTAGTTACCTGTGTTCCTTACAGGCAGAGATCCAGACCCATTCATTGGCGTTTGGTAAAGCAAGAAGACCTAATCCAACTCTAATGTCGAGCCTTCCTAAACCGGAAATATGCTCGCGAAGAGAAAGGGTTCCGTACTCGATGCGCTCAGGCACAAAAGGGACAACGATTTAGCCCTGGCCCAACTCTACTGTCAAGTTTTCCTACACCGGAAATACACTTGAAGAGAGAAAGGGTTCAGTACCTGATGGGCTCAGGCGCTATTGGGACAAGGACGCTCAGCTCGAGAACGCCTTGCTCTCAAACGCGTGGTGTGAGACTCGAACTTGGACAAGGGGTACACGATGTCGGTGAATGACACCTCGGCTAAGAGGGCGAAAGAGCCAGGGTCCAACTCCTCTGTTGAGTTCTTCCCCTTAAGGAACCAGGCTCATGGATGAGAAACGGTTCAGTACCCAATGGGCACAGGCACAGCACGTCCAATTACACGAGGCAAGTTCATAGACAGTGGAACACCTCGTTCGAGTCAGACGAGAGCAAAAAAAAGTCGTCTGGGCGTAGAGTCTCCACTACGCGTGCCTGGAGACAGATGTAGAGGCTGTCACAGGCTAAGGGTAGCCCACCCGAATTGTCAAGGCATGCCGAAATCGGATGTGCTAGGCCTACAAGGCGCATAACGGTGGCACAACGTAATCACGCTCCCGGCGGAAATCGCACGGATATCCGTGATGGTTACAATGGAGCGAACGAAAAACAAACAAACAAAACTGAAAAATGCAAATATTTGGTCAGACATTTAATTGATTAAGTTCGATGAGTCTACATGACTATATATTGATGGAAGGGCTTGTCTGATACTTTTATATAGACGATAGACTTGAGATGTGTTTTACTTCGCTTGACTAATCCATGTGAGAACATGTTTTTTCTGGTCTACCTTCACCCTACTGCACTTGTGCCATATGAATTTGCATACATTTCTTTAGCTGCTGAAAGAGACTGGTTAACTGTGGGTGTGCCTGGATTGATGTGCTATTAATCGGATCTGTTGCAACATTTCTTCGTTATACTTGAGTTGCAGTTGGCTATAAAACATTTCTTGAACCGCGACACACTTTCTTTACAAAACAATAATTCCCCCTACACACTTCTGTAAGCGGATAGAGAGATACACACACGTGGTACATCCGGTTAACACAAATGTCTCAAGTAACATTACAAATTTAGGCCTACACACTAGAAATTTTCCCGGCTGTATAGCTTCTTCTTCTTCTTCAGCGTTTGTTTTCAAACTCCTACATATTTTCAGAAAGTAGTCCGGAGAAAGGACGTTTATTATTTGTTGACTTGTATTATGTATTATGTTTCAAAGGCATAAAGGAGTGCTGCATAAATATTACTGCTGCTTGGTAAACTATGAGTTTGGTTGTAGTTGTTATTCCCCTTCTTTCCCATACGTTTTATCGTATTATTCCAAATGTGGCACTAGCTTTCACTATTCTGTTGTTTACCTGTGTCGATGTTTACATCTTGTGAGAGTGCTGCAGGTAGGTAAATTTTTGACTGAAGCTCTACTTCTTTGATCCATATATGGGGGTTTATGTGTGGTTGGTTTGATGTCGATTGAAACATGACCTCTGATTTCTTTGTATTGATGGTGAAACCAAAGTTGTCGCAGACTTCAGCCAATTTTTTTTGGAATGACCTGTATACTGTCTGCAAAATCAGCATGCAGTTCGCGGTCCTCTGCATATAGGCGTTTCCTGACCATTGTGTCTGGCACCTTAGTTTTGGCTATAAAACGTCGAAGATTGAAAAGTGTACCGTCTGTTCTGAATCTCATTTGTATTCATGTTACGTCGCGTGATCTAGATGCGTCTGTCAGCATGGTAGACAACATCAGGCTAAACGGTACTGGAGCTAGAAATTTGTTTGACACTATGTGATACACGAAAGGCTGGTGATGAAACTCCATCACTGATAATAACTATTATCATGCCGCCAACACGCGACATTTTCTCTCACTCACACTATCATGGTAAGTTTTGCAGGCAGTCCCATTTGGCAACCATTTTCTATAGTCCATCTCTGTTCACGGTGTCAAATATCTTTCTGAGGTCTACCAATGTTGTGAAAAAATACCTTTGGTGTTCTTTGATTTTTTTCTTGGAATTGACGGGCAGTAAAGATAGTGTTCAATGCCTCGCGACCAACACGAAATCTGCACTGACTTTCATTCAGAAGATCATTTGTGAATGTCTGCGTAAGTCGGTTCAGCATTAGAAGAGCTAGTATTGTACCAGCTATGAATAGCAACGATATCCCTCGGCTTTTGTAAAGTTGATGATGATGGATGATATTTCAACTATCATCATCCATCGAGTAATGACTAGGCTGACTTTTGTTTAAAGTGTGGAGGAGCTGCGCCATTCGTTGACCACACTCTGTCTTCCTGAACCATCAGTGTTACAGTGGCAAGATAAATCAAGAAGACAGGAGATGTACCAGGATGCAGTTAATGACCAGAGTGTTTTACGTGTCTTACAAAGCCCTATGCGTTTCACAACGCTCTGCTGGTAAGTGCCATCCAACCCACTCAACAGCATATGTTTCATCCGCGCTGTCCACCATATCCAAACCTCGCATACTTAGGCAGACATGCCCTGTGTTTACCTCCGGCCGCAGCCCCCGGTTACCCTCACCTTGTTTGGTCGGTCTGTCGAAGGCATGACCCTGTTGTGGCCGCTGCTGCATGCTGGCAACTATTGGGAGCTACTAGTGAGAGCTGAGTGCAAGGTAGGGACAAATGATGTGAAAATTACTCCAAAGAGGTAAAATAACTACAAACCACTTGACTGCACCATCACTCTAATCAATTTAGAACAAATCACTCTAACCACTTCACTAAATTACTGTAAAGAACAAATCACTCTAACGACTTCACTACAGCATCACTCCAACCGACTACAAAAAATTACTCAAACTACCTGACTATAAAACATCATTCCAACCACTTGATTGCAACTACACTATAACCTCTGAAAAACATCACTACAAAACATCATTCCAATCACTTGACTACAGAACATCACCCCAGCCACTTGACTACAAAACATCACTCAAACTACTTAACTACAAAATATCACTCCAATCACTCTAACCGCTTCAGTACAAAACATCGCTACTTAATTTTAAAACTTCAATCTATTGACTGCAGCATAACCCCAACAACTTAAGTTAAACGTCGTCCTATTAAATGACTTCACCGGCACTTTATAATATGTTCTAGCAGGTTGACGAGTAGTAGTAAATCTTGCAATTTATGCCTATTGTTACGTGTATTATATCTGTAGAGGGAACGTGCTGGACCATGCTAACATTATATCTGTAGAGGGAACGTGCTGGACCATGCTAAGATTTTATCTGAAGAGGTGACGTGTTGTACCACTTTCTGTTGCTGAACACACATAAATCTACTGTACATGTGTACAGTTCAACGGATGTGTTCCTGAATTATATGCATTCTTTAGATACGAATTCGGGCGGAACCTTGTAATTGAGGATAGGTAGGGTCGAATGCATTCGTCCGAAATTGAAGAAAACATGATTTCAATATATGGAACGCAACACTGGTTGTATAGTTCTAAAACGAGATATTCTAGAAACAGAAATTAAAAAAAAAGTGTTGGAACAAAGAAATAGATGTTACACATTTGTAATATTTAGAAGCAAACGTTTTTTTTAATACGCAGGTTCTCTTATAAGCAGTTACGGGGGTTACTAATTAAGAAGATGTCAGACATAGGTTGACCATTGCATCAAACAAATTGATCTATAGAGCTAGGTCGTCTCAATCTCTGCTTATGCTGTAAGACGTCGCAGGAATGAATGACGAACGGTTTTTGGTCTATGGCAAGCTTGATCGCTTGATATGCAGTAGTGTTGTGATGTCTCAAAATTTTGGTAACTCCTACAATCAATCATATTCTTGGTTTTCATTCTGAATCTTGTTTCCATTTTCATGGTGTATGCTTTTGCCGATGATCAATAAGGGTTCATTCTGATTAAGTCGCCGAATCACTCCAGTCTCTGCTTTAATATATATTTTACCACACATGTTGTTCCAACAGTTCTTGCAATCTCTTCATTTCTCATTTAATCTTCCCCTTTTTCTGTTTGATGTTTCTCTTATAGTCCGTTCAGATTCGTTTGCCGAGATGTTATGATTTATAATTCAAAAAGTTCTTGATGATTTCACATGAATTTTGGCATACGTTGTTAAAATGTCCATGTCGCGAAAACATATGTGTTACTTGATGTCTAGCTGTAACGGTTATTTGAAAGCGGCGAATTCTTTTGATGTTTGCCCATGTAAATATTATTTCGACCATAAACAAAATATTTTACAGTAATCTAGTGCAATGATGACCCATAGGCGTGTCCACAAAATTTTACATGGTGGCAGGTGTAAAAAAATTTAAAATATATCTTTTGTTCGTAGAGTCAATTTGATATTGTTCCATGCTCTTGGTGTGAGTTTCACAAATGTTGTCGCTGCCTTTGAAATAAGTACATATATTTCTTCATGTAAGGAAATTTTGTCTGTAATAGTTGATCCAAGATATCTGAACTTCTGTATTGAATCAAGCGGGCTAATTTTTATAAGTAATGGTTGATGGTTTGCTTATAACATTTTTTTGAATTGCTTGGGTGGTATTGAGCAATGAAATGTTTTACAAATCAACTTGTAAATTTTGCAAATCAAACTTTTTTTAGTGTAGACTTAATCAGAGTAATGATCATTCATAATCAGACGAGTCAAATAGGTCGATTACTGTTTTCGGCTGAACAAACAACAAACCTTCCTTTTTCCAATATTCCTCTTCTTGGCGTAACACATGATCCTCACATTTCACCCAGTAGTCTTTATGTATATTTGATAGAGCCTGATTTGTAAGTGTCTCAATATCACATAATTTGAAAGTTGTATTTGTAGATGCTACGTGTCCTTTAACTTTTGCCCAAATTAGCTCTATAGGATTTAAGTGTGCAGGATATGGAGGTAGTCTCAAACATCTATGACCATGTTCTTCAATTAACTTGTCTATTTTAAATATCTTTGTTCGTTGTGTCTGTTTTACAAGGTTAAGCAATTCGGGTTTCAAGTACCTGTCGGTAACTGGTATGTGTTCTTTTATGAGCCACGTTTTGATTGCATCTTTTGTACTTGATGATGTTGGGATTCTATCTTCTAAGTTCATTACGTTATGGTATGAAGCATTGTCCATTATCAGACAAGAAGGTCTATCTAATATTGGAAGAATACTTTTTTCGATCCAGTCTTCGAATATGTGCCCATTCATTTCGGAGTGGTAGTCTCTATTGTCAATGGATTTTGAAATGAAAATTAGATGAGCATTCTGCAACAACCCATTATGTCTGCTACCTGCATGTGCAACTATCAAACGTTGCCCTTTACTACTTGGTACTGATCTTTTAATACTTCCATCTGCTAACTGCCATTCCTTTTCATTTGTATGATGAGCGTTGATCCAAGTTTCATCTAAATACACAATATCATAACCATTCTCGCGCATTCCCTTCACTTCACGTAAATACTTGCTTCTAAGAGCTACCAGATGTGGCTTTTCACAAATAATGTTTTTTCCACCAGCATACTTTCTAAAGGTGAAGCCTGCATTTCTTACAGTTTTCCATAATAAAGTTTTTGATATTTCAATGTCGTTATTAGTTTTCAGCCAAATCTTCAACTTTCTAAGTGTCACTTCTTCGTTTTTATCAAACATTCTACATATTTCTCTTTTTACTAGGTCCTTATCGAAACTGTCTATCTTTTCTTTCCTTCCTTGCTTTCGTGAATTTGTTGGCAATAAATATCCGCTTGCTTCCACTATTCGATCAAATGAACGTTTACACAAACCTAAAATATGCATTGTTCTCTTCTCAGGATTTGATAAAGAACAATAAAGATGTCCCTTTTTACGCTCTCTGCAGAAGTATTGATAAATCTTTATAGCAATGTTATGCTCAGTAAAATATTTCGCTTTCAGATTCATTCTCACATAGACTTGCAGAAGGTAATATGCTTAGTGCCGCCTACTTTCTGTAAATATTGAGACGTGCCTCTGACTTGTGACTTGAAATCGAGTCAATAGCCGTTTTTGATTTCACATAATTCTAAGTTCAGGAAAAATAATATTTGGGGCTAAACGGGAATTTCCATATGTAACATTGCTTTATACAAATGTACAGTGGAAACAACTACTTTTAGAACGGTGCACATTCTACCGTGAGGGTCATGCCTTTATATTTAATAATCAGCTGTGAGATGTAAGCATCTACATAATCCAGCGGTTGTTTATAATTTAGATTAACTTTTTTTTAATATAGGTTAAATAAGGTATCTTTGATACTGGATCACATTTCTTTGATAAAAAAATATTTCTATAGCGACATTATTATTCTAAACCTAACTTCAAATGATCAATCCAAAAGAACAATACGTTTTTGATAAAAATAATTTAACATCTCGGCAAACGAATCTGAATAGACATCTCATTTCATACGTAGCAAGCTTTCTCTCTTGTTCTTCTGTTAATGTCATGACTGACATTGATAACATAATATTAGTACAAACATTGTTTTTGTGATTTACCTTTTGGTTTTAATGGGGTAGAATTGTTTTTTCAAATTTGGTGTAAGCTCAAAAACTTATACAAATAAAAAAAAATATGGCTGGGGTATAATACAATACAAAACTTTTGTTGCTTAGAGACTACATATTTTCATTTGAATTATGCGGATGTGATCGTTGGAAATCACCAATAAGGTGGGAAATAACATTTTGTACATGAAACGAAATGTTGCAGAAGAATTCTCAGAATAAAATGGATCAAACAAATCACCAATAGGAATATCCAAAGCGAATTTATTGAAAATAAACGAAATCTGTGTAAACATCAAGGTTCTTGTTAGACATTAAAAATTTTTGGCCCCATCAAACGACATGACAGTTTCAAACAACAATGTTTGAGTAATGTTAAGACCATAATGGAGGGAATGATGCCAGGGCAAAGAAAAAAAGAGGTAGACCATGAGTATAGTAGATGTACGATATCAAAGACAAACTGAAAATGGCACTCACAGAAGCAAGGAGATCTGTTTGGCACTCACAGAAGCAAGGAGATCTGTTTAAGTCGGCAGAAGTTTCGAAATGATGTGATGGCTGGTATATCCTGTCTACATGCCTTAACAGTCACTATTTGTATACTTAAATCTTACTGATGGAAGATATGTTACTAAGGAAATGCAAACATAAAGAATTGTGGAGATCAAAAACAGAAATCAAGAAAACATCCTATCTCTATCAATTATTGGTGGATTAATATCATATTTGACATCATTCGCAACCATATAACACAGGTCCTGTAGTAGAATGATTGCTGCACAACGAAGGTAACCTTTCTTTTCTATATGTATACGATTTTACAAGAAAGTAAATGAGTGCCTTTTTGGAATGTTCAAAATTAACCAAATTCACATAATACCACTTTTCAATAAATCCAACAAATCTGTTACATCCCCTCAAAACATTTATTATGAACATATATGTCAAATATGAACACCCCCAATAAATTAGTTAATATTCTATTGTTTTTAGAAAATATAAGCTGTCTTTAGTAATACAGCGGCCATATTGGTATTTAATTTGCATAAAATTTATAAATTTCTTCTCAAATAATAAAGTTTAATCCTATAGGGTCTAATTATGTGGTTAAAATTATTCTTGGCTTGAATATTAGGGTCCCTGTGGGATATTCTACCTTAATAGCTAAACTCATTACAGGAAGTGATTAACGAATTTAGTGAGTAATTAATCATATCAGTGTTCTGAACATAGAAGCTGAGCGTTATATGGTGTGTGACCAGAAATGTGTTTGTCAGTGTGGAATGAGAAGGATGCTCAGTAGAGAACCGAAGCTGTCAGTCAACCTTTGAAGACGGAGAAGGGGCCACTTATGCACATGCCCTGTGGGTAAAGATTATGATCCGAATGCTAAATAACTAAGATCACTTAATATTCTTTGCAAAATATGCAAAGAGACATCTCCATTTCCTTTTTGTAAAATAAAAGCAAGGAGTACCGTTTTGTGACCACTGCAAAATAAGCAAGCAAGATTTTTTATATCCTTTACAAATTAGCAAACAAGACCTTTGATCTGCTTAGGAAACGTGCAAACAAGACCTATTTCCTTTGCAAAATATGCAAACAAAAACGTGACATGCTCGTTTGAACAACATGTAAGCAGACGACCACACCAAGTCTTATATATGCATAATAATTCAGAGGGTGGTTAGACTTAAAACATATTTGAAGTCACTGAACTGGCACGGTAGTCGAAGGCATACCACACACTGCAGTTAAAATCTGGTCTCGAACACACGAGGTCAGAATTTGCTAGGCTGTACAAGTGTCTAGCCGTTTCCTCTTATCTGATATTTGTTGATTTAATATCTTGTTTAAAATATAAAATATAGAAATTTAACCACGAGACAGGTAAGAGGGTTTGAGAATTTTACTTTTATTTCCTTTGTGTACTAAGAAATTTTCTCAATTAGGTTGGAAAATATTTCACAGTTAGATGTTTGGGACATTATGATAAATAACATTACTGATGAACAATGAATTAAATTGTTTGTATGTTAGCTGTTGAAGTGTTACATTTAGGCCCAGATGTGTTTTTATCTGATATACGCATTTTAATGAAAATATTTTTTGGAGCTTCTTGCAAGTCACCGATGGCTGTCAAAATGTGCTCATTGTGTGCAGGGCAATTAGATCGATATGACTGCCCCAATGTGTTCGTAGGGTGCAAGAGGCAGACCAAGAAGAAGTGGACGCAAGACATCAGAGCACCTGAACATGACAATAACAGAAGTAGGAAGACTGGCTCAAGATAGAAGTTTCAAAAGACTGTGATGACTGATACATCCCCGGTTCAGGATACTCTACCTGATGTACTCGTAGTGTGCAATGCTATGGGCTCGATATGACAGTCTCAATATGATTGCCAGGTGGAAGTTGCCGATGAGTGTATGAAGTTAGACAAATCGTCCTTGGCCATTGCTCGTAGGGTACAAAGCCATGATCTAAATAGTTTTATACTAGAGTCAACTGTTTCTTGCAGTCTAGAGACATGCTGCAAAGAAAGAGCTTGATTTCCTGTCAGTAGTCCATATTTGGGTATTCCAGCAGCCTTCGCCGCAGCATATAACATATTGGAGGGGTTGCCGTCTCACCTCCTTAGTCGCTTTATACGACATATGTTGCAGGTGACAGTGATAACTGTTCTTTGAACACATTTCAGGCGAAAATTAGAAACGGTGGAATGCAATTTTGCTATTCAGTATAATACCACAGAAAAACACACAAAAATCAATATTTCAACCAAACGTCCCTTATTAAGAACACCAACACAAATAAAAAGAAATGAATGGCACTGTCCACGGTTACATCATAACAAAGCTAACAGGGGTAAATTTCGCAAGTCAATGATATCAGTGATAACAGGAACTCTAAAAACGTGAAGGACAAAGGTGAAACAGAACAAACCGAAAATCGAGAAAAGATAACAGAATATCTATTAAACAAACAGAAAATCGAGAAACGATAACAGGATATCTATAAAACAAACAGAAAAATTACATAATATAGCATGATAATTACGCGTAGGAATGACGGGTGTTGATCCGAAAAGGTTGTAGTGTACCACATTGGTGAATATGCCAGTGCACAATCTGGTATCGTATCCGACCATTCGATGATCACAATTTAATCGCATTCACCTGAACATCACCGGAACCCCGATGGTCTGTGCTCTTGAAGTTAACATAATGAGTACAGGACTGATGGTTGATTATGTGCCAAAATGACTCGAGAAGTCAGGTTTGAAAGGAATATAGACCGAGATATCCCAGAGGTTATCGTTGCGTTTATAACAGACCAGAGAAGGATCATGTAAACCTGCACGAGCCTGGAGATCATACTAAAGAAGAGGAAGAGGGTGCAAGAAAAAAACAATCACAGCTAAACATTGGGGCGGAAGATCACAACAAGATTGACACTGTCCATGGAGGAAGTCATATGAGTACCCCCGAATGTGTCTGGTTGGCAGAGGCTGAACACTTTAAGCAGGTAGACCTGAGGGCAGTGTTAGGGTATAAACATGTAACTATATGTGTAGTAGTGTGAGCACAGGATTAGTGTGAGCACAGGATTAGTGTGAGCACAGGATTAGTGTGAGCACAGGATTAATGTGTATTAGTACAGGCGATACCTGAAGAAATCCATCATCTAGTAGACATTATTGAGAAAGACATCTTCCCACCTACATAGACGACGCAGGCGAATACGTTTAGGGAAAGGTAAGGAGTGACAGCACGCGGGAGGTCGAGGATTGAGAAGAGGTGTAGATGAGAAATCTCTGAACATCAATCGATTTGTAATATGCTGATGCGCCGAGGCAGGCGAGTTGTATAGTGACAATAATAGTAAGTTGTAAAAGTTAAGAACGTTCATATGGGCGGTAGAGCTCTCATATGTCAACTTGATTGCCCGGAGAAAGTTGCCGATGATGTGTATGAAGTATGAAATTGGAGGCGCAGTGGTTAGCGCACTGGCTTCGCATATGAGTGGTCCTGGGTTCATTTCCCAGTTGAGGCGGAAATGTTTTCAGATCGCAACGGCTCTCAGGTCGACCCAGCCTTAAATGGGTACCGGATTAATCCGGGAAGTAAAGACTGCGAGGGAGAGGAGATGGCTACCGCCCTCATTTGCAGAGCCTGTGAAATGTGAGATCGCTAACATCTCACACCCCTACGGCATTAATAAATGCTATGGGTTACTTTACTTTTACCTACTATGAAGTTAGACAATTCGTCATTGGACATTCCAGTAATGCCAATACTATCATCAATGCACCCATAGAACACCAATGACAAGATTTTGTAACATCTGAATCGAGTGAAATGCATACATTAATTGTCATACAGGGTGCTCTTGATGTTGAGGTTCAAGGTCTGGGACACATCAAACTTATGTGTGCAGTATTTTTACTTGGGTCCACCCACATAGGTACATCAATGATGGTATTATTTCATCTCATAGAGAATCACAGTGATCCGAAGCCATGCTTAAGTAGAATGTGTCAGGTCGAAAGGAACACACATCGTAGCAACGCTGTATACCTGGACACAACGCGTTGCGTACCTGGACACAACGCGTTGCGTTCACTGGACACAACGCGTTGCGTTCACTGGACTGCATTCTGCTAATATGAAGGAGTTTGAAAGCAAATAAAAAAGATTAAAATAGGTAAATGATCTTAAAGGATATTCAACGTAAACAAACTTCAGAGAGAGGCAGCGTAGATATGAAGAACCACTATTACAAGGAAGCCAATTCTATAGGTATTCAAAAATATATCTCATATCGTTGGCGGAGTCGTTTGTGGGACCGGTCTCATAAACACAACTGGCTCGAACTTTCTGATGGTTTTAAATGTAATCGTTCGTATTCTAGGGGCGATGTGATTGGATGTGTGACCTAAACATGCAACAAAAATGCATAATCTTTGTTATTTTCTACTGGTGATGTGATTGTATGTGTATTATTGTGAGTTAAATATGTGATTGTATGTGTATTATTGGGAGCTACATATGTGATTGTATGTGTACTATGGGGTGCTAAATATGTGATTGTATGTGTACTATTGGGAGCTAAATATGTTATTGTATGTGTACTATTGGGAGCTAAATATGTGATTGTATGTGTACTATTGAGTGCTAAATATGTGATTGTATGTGTACTATTGGGAGCTAAATATATGATTGTATGTGTACTATTGAGTGCTAAATATGTGATTGTATGTGTACTATTGGGAACTAAATATGTTATTGTATGTGTACTATTGGGAGCTAAATATGTGATTGTATGTGTACTATTGGGAGCTAAATATGTGATTGTATGTGTACTATTGTATGTATCCTTGGTAATAAAAACTTAGACAAATTGATCACCAACAAAAAGAGAACCTCCCACAGTTCCGCGTAACTCAAAGCTTGATATAAGTAAAGTATCTGATTTACCAATCTATGCGATCTCAGAGGAGACAACTAATCCGAAACTAGAGCACTAAGCATAACAACATTAATAAATTGAACAGAAATGATCAGGTCACGACATTTCGACTGAGAATGTACATTGCCGCTTAATAGCACACTTAGACCTAATCGATATCAGCTACTCTGGGGCAGCAACACAGGCACCAGGCAGAACACATACTACACGATTGTACCAGTTTCGCTGTTCACAGAATAATAATCTTACCCACAGTAGCTTCTCTGCAAAACAAGTTGTGGGGAATCCACGATAACCTAAAATAAACCGCTCTATACATAATCAATACTAGACCGGATTGATTAACAATTGATAGCGGAGGAATCTTTACCACAAACACAAAAGACCCGAGAAGAGAAATAGGACATACAAAGACAATATACACGGTAGGATATACAGGTATTTTATATGTGTCACCGGGTTTATGAACACTGAACATTTATTGCAGATATTTCAATTGTTGAATAATTAATCATCATCATTTGATAACAATCTATATCCATCAACGAAAAGATGTATGAATATGCAAAATTACTTGAACAGAACTCTTCCTTGATAGCAAATTAAGTGTCGATGTCTAAAAATGAATGCATAAGACTAAGAAAAGCCCTACATGAAATCTGTTCTATTTGACTGAATTGTTACTATTATTAAATTATTATTTTGTTGTTACATTTCACAGAGAAAAATGGCCAAAGAAGAAGCACAAAAATGTATGGAATGGCTGTGTCAACAGAAGGTATGTATCCACATGTATAAGCTAATCTGTTTTAAAAGTTTACTTCCGTGTTTAGCTCTTCTGACATTTATCCTTCATTCTATCAAGAAGGGTTTCTTATATTACTCCCTCTATCCAAGTATGTATATATGTAAGCCCGACATATAGTGAAAGTTCGAATTGTGATCATAATTCGTTGCAGAAAGTTGCGTCTAATCCAGTCCTAGTTTATCGAAGCAAATTACCTATAAGAAATAATGGAATCTCAGGTGATTCGAGTTTCAGAACACACACAAAAATATAAATATACGTTTTCATATAAAAAAATGATGAATACATATTACAGAGCATCTACAGACATGTACTACTTTCTTACATGCACGTATGTTTAAATTTCATATCAATCAATAACATGTATGAAAGTAAATCCTGCCATGTGTGATGGAAAGAGAGAAGGTAAAGGATTATTGTGTAGATAACATTTTAGTAACACTAGAGAGGAATAAATGATAGGTGCCTACATGTAGGCTCGCTGAAATAGAGTTATATGTGTGTATGTATGCATGTGTGGGTGCGTCTGCCTGTCTGGCCTATTCTTTCTCACTGATTTCTATCTGAACTTCCACCGTAGTAATCTTCTCACGCTCCGCCTCTCTACTTTGCTCTTCAAGGGAAATCATGTTGCTATCCAGTTACTAAAGAACAGTTACTATACTTAAGGATATACACATATTTATTTTAATGCTTTACACACATACACGCACACGTGGTCACAAAAGACACATATGTATGTGTATATATGTGTGTGTGTGTGTATTTCCACATTTCGCCTTCCCAGAAATGTGTGTATTTGTTGTGCTGTAGAAAATTTTTCAGCTACAATAGTTTGCGCCGATAGATGTGGCAAAAGCAAATCTGAGGCACAGAGATTCTTGGTATGCACAAGGCGCCTCCGCACCACTTATGCCATCGTGTACTGTGAATCTTATCAGACGCACATTACGTGATCTAATTGCCATCTATTTATTATTCTTCTTCGGTGATCATCACTCAATCAATAATTATGATGCAGAAATCAAGGCAATTCGTGTGGCAGCTAAAAAACTGCTGAACTCCAACCATGCAGTGGATACCCTCTCACTGTGGAATACCAGGAAATGAAAAAGCAGACCAACTGGCTAAGGAAGGTGCTGCCGAAGACCAACCAGATATACCAATCACCTACCATCAGAAAAAACAGATGATACAGTCAATAAGAAACCACAAACACCAACACAAGATGACTACCACAAACACCAACACAAGATGACTATCACATTATGAACAGATCAGAACAAGTTATAATTCTACGTCTCAGAACAGGACACAACCGACTCCGCAGTCTCATGTATACAAAGTTCCATATTGGCAACACGGCCATGTGTACATGTGGACAGGAAGTACATAGAGCCAAACATATACTTCAAGAGTGTTCTGAGCATGAAACGCTGAGGCAGACATATTGGCCAGAGGAAACAACACTGGAATCAAAACTCTATGGGACACTGTATGAACTACAAAAGACAGCGAGTTTTATTAAGGAGACAGAATTACAGATATAGACATGTTTCAAGTGAACGAAAGAAGAAGAAGAAGAAAATCACTTAATCAGGTTGGGACTCCGGATTCTATAATATATACTGCTGTCTGTCTTAGAGTTTCTGCTGTGCCATGCAGTTTCTCTCGGTTGCTGATTGGGGTGGGTCATGTGTTGTTCGTCAGTTCTGCATACTGGGGACATTCTTGTAAGATATATTCTGCTGTCATATTTGCAAGGTTAGGCCAGTTATACCTAATTTGAATTTGGTGTACAGGTGATGTCTCATTTTGTTGTGATCATTTATGAGGTGCAGCAGGATAACCTTGTCTCTTCTGGATAGTTGGTAATACCCATAATCTCCAATATATTTGCGGTGGTCTTCTTTCCAATTTTTTTTTTATATTGCCTTTAATGATAATCTTCACTTCTTCATAACTGACCAGATAGTCTTCTTGAATTAATATTTGTCTTCTTGAATTAATATTCATCATTCTTTGACCAATCTATCTGCAACTTTATTACCGCCAATGTTACAGTGTGACGGTATCCACTGGATCACTACTCTCTGAAAATTAGCTTGCACTTTAATTAGAACTGTCCTCAGTTCGGTGTTCCTGTGTAGCTTCAGTGCTGTTATGACAGAGAGTGCATCTTTTAGTAGTACAGTATTCCAATGCACTTGTTCTTTGTGTTGTAAGATAGTTTCTGCTGCTTTCTTGAGAGCTTCCATTTCTGACTTAAAATTGGTTGATAGCTTGCCAATAGCTATGGCTAGAGTAGCATCTTCCCCGTGTTTTAGTCTGATGACCAAATCTCCTCAATTCTCAATTGCATTTGTGGCCGAGCCATCTGTATAGGCGTGAGTCCATGCATCATGTGGGTAATTAACTGCAATGTGGTATTCTGTGTACGCTTTTTCTCTAAGTCTGTCTAAGTTCCTTTCTTTTCTATACGATCTATTTATTCTTCCCATGCGATGCAATACACTCCATGACATCCTTTTCCTCTGATCAATGCCTGTATAGCGCACATTCCGTTTGTGCATATTCATGCGCGGCCGTAGAACCCGATTAGAGATTTATCCTCAAAAGTAAATCCACTTTTTAAAAAATCATTCAGTATTCTACAATGTCCCATCTTAGTGTGTCCCAGTTATCTCAGTCTCATAATCTAAAAAAATGTATGTAGAAACGCCTGTTGTTTAATATACAGCAATATATCAGTTTTGAGACTTTGTCCTGCAACCTGACTTCAATAATTGTACGTTGGTCAAAATGGTCCATGATGAACAATGGTCACTTTAGGTATACATTGTGTCACAGCCAAAGAAAAGCACAAAAAAGACGGATAGGTCAAGATAAATGAGGTTGTTTGGTATTTACGCGTAGGACTATTCTGGAAACGGACTTGACTATATTGAGCAATATGAGAATCTTCTATTTCGAAGGGGACGTGACTGACGTTCTTGAAACCGTAAGGCATGCTGAATATAATTGAGTTGACTCCCTTACATCAGCCTTGATATCTGTTTCAACAATGTTTTTCAGGGAAATAATTGATCTGCATGCTTTATTATAATCTTCCAGACAGACTTTTTCCCTAGGAGTCTAAGAAAAAGATATCCACAAAATGGCAGTGGCTTTTCATCAAATCCTTAAGAATACCTTCGCAGTTAAGGGGTTAACGAAAGCGGGAATCAAGTCCATCCTTGTTATGTTGGTTAAACTGGTCTGTTGTTAGTTCGCTCCATGATGAAGTATGGAAGGTCTATTTCCGACGCGATTAGGGAAAGCAGTCCTCATTTATGTGTCCCAATGAAGAGGACCCTCTTGATTCAAAGAGTTCACACGGCTTAGATGATTATCCACATTATACTCGGGTTCTCTATATATCTTACTACGTCCCTCTCACAGAAGCGACACGCCTCCTCATAGAATTCCCATAGTATTCGTAACTCTGTAGCTTCAAGCAATGCTCTACGGGAGCCTCTGACAAATCCACTTTGTAAACGAAGTGTTGCGAGGCGAGTCGTATTTGAACATCTAAACTTGTGAATACAAGGCACGGGCCTAAACACTAAGCCAGGCACATACCTTCACGTACATTTTCCAACATTGCCTTTTATATGTCCAAAATATATATTTGTTTATGTATTTCCTTTCGTAGTACTCATTCTATAAATAGCGTCACCAGAAATGTGTTTCAACGAAGTTCTTCCTATTATTCTATACACCTCTCAATGACATGAATTTTGTCTTTTGTTTGTTCATTTACCATGATTTTATTCCTTAAAAATCATGTCGATCCAGCGTCCACAACACATTTCTCATGAGCAACTTGCTATATCTTAAATAAGTTATGTTTTGCTCTGGTCATGCGAACAAAAAATGTTCATGTTTGAAGGAACACAAATTAAACATAATCAAAAGCAGGGTGTTCAGTGACATTAATATATTAATATACATGAAAGCATTGCTCAAGAACTTAGAAATATATGTAGGCATAGCTTCAGAAAATATAAATACATGTAGGCATTGTTTAAGAACGTAGAATATATAAATAACTATATTAAGTTAATAATGATACTGTAATATTAATTATCAAAATTAAAAAAAAAAAAACAATGTTAAAAAAATTAATATCAATAAACACAATAACAAGGAATGTTTCCACGTTGTGGTCCAACCGGGAGCTTTTTTTTTTCAAGAAACGAATAACAAACTGGTATTTGCTTCCCTTTCTTCCTTTACTTTCTTTCCACGTACGGAAATGTCTTGGTAAAATATCAAAATGTAAGTCTTCTTTCCAAGAAATGCCGTAGAATGCGATTAATGTAAGTTGAATGATTGTTTTGACAACCTGAGAAAACTTAATTGTCATTGCATGTCTGGCCTCGATTATTTACTTCTGTTGCAATGTCAAATGATATACATGGTTGTTGAATTGTCAGTGAACAATAACATTTGCAGTTACGTGGCAGACTTCAAGGTGACAGGGAATGTAAGATGTGCCGCAACAGATCTGACGGAAGACTAAAGAACTGACTCACTCAGATGTATGTGCTTCACTATTGGCAGGACATGGTTATCGTGGGACACTGGCACAATGGAATGTTTACCTTCGGTGACTAAACATGCACCCATAAACCCCCGTAACACAACCATTTCTTTAAGACAGTAAAGTTTATGTGTTTTAATGTCCCTTTGGTTAATCAAATAAGAGGCTATGGTGTTGTCGGAAAGTCTATGGGCTGTTAAGAGGTATCTGCTCACAGTTATGAGATTACTTCTTAATTATCGTCTGCGAAATGGTGTAGCCCCAACGTATATTACTGCAGACGAGTTACGCCTTCTAAAATATACAACTAGACCCCCATCTGAGTAGAAGGCATTACTTACCGCGCTAAGTGTTGGGGACATATGAGGATGACAAAGCTCTGGAGACAATACACACTTCAAAGAGTAAACAGGGACGTTATCGCTCGTAATTGACATTGACCAAAACTAATAAACAAACACACCACACACGACACAAATGTGTTCAAAACCAGGCCTTGTTGTTAGATCTAGATACCACTGTCAACATAAACACCGAAAAACATTCAAGGGCTTTTTTCAGACTTATAAAACAGTGATTCTCAACATGGGTCACATGTTTCCACCCTCTAAGCGGTCACAACGATTTCCAGGTAGTGTGTACAAACAAAGTTGTTAATCCGGAGGATACAGAAAAACACCTATTTTAAAGATATTTAATAATAAATATAGTAATAAACCTTGAAGTAAGGTAATTGTATTTTAGTAGAATCCAGGGGACCACGAAGAAACGTTTTTCATAAGGATGCCACCCTCGATAAGAGATTGAGAACCCCTGTTCTAAAACAATTCTGGAGAAGTATTAGACATGTACTAGGATGCAATTTTCATGCATGAAATATTCTTTTAACGTGTTTGAGATGAAGGTTAGACGAACAGTAGTTTCATATTTGAAAATCGTCTTCCACAAACTAAAAATAACAACTACTTATAAACGGCACTGTTTAAATGTACAACTGTGTGTATGTGTGATCATATCGTCTGCCTTTCGTTGCTTGAATAAATCTCAATGGAGGTATGTGTACGTGTAGTGCAATTGCTGTTGGGGCGTGACCGACCTGAGAAGGTGGTGGTTGGGCTTAGGATGTAGCTCAGATTTTATATGAGTAATTGGGTGTGACATGGGGTTGCCAGGTGGTTGGAACTGTTTTTAGCCAAATTTTATAAAGAAAATGACCTAATATGGCCAACTTTGTACTTGCATGTAAATTATTATAAACATAATAAAATCAGTCTTAATTCAGATGAATTAAATTGAAAAATTACTTTACTGTGAATTTTATGATGCAATTAAAACGTTGAGCTTTTGCCAACTGATATTTAACATTCGATTTTCTTTCACAAGTCGTTTAGTTAACAAAAAATTCTCTAAAATGGCAGTGGGGTTTCATTATACTTTTATCGTCCAGTTTATGGATGCAGTGTTTCAAATATAGATTTCATGTGTTTCTTTTTTTGCGCAAATGACAATTTGAACACATAAAGGGAATTTGCATACAAGTTATTGGTATGTTTTTTATGTGCGTCTAAACGAAATTTTGATTAAAACAATAGTGTAAGAGACTTATAATGTGTAAAACGGGGTGCTAAGGGTTCGGCATTGCTCTTACGTGGATCCAATGTTAGCAGGTAACCAAGATCATAAGAGCACCTCCTCGTGTTGCATTCTGAAACAAACTCCTTTGAAACTAGTGTGTTGCAAACGGCTAACGTTTTATGGATCAGGTATTAGGTATTGTGTATTAGATATGTTTATTATTCTCTCTGCACACTGGACATGTCCATATGTGCTCAGAGTTTTGCTTCAATAAATCCCTCGGGGTATAACGGCTGATGGTTCTGTTCTATGTTGGTTCATTACTCTTTATGTTGGTTCATTACTCTTAGTGAAATCTTTGTCAGGTGTTTTCTACGGGCAACTCTTATCCTAAATCCCAATGCATGCATTCTCGATATTGACTCACGCTCATTTATTGCAAAATCATATTTCAGCTTTATGAATTGTATCGGGACAGTGTGAACTGAGAAGGGAGGAGATTATTTTGCACATGACAAATAAAATCCACAGAAGACATTGCTCGCTCCAGATAGCCAAAACACTGTCGCAGCAGAGTAAAACAGCGTCTGGCCTGAACTGAACGAAATTCGAAAATCGTGAGCAAGTCTCCGGAGAAGAACGGCTAACATGCTGAGTGCAATGAGACGGCAGCACAGAACCATGTTCAAATAGAGTGGGGTAAAATGTAAAGGAAATCGTAACTAAAGCAAAGTTAAGATAAAGAACAGACGTCTAGTTACCTACTAGAAGAATATCTTGTGGAAAAGAAGTAAACAATTTAGTCAGCTGCTCCTAAATATGTATAGCTGTTCAGACTTGGACGAGATGTTGATAATGCCGGTGAATGAAACTTGAGCTTAGAGGGCGAACGAACCCGAGACCAGTTGTCTTCCTCTCTTTGCTGGCATGCTACATGTAATCACGATGTTTCTCTCTCTCTCTTGTTGTTTTTCTTTTTTCGCAGGCATGCTACGTGTAACCACGATGTTTCTGTCACTAGTTGTTTTTTCTCTCTTCCAATTCATGCTCCATATAATCACGATGTTTCTCTGTCTCCAGTAGTTTTTTCTCTCTTCCCAGGCATGCTACGTGTAATCTCGATGATTCTGTCTCCAGTAGTTCTTCTCTCTTCCCAGGAATACTACATGTAATCTCGATGTTTCTCCGTCTCCAGTTGTTTTTCTCTCTTCCCATGCATCCTACGTGTAATCACGATTTTTCTCTGTCCCTATTCGTCTTTTTCTCTTCCCAGGCATACTACATGTTATCACGATGTACTATGTAAACCGTCTCTACAAAATGTGTCCGATAAACAAACCCGGATGATGTTTCTGGGAAGTTTCTTCTTTGTACATCTCTCTTGTAGCACCCCTTCTTTACTATTTTTTCCAGCGTTAATGTGACACCTCTTGCTTGACTTGTTACACAATATACTTCTCGTCCTGTGAAACGCGGTCTTTGCTTGTTTGACTCTAAATTTCTGAAATACATTTCATATATGATATTATCTTACAGCACAAGAATCGAAATTAATAAACACTTGTGTCAAGTGTACAGTTATTGACTGTGTCAAGTGTACAGTTATTGACTGTGTCAAGTGTACAGTTATTGACTGTGTCAAGTGTACAGTTATTGACTGTGTCAAGTGTACAGTTATTGACTGTGTCAAGTGTACAGTTATTGACTGTGTCAAGTGTACAGTTATTGACTGTGTCAAGTGTACAGTTATTGACTGTGTCAAGTGTACAGTTATTGACTGTGTCAAGTGTACAGTTATTGACTGTGTCAAGTGTACAGTTATTGACTGTGTCAAGTGTATAGTTATTGACTGTGTCAAGTGTACAGTTATTGACTGTGTCAAGTGTATAGTTATTGAATGTGTCAAGTGTACAGTTATTGACTGTGTCAAGTGTACAGTTATTGACTGTGTCAAGTGTACAGTTATTGACTGTGTCAAGTGTACAGTTATTGACTGTGTCAAGTGTACAGTTATTAACCTTTACATCCTGTATATCACTTGAGATAATATAACAACTAGCATCATGTTGAAAGTCGGTATGCAGATCCTCTATACTACATGTTTACATTGGATTATTTCTAGGATGAAATCGATGGAGCCCCATTTGGACGAGGCAAAGCAAGCGTCCTTGAGGCTTTGGCTGTTCATTTCTCCAAGGTGAAGGACATCATTAAAGTCAAAGGAACAGTTGACGGGTTATTGAAATCAGAGGTAAATGTTCTTTTATTTTACTATTTATTTCAACAATTGTTAATCCATGCCGTTTACGACGATAAAAGACCCATTAACTAATGGATCAAGCCGTCTAAAATGAATGACTCATTTTACTATTCCCTTTCTTTTTATTGGCTGTAACACAATATATAATTATAATGTCCAATTAAAATCATGGTAATAACCAAATTTCCTTCATTAGTCAAAGGCATTGGACTTACATCGGCCATGTTCTCAGAATGAACAGCCTAAGAATTCCCCATCAGTCACTATATTGTGTGTCATCCGAAGTAAGAAGAAGAGGGAGACCTAGAAAAATTATACGAAGAACCATTAATAAGAGAAAGCATGTCAATGAACCTAAAAAACATGCAAGAATTGAAAGATCTGGCAACACAAAGACAGAAATGGAAAGTAATGGTTCCTGCCCTATGCGCCGCTATGGCCGTGGAAGAACATAACATAACATAACAATAGCCAAATAAGTAATTACGAAGGTTTTTTTCCCCCCATTATTCAGCAGTCATGGTTTGAAGCATTATACATTTGCACTTATTCGACGAACTCGCACGCAAGTTTCTACGAGTGAATATCATTTATTTGATTATGTTTTCTTTGTAGAACATCTATCTGGAAGTGAACGATAAATAGGTACATTAAATTCATACCAATAGTAAAAGCGAAATCCTGATTCCAGTACAACTTGACGACTAAAAGTCCTCATGCGACGAAAAACAATGAACATACAAAGATAAATTAATCTACACAAGAACGTTCATACATTACAAGAACTAACGAGCAGTAAGAGACAGGGAGAGAGAAAGGAGATATTAGAACAGCAACTAACAGGAAATATTTATGTAGTAAACAATGGATACGATTGAACAGTGTGACGATGTTGCTAAAACTATTAGCATGCATACATTTCACCATTTGTTGAATATTTCTGAAATATGGTTACCTACTGAGGTTATGGTGACTGCATTACCAGAACTGCGACTTCCGCTATTTTTGAGTGGTTGTAAAGCTTTTATAACCATATTGGACTAACCTCGCGGTTAAAATAATTGGAGTACATGTAGGTTATTCTTTTTGTTAGAATGTTATTCTTTTTGCAGGTTAAAAGAAGTGCACATCACTATTAGAGGTACGTTTTACTTACTGAACAAAAGTTTCATAAATCTTATGGGAATGCTCGGAGTGATCATGGATACTGCTGTTGGTCTGGTATGTCACTGATCACTTGTGTAAGCTCATTCACTCGAAGTAACGTTTTCAACAGATATATTTCTCTCACAACTATATTCCTATTTCTCTCTCTTCAGGCACTGGATGAGAAATCTCTGCACGATCTTAGTGGCATCTATGATTCTGTCAAGGTATGTTTTCTAATTCATGTTTGTGAGTATGCTGATATTCAAGACAAAATTCATATTTTAATTTCAATAAGATCTCTTATTATAGCAGAATATATCATGTTTTTACCCACCGCTTTATGAGAGACTATTTAAAGTTACTTCAGATGCCTGGTAAATACGAGAATGACTGAAAACAGTATCTAAAGTTACTTCAGATGCCTGGTAAATACGAGAATGACTGAAAACAGTATCTAAAGTTACTTCAGATGCCTGGTAAATACGAGAATGACTGAAAACAGTATCTAAAGTTACTTCAGATGCCTGGTAAATACGAGAATGACTGAAAACAGTATCTAAAGTTACTTCAGATGCCTGGTAAATACGAGAATGACTGAAAACAGTATCTAAAGTTACTTCAGATGCCTGGTAAATACGAGAATGACTGAAAACAGTATCAGTAAAGCCTCGAATTTTACAATGTTAATTAACTGTGTTGAGCGCATGGCCATGTGCTTAGAACGCAGTTCTCAGACCTTTGAGGTTCCGTGTTCAATCCGCGGTTGGAAGATGATTTTTTTGTCGGAGGTACAATCACAATCATTCTTTACAAATCGCAATTATAAATAACCAAATGGCCAGAGGGTGTCCGACAAAGTGGATGGTGCCGCAGTAACCTAATGAACAAATAGTAATGCAAAATGATGTAAAAAGGTTACTAAAACACTTACCTATCCTATTAATAAAAATATATTTTTAAGAAAAAAAACAAAAAACATACAATAAAACTAAACAGGACAATTCTCAACGTATCGGCTCAAATTGAACCTTTTTCAAGAGACAAACAACAGAAAACGACAAAATAAAAAATAAATAGATGTCTATATTTCATCAAGCCCTCGTCTCCATAATAGCGCAGGGATGGCAACGCATCTAGTCAAGGTGAAAATGCGTGCATTCATTATAAACAAAAATGTTTGTTTGTTTATGTCTAATTGTCTAATTATGTCTAAAAATGTCTAATTGTTTGTTTATTGTCCATGTTTCTGAGCCATTCATTAATAGAGAATAGATGTAGCATTGTATAATTATAATCTTAGCTTCCTTGTAATTTGTTTAGATGTTAATATTTTCCTAATGTCATTGACAGTTCTCATATGAGAACAGCATTAGCGACGTTCAAATTAAAACTTCTGTAAAAACTTTGGCACGAAGCAAACAAGGGAACTACAGTATGTTTGTTACGTACTTGTGTATTCCCAGTGGCGACCTACGGCTGCGAAAGATGTACACTAAATAAAACTACAGCTAAGAGAATAGAGGCCTTCGAATGAAATGCTATAGAAGAATCTAGAAAGCACCATGAACAGCAAGAAAGGCAAACCAAGACGTGCTAAGAAAAATCAGCGTACAAAAAAGGCTGGCTTTTAAATACCATATTAAGATGAAAGTTAGGTTTTTTTCCGTTCATGTGAAGAGACACGATGGCATGGAAAGAGTGTTGTTGGAGGAAGCGATAGAAGGTAGTGGAGGCAGAGGCCGACCAATACGTTGTTGGACAAAAGATTTCCAAGAACGCATGCACAACTTGCCAGTGACTAGGGGATTTTAGGAGAATCATAAGGTAGACTAAGTTCTGGAAAGAATATGTCACATGACATTGAAAGTATTTTTAGCCATTTTTACTCTCCTTTTGATTTCGTTTCACATCTGCCATCATTTTTGATGATGTGTCCGAGATATTGATAATGTTCTACTTTCTGTAATTTCTCTTCATGCATTTTAGAGATAGGCAGAGTAGAGTAAATATTAGGTACAAGAAGAATTATTGCATGTTGTTCTCAACATTTCTACCATGTGTTATCTGGGCTCGAAATGAGAGCAAAGAAAATAGTAGCATTGACTCCTGCCATGCATGTCATAAACGGCAAGTACATGAGTTACGCCTGTTGCTGATTACATTACTGTATGATTATCGCTGTGCTGAAGCCTCGAGAAGACTGATGCATTGACTGCAGAAATACAATTAGCACGTGTATCTCTAGAATGCCTTGATATTACAAGAATGCTCGTGTGACAACTGTGTTGGACCTGGACTTCTAGTTCAAGGTGCAAAGAATAATTCCACTGTCTTCTTTCTATGCATGTCTTAAGATGCGACTAACGATAGCTGGAGAATAGGTTGACAATATGTGACCAATATAAAAAATAATTGTTATTATCACATCGTGTCTGTTTCTTATTTTGTGACGTATCACACAGTTTCCATAAGGATAGCGAAGAGATACAGGCAAGCGACCATTGCCTTTGTCCTTTTCTGGCAGACTCCTAGTTGACGGGGAACGATAGATGGGCGATCACTGGATGTAAATAAATCAAACAAATCTGACAGAATAATAATGAGTTAGTTGGCCCAAAAGTATGTCCTGTACTCCTGCAAGGACGTGGTAATTCTGGGATAATTCTGTTGCACTGAAATGTTTCCCTTAGGGTGTTAAACATGCATCCACGAACTTACCCACCTTACACATCCATGTCTTTGAGATCTTATATGTGTCTAAGTGGCGAACAGTTACACAACTGAGAAAAACGTGCCTATTTTAGAAAGGCGATTGGCTGTCAAGAGCAACCAGTTCTAAGCTAAATGAATTATTTCATTATCAACGTATTTCAAGTTACAGCAACGTGCCATTCAATGTACAAAACAGCACACATAGTCGCATTACAGCATACAATCACATTCAAGCAAACGTTCATATGGAACGTGAAGTGTTATGGAGAGTACTTAAATGGGGGGGGGGGGGGGAAATGCCAGAAGAGCATAATATTGTGATTTCATAGTAAACCCCCCCCCCCCAGTCTGCAACACGAAATAAGAGAAACAAACACATACTCCATCTGATTTAGTAACTATCTATTAATGAAATTAGAACTAGTTATACAATCATGATCATTTAGATTCTTTAGTGACCCTTCTAGATTTCTTAGGTACTGTTCTTTGCTTCTCTTCCGGGTCCAAATATTAGACAAATGATCTATAAAAATACCAGATACCATTGCATTATATTGATCTGAATTCAGGCTCTCAGTGATAAAAGGAACTCATGTCTAGAAGTCATCAATCATATTGCATCCTTAGAAGATCACGTTCAGGTGAGATTTTTGACAATTATTATTTATTATTTATCAGTATACCAATCATGGTTCATATATACCGTATACTAACCGTATGTAATCCGATAATTCTTCGAACATTTTTCGCTACTGAAGTGTGTGAGGGGGATGGCGGGTTATATGATGATGATGGTGTTCCCCCTTCGCAAGCGAAGATGAGCATGGCATGAAAAAAAAACAATAAATGTGATGAACAAGTAGACAATCAACAAAACAAGTACATGTAAACAAATTTATTACACATATAATATATGGGAACACTCAGAAATAGACGTATCCTTTCAATTCCGTGGCTGTATATCCACACTGATAATTATATAGATATATCACATATATTCGCCAGAACTAGAATCAGTGTCTTAGTACCCACATTATTCATAAAATTCAGCATTCATTTTGAGAAAATAAGACTACACATTGTCATTCTTCACTTCACTGCTAACTCAAACCATTTAGACTTTGTACTACAGCGGTTTGCTAAAACGAACATAGCGTGCAGTTGGCCCATGTATTATCAACTTTTTGCGATGCTCCTTACGTTTTTGTTTTTTTAGCAACAAGTGACCTAATAATCACAAACGCAGCTTTAATTAAAATAGTATTTATAAGGGTGCAAAGGGAACGCATTGCTCTAGGCGGACCCAGGGTTAGCAGATAACCAAGATCCCAAATGTACCTCCACGCGGTGCACCCTGGTAACAGGAAACAGCAGCTCGCGCTGATTCTGACCAAATTATTTAGGGATCGTGTCCGGGAATGTGGAGGAAGCAGATGGAAAGAGATTTGACTGCAAAAGAGACAGGCAGTATCTCCGACACCATTTGTATCACCACATACAGCATCACTATCGACATACAGTGACGCCTGTTTGTCCAGTCAGAACATTGGAGGGGCGGCCAATGTAAAAGGCACGTAAAGGTGGATGAATGGAGAGAAACAAATATATGTCATAATGAGTACAATGACACAATGAAAGGGCAGAACAGCGCCAGAGGGCAACGCGAACTGCAAATGGAAAGTGAAAAGTTCCTAGGAAAGGGGAACTACAAGCTCTGTTAGCTCGAGACGAGCTTCTAGTTACCTGTGAGACCCATTTCTGGGCGTTCGGAAAAGCAAGAAGACCTAAACCAACTCTAATGTCGAGCCTTCCTATACCGGAAATATGCTTGCGAAGAGTAAGGGTCTCGAACCCGATGGGCTTAGGCAAGAAAGGGACAAAGATGACAGTCCTGGTCCAACTCTACTGGCAAAATTTCCTATACCGGAAATACACTTGCAGAGAGAAAGGGTTCAGTACCTGATGGGCTCAGGCGCTATTGGGACAAGGTCGCTCAGCTCGAGAACGCCTTGCTCTCAAACGCGCGGTGTGAGACTCAAACTTGTGCGAGGGGTTTGTGAATGTCTGTGAATGACGCCTCGGGTAGGAGGGCGAACGAGCCAGGGTCCAACTCTTCTGGCGAGTTCTTCCTCATACGGAACCAGGCTCGCGGATGAGAAACGGTTTAGTACCCGATGGACACAAGCAGAGTTTTTCCAATTGCATAGATTGTGGAACACCTCGTACCAGATAGACGCGTTCGAAAAGCGTCTTGGCGAAGAGTCACTACACACCAGCGTGCCCGGCGACAGATAGGCTGTCACGGAATAGGGACCAAACCCGAAATAAAGGAATGACGAAAACGGATGTGCTGGACCTCGGACATCCTGACCACAAGTGGCCAACCGGGGAGCAAATAATCACAGTTCTACTGTGGAACGTGCAGCACAGCGTACTTCACGCTCCCTGGCGGAAATCACACGAAATATTCGTTGTGGTTATATGAGAGCGAACGCTGAAGAAGAAGAAGTATTGTCTATATGTAAAATAGAAATAATTCTATTCGGCTTATAAACCTATTTGTGAGTATTCGTTACAGAAATTTTGTTATCACAAAGTACTATATAAGCCTATTTGAGACTACTGTAAAATCTCAAAAAATATCCTAAATGGTTGGAGCTGCTGAAGTCGGATGTGTCAGGTTCAAAGGCGCAGATATCGCAGCAATTCTCTATTCTATGACACTACTCATTCCGTTTTCCGGACTACTTCCTGCTAAAATGCAGGAGTTTGAGAACGAACGTAGAAGAAGATGAAATGGTTGGAGCTAGTTGTCGAATGGTTAGAACGTCAGTTTCGCAATCATAGAACTTTGGTTCAAGTTCTGTAGGTATTGTATTGTTCTCTTTCAATGAACAAATTTAACCTATGTTGTGGTAAATGTAACGAAGCTTAAGAAATTCTTCCTGAACTCGCTTGCATAAAAAAAAATAATTTATAAGAATAGTTATTTAAAGAAAACTAAGTCCACACACTATGGATTCGGTTGTATTCAAAAGTTGTTTTAACAAAACTAGATCCACACACTATGGATTTGGTTGTATTTAAGAGTTGTTTCAACAAAACTAACTCCACACACTATGGATTAGGTTGTATTTAAGAGTTGTTTCAACAAAACTAACTCCACACACTATGGATTTGGTTGTATTTAAGAGTTGTTTCCACAAAACTACATCCACACACTATGTATTCGGTTGTATTTAAGAGGTGTTTCAACAAAACTAGCTCCACACACTATGGATTCGGTTGTATTTAAGAGTTGTTTCAACAAATCTAGCTCCACACACCATTGTTGTGGTAGTAATTAGTGTCATGTTTTAATATGTTGACAATATGGATAATATATTGGTGAGCTTACTAATTGATAGTTTGTCACCAGGGTCCCTTGTGGGTTTATAAGAAGGGTTACTTGTGAGCAGTGCAGGATTTATGTATAAGCTAAACAAGCTATAGTTTAGGACCTCCCACTTTCTTGGGGCCCCAAAAAATTATTTTTGGCACTGAGATAAAATATCTGGACTTATAAAGGGCCCCATATCTCAAATAGCTTAGGGCCTTATCAAGTCTAAATACGGCGCTGCTTGTGGGAATGTCCCAGGATCATGATGCTGGTTCCTGTTCTTATTGCAGGAAATGAAAGAACAGAAATGAACCAAATAAACTGACTGGTACAGCAAATTTGGCACTTAGATTGCGGCTTGCGTTGCCGTAATACAAATGAATAGTAATATTATCAATAGTAGGTAATAATAAGTAATAGTAGTAGGAGCAGGATTTCTCAGAATCTGTTGGAGTAATAGGGGTGCTGCGAGAATAAATAGGGATAGAACATACAGCTATCTAAATTTTCTCATGTCGACTGCGGTGCGGACGGGTGTGTAGAATTTGAGACTTGCACATTGATATTAACCCATAGTTTCCTTTTTGCATCTCAGTCTAAAATGTTCCCTGTAAGATTTTTTAAACAGAAAGTTGCGTCAGTTTACACACCCAAACAACATCAGCTTTCTTTGTTTAACTATTGGTATAAGTGTGATTGGAGTTCATGAGTGCATGTCTATTTTACTTCTGAAATATTTATATGTGATATAAGCTTTATAATAAATACATACTATCTGTTTCAAGCATTTATGTTCAGGTCATGATCATTCTATCTAGATATGGTCTAAAAGACAAAACTGATATAAATGTGAAAATGACAAATAAGGTGTTGCTAATGGCAATACCATATGTATAATCTAACAGCTAACATGTAAGTATAATTAATGCGAAACAAGCTACGTTTAGGAAACGTAAAAAGATACCAGGGATAAAGAGAAAAGACTCAATGTACAACATGGGAACAACGATCTCATCGTGGAATCATCAGAAAATGAGTTTATCTATAGTTTATCTATGCTGATGATTGAATAGGAAATTTGATCAATATGTCTGACGAGGTATCCTTCTATAAAGACGGAGAGATTATGCTGATTCATCTGTATAATATGTTACCTTGGACGGCATAAAGATGTCATTCGCGGCGAAATTCAGATGACAAGTTGGATCATGTGAATATGACATAATGAACAAATTAATTTTGTCATGTTCGACAACGTTAAGTTAGTAAGATGGTATATTTGTTTTCTTGTTCTTAACAAACAGAACATTTCTGTGGAGTTTGATGCCAGGTCTTTATTTCTGGTCCACACAAGCAGTGTCCCTAACATCACAGAGGAATCAACTCAACCGAATGAAAGTTTGGCTCGCACAGCGCAGGTTGGTATATTCCTGTTTTACCCCATTCTTCTTCTTCTTCTTCATCGTTCTTCAGTCAGATATCAGGTTACAGCGCCAATAGCTTCAATGAATTGTGTGATTCGCTTCAGTTCATCCATGGAACCCCTCAAGTCTGGAAGTAGTGACGTCTCAGTATGCCATATTTTCTCCATCTCTTCTTGATAGAGTTGACAGGCATGAAGAATATCTTGACTCTTGATGTATCCACAAGTATTATCATAACGTTTTATATAAATATATCTTGATGTCTTCACAAGTATTACCTAACATTTGTATTGATATAGCTTGATGTCTTTAAGAATTATTGACCTAGCATTTTCATTACGTCTCAGACTTGATGTTTTCACACGTATTACCCCATCTTTTATATTGCCATTCAGTTGAGGTCTTCCCAAGAATCATTTAACGTTTATTTTACCATTAAATTATCTTCATTTTGCATCAGTTTAAGTACTAGATTGGTTACATATGTTATTATAGCCTGTGTTGAAATTCTTGCCCTAGTTTGATTTCAGTATCTGAAATCTGACTTCATTTTTTGCATATGCTTTTGAAATCAATGAGACATTGTAATGGCAGTAAAATATATTTTTAGAAACGCTTTAGAAATTCAGAATGACCTGTTCATATACTATTTCTCTCTGCGAGGGAGAGGAGATGGCTACCGCCCTCATTTGCAGAGTTTGTGAAATGTGAGATCGCTAACATCTCACACCCCTACGGCATTAATAAATGCTATGGGTTACTTTACTTTACTTACTATACTACTTCTCTAAGCTAAATAAATAATGTGTGTTTGTAGGGCATATTTTACTGTAATTGCATTGCTTGTTTTGTTTTTGTAATCCAGCGGTACACCTTTTTACTGTAGCGGTGGGTTGTAAGTATAGGAAACTCATATTATAAATGTAGTCATTAGCTAACACATTGTTTATATCTTGTGACATGCATTTCCTCACCGTGATGATAATAAGACAAGATTGCTATATTAATATCGTGCTATGAATGAATTGCAACAGAGGCGTATATCTTCTTCTTCTTCAACGCTCATTCTTAAACTCTCACTGAATCTCTCTTGCAGCAAGACAATGGTCCTACTAGATTACCAACAGGATGTAGCCCATAAAATGGAAATGAGTTGTGTCGCCGTTGTGTCGCCGTTGTATGTGCGCCAATGGCCCGACACATCCGTCTTCGGCGGACACATTGGTCAGCTTATATAATCATATGTGTTTGCAAAAGAGGAACACGGAATGGGTTCCTTTAGGGGAAAAAAAGAAACGATTGTAACTGCATTTGTGATTATTCTTTTTTTTTGTTGGGGGGGGGGGGGGGGTGGGGAGAATTTGCAAAAAAAAAATGTTCAGCGTTTCTTGTTAAAAGCCCGAGGAAGTGGGTTAGCCATTCATTTATGTTCTACTGAAGATTGCATTGTTGTATTTACCGATAGGAAGAGGTATACTGAACACAATAATATTCTCAATTAATTATACAGCATTTAAGCGAAAACTGCCTGTTTCCTTATATACAGCTATTCTTAATTTAAATTCAATATTACAACATCCCCCCCCTAACAAGCTCGTAGATCCAGCAAGTTGATGTTTAGAATCCACTTCTATCCTATCTATGGGATAAGGGAACATGGTATTTATCACTTGAAACCATTTAATATAAAAGGTAACTGTCCAGCCCCAAGAGATAACGACCCGGTCCTTATCATAAAACTACTATAAAGACATTAATGTTATCAAATAAAAAATAAGATAATCCAAAGAAAAGTGAAAAGTGTGTTTTTGATTTTTAATTTTGTTGCCAAAAATCCACCACTTCTTTCATTTAGGATAATGGTCTCACAGACATGCCACCTACCTATATACAAGGCTTATTTTTCACTTTTATTTGGTTATGAAACGCCATGTTAAAGACTACATAGATCAGAGTTTTTACCAAATAAATCATACAATTTCATTAATATTATATCAAGTACTCAGATATTGTAAACACATTGCAGATTTCAGAGTGTTGATTACCAAATACAATAACAAAAAGAAATCTACACCTGTGTGGTCATATAAAGAGACAACTTTTTAGAAAGACAAATAATGGAGGGCAGAGTTCCTGGAAAGAGGAGAAAGGGCAGACCAAAAAGACGATGGATTGACGACATTAACGATAACATGAATACATCGTTGGAAAATACAAGCCACATCGCCCAAGAAAGAGAGGGGTTCAGAGAATTCATTGGGAAGACAACGTTCTGGAAAGAATAAATCACATGACACACACAAGTACTCAAAGTTCGTTCATTTTTAAAGCAATTTTAACATTGTCTTAGTTCCCTCCAATGTATTGTATTCGCGCCTTGTCATAAATTAATACGAAATATAGCATGTTAGCATTTCTCGTGAAATATTCGATGCAATGTAACTATAAGTTGAAGTCTACAATACTCAGTTTTTTTAAATACATATATTCAATTGTTTGAAAATGAAATATGTTTCTGATCATTCGAAAGTCATGTAGTTATTTCGTATTTCTTTCAGCTGCACACTATTTTACAGTATTTCTACATAACTTTGGACACTTAAAGCAACATAATGGTAACAAAAGGTTGATTCTGGAGTGCCAGGCGAGAGAAGAAGAGGAAGTCCAAGAAGATGATGGATCAGGGACATTGAAAAATGTATACACATGTCTCTGACCAATGTAGACTTGCTTGCCCGGAACAGAGATGAGTTCAGAGTTTCCACGATGAAGACAACATCCTGAACATGTCACTTTATAATAACAAACTATTTTAGGGGCAGAGTGTCGTATTTTGTTTTGACATAATCAGCCGGGATACTGGATTTTTGACAGTTTTTGGCAAGGTGGAAGTCTAAGTGGTCAAAAATTGACTATAAATTGTTGGCGAAAATTATGGATAACACCAAAGTAAAATATTGAGACACGACATTATTACAATCCATGAGTGGTGGATCACATAACATACAACATGAAACAAGCTGTATGTCCTATTCTATCTGAGCATACGTTTTACAACGACTGGTCTTATGGTGCAGAATCTTTTACATTTAACGCCGCCATTATCAGTCTCATAAAATTGTTTGTTGATACGGCCGCATTGTGGAAATGGACTCCAAAAATAGCAATACTGTGACCTGGATGACCATTGACAATACTATAAAATCTACCTGCAAACAGTAAAAAAGACCTATATTTGGTACGTTTTTGATTATTGTCACGCTTTCCATTGGTTACTTTTTATATATCTGTAGTAGCCTTGGTTATTTATGGCATGGAATTCCAAGTATATAAATATTCATTAACGAAAAACACGGGAATAATCGAGAAAGGAAACAAATGAAGGCCTAATTATTCAGAGAACAGGTCTTCTATTGCCGATCGGTCGCAGACCTGACATGCATTAAGGTTTTTGGAGTGTGTTCTGCTGGCTCATCCCATAATTGTCAAAGTTACGGTCATATTAAAGCCACACATGTAAGACCGGAAAGCAGCAATATCGCAGCAAAGCTGTAGACAATGATCGTTCTCCTGACTACCTTCTGTCGATGACAGGAGTTTGACACAGAAGAGGATGAACACAATTCTCATCATGAATACTGCTACCTAAACTCAGTTTATTTGTTGTTTTTTCTTCTATTTCTTACAGGCAGGCATTTCATCTGTCAGAGAAAACTGGAAATGGGTCTTCCAGCTCTTACAATGTGCAGAAGTCCATCTCAGAAACGCTGCTGCGTATCAGGAGGTAGTGTACACATAGAATAATCAACAACAGTTAATGTTACACATTAGCAAGCGTTGCAGTGAAAAAAAGACAATTAGATTTGGTATTTGTTAGTCCTCATGTGTACCGTTTCTTAGATGTAATTGTTATATTCTATGTTCCTATGTGGAGTTTGTGAACTCTATAATCTATCACCGATCTTCAGATTATTGTCACGATGGTCTCGATACCAGATCTCCTTAAAAAGTGATCAGTTTCTGTTTCTTGTGTTTGTATTTTGAGCCATTACAAATACATTGGTCTTTTGTATTTTCATTCCTTTACTTAGCTGAATGAACGCATTCGTTCATTCCTTTACTTAGCTGTTCATGAGGCACTCAACACTCTTCTATGAAATACACAACATTCTTTTTTTAGAAGATCAACATATTTTTATAACAAAAGCATTACAGTTATTTTTAAAAGTAATCTTCATATAATGCTTTTAGAAAAGGAATTCGTCACGTTATAGAAACATAATTCATTCAGCTTATTCGTCATATATTCCATTGGTTGTTTATTATGTAATGGAAAATACATAAAGTTGATAATAAACATAATTTCTCAAACATCTCACACACAGTGTAGATGAAGTTGATAATAAATATAATTTCTCAAACATCTCACACACAGAATGTATAAAAACTGTATTTACAGAAATAACTCATCAAGAGTCTCGGAAACAACATGTATGAGATTTATGTACATCCGAATATCAAAAACGACTTTACTGACCTGTATTATTCTGCATAAATGCAGTTTGTGTGTATACATGTTATAGTTCTTCAAAGAGGTTGATATTGTTTTTGTGTATATACTTGTTATAGTTCTTCCAAAAGGCTGATATTATTTTTGTGTATATATTTGCTATAGTTCTTCCAAGAGGCAGACATTGCGGAAGATTGGATGAACAAAACACTGACTCGGCTCCAGGTTTCCTTTGATAAATCAAAAATCACAGGAAGCAGGTCTGAGGGGGAATCACTTCTACATGAACTTATTGTAAGATAATTTTCATGTTCTATATTCTTTTTTTGATACGTTAGAACATTTGCTAGGAACATATTAGTGCTGGGCTATTTAAGCTTAACACTTGCACCAATTGTAGTCATTTGAACATTTACAATGCAGCTATTGTAATGAATCTGATAAAACTAAGAATGTCTTCTATGAATAGCTAGTACGGTGTTTTAAGTTACATGAGCATCCGGTGCCGTCGTGAAAGCTCCAATGTAAGAGCTCTGTCACTTATTAAACTGTCAAAAAACAAGTACTCCTTGCTTCCAGTTAAGGAGCTTCAGTGAGGTTATAGCTGTGTTGAATATGCAACATGCTCTTGCTGTCGCCACGTCATGCACAGTTATTTCAATTTACTCTGCAGTCTCACATTGGACCCAACGAATCTGCAGTCTCACATTGGACCCAACGAATCTGCAGTATAACACTGGATTCAACGAATCTGCAGCCTCACATTGGACCCAACGAATCTGCAGTCTAACACTGGATTAAACGAATCTGCAGTCTCACATTGGACCCAACGAATCTGCAGTCTCACAATGGACCCAACGAATATTCAGTCTAACACTGGATTCAACGAATCTGCAGTCTCACAATGGACCCAACGAATCTGCAGTCTAACACTGGATTAAACGAATCTGCAGTCTCACATTGGACCCAACGAATCTGCAGTGTAATTTTGGACCTAACGAATTTGCATTCTATCCCTGGATCCAATGAATGTGAGACTGACACTATAACCTTTTGGCCATTCGCCACAGTCTGACTTTAATAAACTGAAAGATAGTTTACTGTCATGTGTAAGAGGAGAAAAAAAGGGATAGGATGTGGTGCTCTGACTACAGGAACATTAAAATCTTTATCTTGATCACACTTATGGAATTCTGGGAATATGTAAGAATCGTGTGTAGTCTATATATATATATATATATATATATATATATATATATATATATATATATATATATATATATATATATATATAGCAGATTTAACTCAACAAATGCTTCATACATGTGTTCAAGAACAGTTTCACTTAAATTAAATTTAGCATGTGTAGTGGCTCATGTGAAAACATGCAGATGCATCTATAGTGGTTGTCAGTAGGTTATATATATAACTGTTCTTGAACACATGTATGAAGCATTTGCTGAGTTAAATCTGCGGTATTGTTTAAAATAGAATATTTCAGAACCGAATAGTAAGTAATTGTGTACCCTTGGTGTAAAGAAATATTTTCCACTCCCTGTCAACAAATGTCACAGATGTCATTAATATCGCTTGTGTTCCCCAGCAGCATAAATAAAAGATTGGCATCGGCGTCTCATGCTATTGCAGAGTTCCTCGAAAAATGTTTGGAGTACGACGTTCCATTCTGCAATTAGTGCTCGCTGGAAATCGTTAACGTTGATAATTTCATGCTGACGGATCCATCTGTTCAGTTATTTCAAAGAGAATTCAATCAGGTTAATGTCAGGAGAGTTTGTAGGTCAATCCAGTATCGGAAAATATTCTTGTATAAGACATTCATGGTTACGGTAGCAATGTGATGTCTAGCGTTGTCGTGCTGAAATATGTCCATATCTTGGTGATTGTGGAAGAAAGGCACAACGAAAGGTTGCAGTACTTGATAGACGTAGAGATTAACGATTACGTTAACTGTGAAAACATGAAGATGTGTACGGTGCCCATGGAAGAATCCACCCCAAACATGTACACTTCTTCCTCAGTGTCTGTTATGCTTGACTATACACACATCAGAATATCTTTCTACAGGACGATGCCAGATTCCATTTCTCCTATCAAGTGAGATATTGAACCGGTTTTAATCAGACAACATTATGGATCTTCATTCCGCTCTTCAACGATGAATATTTTTTGGGCAAAAGCCGGTCTGTTGGTCCGGTGCGTCTAGTAAGGATATGACCATTGTTAGGACTTCTGTTTTTCAAGCCACAGTGAAGTCTCCTTCGCAAAGTGTTTTCGCACATAAGCCCACGAGTGTCAATTGTTATGAGCTTCCTTCTGAGTTGTTATGTGAAAGCGGTTGCTCAGATGCATCAATGCAATATGACAATCTTGTGCTGGTGTTGTTACGTGAGACTGACCAGATCTGGTGCGGTCATCCATGGTTCCTGTCAAAAAGACTCGCTGGTGCAGCTTTACTACAGTGGACTGGTCACAAATGAAATTTCTGGCCATTTCTTTGATCCCGACCACACTGAAAAGCATACCAGTAGTTTGCCATCACTGTTGTAATGTCATTCGAGGCATACAAAAATACAGTAGCAGACCTTCTTTCAAGAAAAACCAAATAATGCCTATTACTTGCATAAACTCTAGTAATATGTGTACCAAATTTTACTAGTTTAGATTTTTAATAAAGTTGTAATTTTTTTATTTGCTATCTTTGCACGTGAAACACGAAATATGTGAAAGAAACATCACATCAACAAAATAATGGTACTGCATAAACTTCATCACTTGCACGAGTATTGGGTTGAACAGTTTCCCACAATATATAAACGTTTTAAGCGCGAAAACAAATCACGTTTTCAATGTTTCGTTAATTGTTACTAGTATATATGTCTACCATTGTAACCTATAATGAAATAATTCTAGTCTCCGTTAACAAAAACCACCAAATGCCACTGGTTTTATGTTAACTGTACAATGTTTAAAACTCTGCAGGAAGTTCTGGAAGCTTACCAGAAGTGGCAGACAAAAGTTGACTACCTGTTTGACAAGGCCAGACAAGTTGTACCTGTTAATCTAAGGGTGAAATCTCTGCCTGCTGCAAGGCCCGTAATTGCTCTAGCTGACTTCAAAACAACAGAGGTAATATAGGCCTATATGAAATGTATCGTTATGATAAATACTACAGCAACAACACAAAGGTGGTTATTTTCGAATATATATCCTTAGACTCCATTAAAACAATTATACCTGATTGAGTTCAACAAATTATAAGATTACATTAAAACAGTGCAACATACATGTACCATCCCCTGTCTCTTATCTTAATAGAGCACTATGCTAGACTGTAATCTGTCCATATCGTGATGTTAATCTCACACTTGTATTTCTGTCTTTATCTTTATTTCATTTAATAATCCTTTCTTCATATATGTATTGTTAGAACATCTGTTTTTATCTTCTTCTCTTTCCATAATGTTCTCCCTATTGGTATGTTGGTGCGTTATTCCGATGCTATTCTATGGATGTGAGAGCAGGAAAAGCTCTTTATCTTCAGAAAAGAAATTACTGAGTTTCGAGAACAAATGTCTTCGTAGGATAACTAACACCCATTGGAGTGAATTCAAATCGAATGATAAAATCAGAGAAGTGACACATCAAAATATCATCACAGATGTTATCAGAAAACGCCGTTGGTCCTACATCGGGTATGATCTACGCGCAGACATCAACAGAATACACCACCAATCTCTTGAATGGATACCTACAGGCAAAAGAACCAGGGGAGGACCATAAGAAACACTCAGAACAACAATACTTAGAGAAAGTAAAACAACTAATAGCCATACTATTCAAGAACTGCACAGAATAGCTTTGAACAGACAGAATTAGAGAGATCTGACCTCTGACCTATGTGCTAACTTTAGCGAAAAAGTAAAATGAAAGAAGGAAGGAATTGGTATGTGCAATACCATAGGTTAGAGCGATCATAAATCATTGTTAATCGAATGTGTCACGGCTAAAATCGCAAAAAAAAATGTAAAGCAGTAAAACGCCACAACGCATTCTAATCGTAGGAATACAGCCTGATTAGTAGCAGGAGTTCGAGAACGAACGGAGAAGATGAAGTAATAACAAGCAACTTGGATCTACCTACATAAAGTAATAAACAACAACTTACAGCTAACTACATAAAGTAGTAAACAGCAACTTGCAGCTAACTACATAAAGTAGTAAACAGCAACTTGCAGCTGACTACATAAAGTAGTAAACAGCAACTTGCAGCTGACTACATAAAGTAGTAAACAGCAACTTGTAGCAGACTACATAAAGTAGTAAACAACAACTTTGAGGTGTCTACATAAAGTACTCGTAGTAAACAGCAACTTGCAGCTGACTACATAAAGTAGTAAACAGTAACATGGAGATCATTATAGGAAGTAGTAAACAGCACATCAACATGGAGCTCACTTTAGGAAGTAGTAAGTCACAAAATTTAGCTCACTATATAAAGTGGTAAACAGTAACATTTAGCTCAGTATCAATCAATCAATAAACCCGTAACCCTCAGGGTCGTAGGGATACCACATTGGATGCTTCAACACACAGAGTCCTCCAGCAAATTCTGTCCTCAGCGATGGGGATGGGTGTGGAAATATCTTGTCCTGTCCATTCTTTGATGTTGTCTGCCCATGCCTTTATTTGCACTCCTCTGCTTCTTCCTCCTTCGGCGATTGCCTGCAGTATTGTTTTTGACAAGGAATCATGTCTGCATACATGATCAAACCATGATAGTTTTCATCGTTTCACTATCAAAGTACAAAATGATGATCTTTGAGTGCTAACCCTAAGTACGCTGTTTCGGATATTTCGTATCGTAAAATAAATGTATCTTCTATGTATATCTTTTATGTCTATCTTTTATCATTGCACGTTTATCTGTGTTTATCTTGTTCTTAAAATAACTTTATCCTCAATCTGTTTTTACACTAATAATGTTATGTTGATGACTGTTTCAACAGATTGAGTTCCTAGAAGGAGACACTCTCACACTCCTTGATAACTCAGACAGGAAAAAATGGAAGGTACGATATTCAGTTGCTTTTTTGTGTGTGGGTGCATGTGTTTTTGTTGCTTCACTCTTGTTTCTAATGCCATGAGCTGGACTGTTGCTTTCAAGTTCAGATTGGTTTCTCTACTGGCAATATTTGTTTCCACCCAATGAAATTACGAATGTTGACGTTGTTGTTTCATATGTGTCATATTAAAAATAATGGAATAGTATCTGATCCTGCTTCCATATATTGTGAATGTATGATGGAAAAACATATTGATAGTCTTGCATTTTATCAAATTAGCTGTGTCAAATTGTATCTAATTGACATTTTATGCAATATATCTTTCCTAATATAATAACATTTAATTACTAAGAGTATAAACAATGACACTATAAGAAATATAATGAAAACAATATCGTGAAAAGAATACATGGACATTCAAAAAATAAAGTGGATTGACCACCTGATCAGAGTGGAACCAAATCGCATCCCATCGATATCCTTCGATAGAAGATCATATGAATAGAGAAACACGGAAAGACCCAGACGAAGATGGATAGATGACATCAGAGAAATACTAGAACACCAAGGATGCACTATGTCAGCAACAACACAACAAAATAAAAAAGACCGGCTCCCCATGACGCCTAGCGGCATATATGGATAAGACAAGAAACATTGTTCTGGTTTTTCCCAGATCGTGATGCTGTTTCCAAACAAATTTGTGCATTCACGTCATCTATTACTAGTTTGATGTCTTATTTATTAGTCTTGTTTACTATCTCCTGCAATTTATCATAAAAAGTCTATAGCTGTTGCTCTTCAGCCGTGGATGTTGGAGCATAAAAGTGGATTATTGTGATGTTGGGGTGTTTTTCGCTTGTCTTATACTTAGATTCTGTTATTTATTGGGTTGTATCCTAGTATAGATCTTGCTGTCTTATTGGTCAAAATGAAACCTATTTCACATTTTCCCCTGTTCTCTATTCCTGAAAAAAATAACAGTTGTTCCTGTCGTTGTAACGTGTCCTTATCCTTCCATATTCTGATACTCTCATAATGTCCACTCTAGTTTTTTACATCACTCCCTGCACCTTTAATTTTACCATGATACATGCACCGCACATTTCATGTTCCTATTCATGGTCTAATTCACTTCATTAGAGTATCGTGAGCATTGATAGCGCAATCATTGACCGTCATCGCATTTACCAGTACAAGCACTGCCTTCGCTCGCTTACACAGTTATTGTTCTATACCACCTGGGAGACAATCCATATCCTTAGGCTTCTTTGTAGTCAATATGCGTGTCTTGACATTGTATACGTCTGAGTTGGTTGTCATCGTTTACTGAGTTGTTTTTGGTTGCTTTTATTAGTTACTGATCTGTATGCGCTAATAGTCCAATACGGTGTCTTTCCAACTCCCTTCTTTCAATCCGCAGTCGATAATGTTGTCTTCAATCTTCTCCAACAGCAGTTGTGTGCACAGTAGGGAGGACTCCCCTTAGTGAATGACTTCACGTAGTTAAGTCGAATAGCGAAAGTCGTTGTCCTGGTATGGCACGTGTGTACACAAGTAGACACTTGGAAATATATGAGCTAGACAGGAGTTGGTGAACTAAATAGGTTCCCGGCCTTTCCAAGGAGAAGTGGCTGTCATTCACCATGGTGTGTTATCGCTTGTATACGTGCTGTCCTAACCCCCACTAAAGTGTGCTACAAGTACATGTTTTTTTTTACTGATTCTTTGAGTATGCTTCAAAATAGTAAGTCGGACTACATACGCCGTCAATGGCTGGATAGATGACGTAAGCTGTACTGGAAAGAAATACCTACATATTTGTTCCTAGGCATGCTGATGTTTAAAGGAATGAAAGTGCAGAGAGATGTGTTAGTGTGGGAACATTGACTAGTGATAGTTCAGTACACTTTAAACATTTCTCAATTGCAAACCTCGGGCTCTTGTACAGTTATAACATCTGCAGATGATTACTTACTATACAACACGGGCAGGGGGAGAACAGATATTGCCCACACTGTACAGAGTGGACTAGATCAATTGTCAATATGGTGCATAATACACAATGCTGGGATTAATCCCGCCAAAGCAAAGGTTCTCTGGCACTCCTTGGATAATAATCTAGGCAATAACACACTGACAGCTGTCAGTAGAATGGTTTCATTTATTGTAAGAGAGCACGATTGGAATTAACTGAAATATATCTGGGAATTAACCATTGATGTCTTTCATTCAACAAGCATATCGCAAATGTGATTCAGAAGACAAAATAGGGTCATTTAGGTTTTTATGGCGACCATGCAGACATTGGTACTTTTTCTGCTTCTACAAATGGTAGTGCTATATATCATAGATTATGGCCTCGGTCTATTGACACTGTCACAGACAGAAGTAAATAGATTGGAAATAATCCAAAATGAGGCAATGAGAGAGGTACTGGGGTGAACTAGGGATACACCTTTCACTACAAAGAAGTTTTTGCTAGATCTTCCCAGTATTAGAGTGCGACATGAAGTAGCGCAAGTGAAATCATATCTAAAATTAACAGGATATACTCACTTCCCATTACACCATCGTCTGAATGAGACAGCGGGAAACGAATCAAGCGGGGTAGGTCGTGGATGACAGAAGCTGAAGATATACTGCTAAGAGTGTGTGAAATAGCAGAAGTTGGAAAGTGCAGTGAATGAGAGTAAGGTAGAAATTGGAAATAAAATCACTTACTAACGTAATAATTCAGCAAGATAAATCGTCTCTGAAATGGACGCGTATCACGGTACAAGCTACTTAGTTCATCCAACTATGCTCGAAACCACAAAACATAATTATATACACAGATGGCTCATTCGTTGAACATACAAATAAATGCGGTTGCGATTATGTTGCCTACAGAAATGGCTTGAAGTTAGTTGAAAGATCATCTGCATACTCTACTATCACATCGAACATAAGAATAGAGATAGAGGGAGTTGTAGCAGCACTGATGTGGTTGATAACTGATACATGAACCCACTCGGTAATACTCACACTCTCAAAGCATGCTGCGCAAGATAGAAAAGAACATGTTAAGAAAGGAATGTGTTGCATTATTGAACAATTGTACAGCGCATTAAATGGATACACTGCCAGGGTCAAACTGGAATCAGAAAAAACAAATGAGCTAACTCATTGGCAGATAATGCTGCGATTGACGGTACTGTATTGAAAAGAGATAAAGCTGACTTCATTAAAGCAGCCATAATTGTATTGCAAAATTTAAGATGTTGACAATGAGACTGAAAACTTAAATATACAAAGGATGACAGAAAGAGAAGTGATTAGAGGAGAAGGAAGAAAATGTACGCTAGTTCTGCCCTTGCAAGTTTGTTTTTAGCATGTATTGTTTTCTTGTATCATTATCTTGAACAATGTTCCTTCTGATTTATACAAGAGAATATTCTATTTTCAAATTATATCATATTTACACGTAAATTTAACTTTACATTTTTCTTACATCTATTCCTACCAGGTCCAGACTGAAACAGGACAGACGGGAATTGTACCAGCCGTCATCATTTTGATTACAGCTCCATCAAGTGAAACTCTTGATGTTGCTTTTAGGTGATACTACTACAACGGCTGTACATGTTAATTCTGCTAGCATGTGCTTTATTAACCTTGTGTTTTCATGTGTTTTTCTCAGTGTGTTGTTTACGGTATTGTTTGTACAATACTTTCTCTTTGTGTTGTTTCAACTATTGGTCATGCATTACTATCACGGTGTGTTTATCAGTAATATTTGGTCATAAAATACTTTAAGTATTTCCTTTGTATACTGTATTTGTGGGAGCCGCTGTAGTGTAATGTTGTCATATGCCCGCTAACCAGCATACACTAGTTCATAGTCCACTCTTTATTCGTTGTTTCAATTTTTTTTTTTAAATAACTCATGGTTCACCCAGCCACTAAGATGTAGGGTAGAAGTGCTCATGCGTCGTTGTAGGAAAGAGAGAGTGACTTGAATGCTACACTACCATTCCTACTCTCATATAAACTCCTGTTCCAATGAAAGTGAGTTCCCTTTCCGTTTCAACTGATTGTGTTTCCTTCCTGTTCTATAATGATTGTGTTCTTATCATGTTACACTGATTGTGTTCCGGTCCTGTTCCACTGATTGTGTTGTCGTCAAGCTGAATTGACTGTGATCTCATCCTTTTCTGCTGATTGTGTTGTCGTCTTGTTGTTTTGATTGTGTTGTCGTCCTGTTATACTGATTGTGTTCCCGTCCTATTCTACTGATTGTGTTGTAGTTATGTTGTATTGATTGCGATCTAATCCTTTTCTATTGAGTGTGTTCTAGTCCTGTTGTACTGATTATGTTCCCATTATGTTCTACTGATTATGTTTCGGTCTTGTTCTAATGATCCTGTTATCATTCTTTTGCACTGATTGTCTTCCCGGCCTGTTCTACTAATTGTATTCTTCTTCTGTTGTACTTATTGTGTTTCCATCATGTTCTCTGCACCTTTAATCAAAACAGCAAATTTTGTACACTTTTTCATTTCAGACTGAGACTCCAGCTGTTGTCCCAGTGGACTTCAAGCCTTAAAACCTTGGGTTACAAACTGATATATTTCTTGTTGTTGGCATTCAAGGACTGGACAGATGAGGAGGTCAGTTGATATTTTCTAAATATATACGACGGAATTTAAATTAATGTTAAATACTCAGACACAGACCATGAAAAGTTGTGGGATTTTAATAAATAGTTTAAGAGAGAATGGACAAAAGCAGAAATGAATTGTTTATTGAAAGATTGATGAAACATTTGTGTATTGTGAGTTGTATTCTCGACATGCACCCTACCACTTCGTTGTAGGGACACAGTTCATAGCGAGTATACCGAATACAATACAGTTAATCATCTACCCTCAATCCCCTCCCCCCCCCCAACTTTGAACCTTTCAACATTCTCTCAATATACATTATATCATTCTTAACAAAATGGAACTTCACCTGACGAGAGTACCATTCACATCACGTAACTCCTCCGTAACTTCGGGGAAATTCGAAAAATAAAATGATATTGGTGAATGATATGTTATAAATATTATTATTGTTACTCATGTTTAAAGATAGTTACTATTGTTACTCATGTTTAAAGATAGTTACTATTGTTACTCATGTTTAAAGATAGTTACTATTGTTACTCATGTTTAAAGATAGTTACTATTGTTACTCATGTTTAAAGATAGTTACTATTGTTACTCATGTTTACATATAGTTACTATTGTTACTCATGTTTAAAGATAGTTACTATTGTTACTCATGTTTACATATAGTTACTATTGTTACTCATGTTTAAAGATAGTTACTATTGTTACTCATGTTTACATATAGTTACTATTGTTACTCATGTTTAAAGATAGTTACTATTGTTACTCATGTTTACATATAGTTACTATTGTTACTCATGTTTACATATAGTTACTATTGTTACTCATGTTTACATATAGTTACTATTGTTACTCATGTTTACATATAGTTACTATTGTTACTCATGTTTAAATATAGTTACTATTGTTACTCATGTTTACATATAGTTACTATTGTTACTCATGTTTACAAATAATTATTATTGTTACTCATGTTTACATATAGTTACTATTGTTACTCATGTTTACATATAGTTACTATTGTTACTCATGTTTAAAGATAGTGACTATTGTTACTCATGTTTACATATAGTTACTATTGTTACTCATGTTTACAAATAATTATTATTGTTACTCATGTTTACATATAGTTACTATTGTTACTCATGTTTACATATAGTTACTATTGTTACTCATGTTTAAAGATAGTTACTATTGTTACTCATGTTTACATATAGTTACTATTGTTACTCATGTTTAAAGATAGTTACTATTGTTACTCATGTTTAAAGATAGTTACTATTGTTACTCATGTTTACATATAGTTACTATTGTTACTCATGTTTACATATAGTTACTATTGTTACTCATGTTTACATATAGTTACTATTGTTACTCATGTTTACATATAGTTACTATTGTTACTCATGTTTACATATAGTTACTATTGTTACTCATGTTTACAGATAGTTACTATTGTTACTCATGTTTAAAGATAGTTACTATTGTTACTCATGTTTAAAGATAGTTACTATTGTTACTCATGTTTAAAGATAGTTACTATTGTTACTCATGTTTACATATAGTTACTATTGTTACTCATGTTTACATATAGTTACTATTGTTACTCATGTTTACATATAGTTACTATTGTTACTCATGTTACACATTATTATTGTTGCTGCTCTTGTTACAAATTATTACTTTTACTCATGTTACACATTATTATTGTTACTCACGTTGCAAATCATTATTAGTGTTACTAATGTTACAAATTATTATTCTTACTCATGTTACAAATTATTATTCTTACTCATGTTACAAACTATTATTGTTACTCATGTTACAAATTATTATTATTGTTACGTTTACAAATTATTTCCACAAAATAGTCTTGCTGGTGGATGATATGAAATATCCACATGTCTGGACAAATCTGTATCTAATGACATATTTACATGTTCTGTCCCACTCTGTGATGGGATAGCACAGGGCTCGTCTGTGACAGCCAAGGTACCGACTTAGACACTCGCCATATCCACTTGTGCAACCAGGCTGTTCAGTAAGAAATAACAAACTACTGAACGTAGTTATATTGCTTAGAAAATCACAACAACCAAAAAATTCCGTGTTCATGGCTACGTCACGAATAGGATGCGCTGTAATTTTTGAATTTTAAAAATTTTTTAATAATTTCTTTTGTCGATCATTGTCTTGGGCAGTCCTTTCACCTGAAACCAGAAACTATGATTTGCATTACCAATTTGGTCATACTGGTACACCATTTTATATGAGAAATAAAACTTGTATTTAGATTTTATTTTAGAGCAAGCCCTGTTCTACCATCAATATATATCAGATATTTGTACATAACATATGCTCACCCATGTGTTGAGGGCTCGAAAGGGGAGCAAAGAATAGTAACACTGTATACCTTCCATGCATTTCGTAAGAGGCGACTAAGGAGGTTATGGGATGGAGTTGGCTGTCCCATCCCATATGGGGTCACACATGGTTTGCGTCTGTGGGTCTCACCAATGGCCAATTAGACAAACCACCCATGCAACAGAAAAACCTAAGTAGATGACATGCCATTATATTGAGGTTATCTATTATAGAAGCTTCATGGCATGTCATCTATACAATTATACGTCTCATACTTTTAATTTTTTGTTATAATGTATTTTATGCCATGTTGTTTTCTTTATTTGTTTATGTATGCACCCTCTGTGGTTGGGAGAGAGCTAGAGATTTGCTGCGGTGGAGAGGAGGAAACTGACAGCACTGTTTTTCCTATGGCTGAGGCCCATCATAGAGGCACAGTGACTCAGGACGTGACAATCCTTTTGACTTGAACAGTTGGTTGCATGTCTGGAACAATAGAGAAGTTCGGCATAACCAGTAGTCAATTGGTGGTGGGGAATGAGCACAGTGAACCCTATCTTGGCTGCAGTGGCTCGGAGCAGTTCATAGGTTGAAACCGACCTTCCTAGTAGTGTGATAGAATTCTCTGGCTCTAGCCCGGAGTGGGACGAAAATCCACAGACTCCCCAGCTGGGTCAAAGGGCATGAGCCCATGGACCGCTGAATCAGCAACCAACCAACCATCCCATATGGGGTCAGTGACCCAAAGCCATACTGAAGTCGTATGTGTCAGGCCGAAAGTCGCAGGTATCGCAGCAATGCTGCAAACCATGACACAACGCATTCCGTTCCCCGGACTACATCCTGCTGATCTGCAGGAGTTTCAGAACGAACGCAGAAGAAGAAGAAGATAACATATGCTATTCTCAATGTACCTCTACAATATTTAATTTGATATAGACAGCTCTCCTTACAGCTTTAATCTTACAGATGTAAATTGATGCCAGAAATATGCTTATTATAATCAAATATCAATTAGCTTTGTTGCTGATATAATGACATGCGTTTTTGTGTCATTATTATTGTACATGTCCAGCTCTGTGGTGTCATTGTATATATAACGTCGGTTTTAACACAGAAAGGGATGAAATTATGCGGCAGAAAATGATGCATCTGAACCGTTCAGAGAGCACTAACAAAACTACAAATGTAAATATTGTCAAGAAAATCACTGCAGCCAAAAAATACAGGATGTATTGCTACATTCTGAATGGGATATGGAGCTGCCAATTGTAAGGATGGAGTTGGAAAGGTACCGTAATGGGCTATTATGACATAAAGACCGGTAACTAATAAGTAACCAGAACCAACTCAGTAAACGATGGCAAGATACTGAGACATAAACAATGTCAAATCACTCATATTGACCACAAATAGCTTAAGTTTCTGGCAATAAATACGTTGAAATACTGTTTTACTAATACCACAGCATAGACGCCAATATTATATAACAGAAAACTACTACATTTGTCATGCCTACGCGAAATGTTCAGAGTAATTAAAATAAACAAGATTAAGAATGAAATAATCATGAGACAATTTGGAAACATCAATAACTGCTGCATGATAATCATGATAAACATTTTAACATAAACTATTGTCCCACAATCATGAGACAATTGTGTAGATAATGGAGCAAGCAGACGTTGATTGTGTAGTAGGTGTCGGATATCGGAGTATTCAATCGATTGAAACTATATATGGGTTATACAAAGGGTCAGAGATCGATTTCCTCTATGATAATACAATGCACAACAATTAGGTCAAAACATTCTAGAAAAGCTATAATAAAGTAAGCTATTCTCTGGCAGGTTAAACTTCTTCGAGCACTGCCACTTGCAGAGAAACACGAGATCCTCAGAATTCTTCGTTTGATTTTAGACACTCTGCAGAAGAACTGGAGCGATTACGGGGATTTCAAAAATCTTCAGAAGAAGATTAATCATCTTCAAACAATTCTTGAAGAAGGAGAAGCTGCTGATGGTAAGAAATATGTTTGTGTAGAAGTTGAAGGATCATATGTTGATGGTAAGAAATATGTTTGTGTAGATATTGAAGGAGCAGCTGTTGATGGCAAGAAATATTTTTGTGTAGATATTGAAGGATATGATGTCGATTGTATAGATGTTAAACTAGCAGACGTTGATTATGTTGAAGGAGTCGGCAACCTACAGCCCTCAGGCTCGACCTGGCCCGCCTATCGAAATTATCCAGCACGCCAGTCATCAACAAAAAAATCGCCACTACTGACCCACGGCGCTCTTTAAACTGTAATGATGATAAGATTATCGCCTTTACTGTGAGCAGGTTACTCTTGATACACCATAGTCTGCCATGCAAAATTGCAGGTTCTTTGAAGTTATTTAACTGTGATGACTCCTGGATTCATGGAAGTTTTTGTTAAAAGCTTGGTTGTATGTGGGAGGTTTATGGATGGGTGTTTAGTCTCAGAAAAGAAGCTTATCAGTGTGTCAGTATAACAGAACTTCCACGTCCTGCCAGGAGTTCAGAACACACTTCTGGGTCACCTATATTATTGTTCTGTCAGATTTATTGACACACCCACATTGATATCACATCTAGCATTCACTGCCATCTAGGAATCTGCCACAAAAATACAAAGGTGCAATATCCGTTAGCCTGCATTTCATCGTCATCTAATGGAATTATTTGATAGAAAACAAAAATAAGACACTCTATCAGCCAGTTAAGCAGACTCTTTCTACAGGTAAGCCGCTAAAAAGTCATTTTTATAGTTATTTCTAAATACATAACGACAGAGGAAGAAAATCCCTACGAAGAAATGAGCTAATTTACCGTTTTAATGAGGCTCACTCGTGAATTTAACAAAAACGTGATGTATTTTCAGGAATTAGGTGGGAGAGCGTAAACATCAGACGGCACAACAAAATATTCTTGTCTTAGCTTCAAGGAATAATAAAGATGGTGTTTTAGCGTCATACAACATATCATTGCTTATAGAAAAATACAGAACATCCCACATCATTGTAGAGTAAGTGATCATACCGGTCATTCACGACGTTTTATGAATAGTATTGCACAAATCTGGATACGGATTTGAAAGATATTCATCTAAGTAATAACACAATTCAGAGGGACATTGATGAAATGGCAAACAATGTGAATACGAAACGTTGTTCCACATTGAATAAACACAGAATTTAGTATGAAACTGTGTAACTACCTTTATTGGAAATTAATCCAGGTAAATTGCCTTTAGTCATGTTCTGTGTAATGGTTTACAGATTAGCTGCTATAGTTGCACACATCCAACTTCAGAAATACTTCTAGGTTATTGTGATCCTATATGGGATGGTTCAATCACATCTACCCCAAAATTACATTCTATAAATGGTTCAATTATTTTGCCCTATCTGTTTTATCTGTTGTTTTTTAACAAGAAAAAACTTATTATTTTATTTGCATCTTAGCCGGAGATAAAAATGAGAGCAGCAGTCTATCAGAAAATCTGACAGCTGATATAAAGGCACTGGAAGCTCTGATCACGAAATACAAGGTACGGATTATATGATTCATAGACAGTCTTTTATTTTTTTAAATTTTATTTTTTAAATGTCATATCAGAGAATGCTATTCAGTCATGGTCATTATCAATATCTTGGACACATAGTCACAAATGATGGCAGATGTGAAACAGAAGTTAAAAGGAAAATAGGAATAGCGAAAAATACCTTCAATGACATGAGGAAATTATTAATATCTAAACAAATTACAGACAAGTTAAAATGAGAATTATAAAATGCTATATCTATTCTATATTAATGTATGGCTCAGAAATATGGACACTAAATAAACAATTATAAGACATAATTGATGCCTTTGAGATGTGGTATATAGAAGAATAGGGAGAACATCATGGAAAGGGAACAAATAAAGAGGTGCTAAAGAAACTTAATATGAAGAAAGAACTACTAAGAGAAATAAAGATCAGGCACATAAAATATTTTGGATACATTAAAAGACTTGACACCTTATTGAAGACCTTACTTGAGTGTAAAGTCAAAGGGAGGCGAGCAAGAGGTAAGCAGAGATAAAAGTGGGAGAACAACATCACACGATGGACAGGTTACAGTCTAGCAGAGTGCACCACCAAGACAAGAGACAGGAGATGTTGGAGATCCATTGCAGCCAACCTTCGTTGCGGAGACGGTACGTGATGATGATGATGATTCAGTCATGGGCAAAACGTATACTATTTGTTAGAGAATGTGTGCACAGGTGTGTGTTGCGAATCGTTAGAGAGCTAGACTCACAATCGTGATGACTTGTGTTCAATTCGTGCCTTGGATTTGTTTTGTATTTTGTAACATTACAAATACATTCATTGGATGTTGTGACACCTGATAATATCAACGCAAAATTTTCTCCCCCTAACTGTAAAACCCTCCTTTCAACAATAACATGAAGTAGTCAAAGTTGGAAGTAGAAGGTGTTACAAAGTTGGAAGTAGAAGGTGTTACAAAGTTGGAAGTAGAAGGTGTTACAAAGTTGGAAGTAGAAGGTGTTACAAAGTTGGAAGTAGAAGGTGTTACAAAGTTGGAAGTAGAAGGTGTTACAAAGTTGGAAGTAGAAGGTGTTACAAAGAGCATTACGCTAGAGAATAGATAGAGTACCCGTGTTCCTCTTTTAGGCCACATCAACACACGTACATCTGGTTTAATGGATATACAGTTAATTTCATCTCTTCAGTAATAGATCACAACACTAAAGCTAAATTCATCATTCATGGGAGGATGAGAGCGAAAACAACCGTTTTCTCACAAATTTGGTTGAATTTGGGTATTACGTTTCTATCTCATCAGAAAGCTTTCTTCACATCGACTCATTTTATATTAAATGCAGTTTTAATTGATTCACTCTGAATTTAGGAAAGTACTTCTTGGTAATGCATTCACGTTTTAATTTCTAAAATGAGTATGTCACAATATATGTTTATAATACTCTATATGAATCTCATATAATCATAAGGCATCACAAAATGGCCGACTAGAACGAATGTGTTCTCATTACGGTGCTCGATTAACGGTTGTTCCTACCCAAAAGTAATGGCAACCTATGTGAATATTGTGCCTAGATATTTCAAATGGATTAATCTAACCTTTTCTCTAGGATTATGGTGTTGTGGTGTAGCATTAGTATAATGGAGGAAAGAGTACCTGGGAGAGGAGAAAGAGCAGACGTTGGACTGACGACATTAAAGATAACATGAATACATCGCTAGAAAATGCAAGCCGCATCGCCAAAGACAGAGAGGGATTCAGAGAGTTCATTTGGAAGACAACGTTCTGGAAGGAATACGTCACTTGACACAATAATCATAAGTAGAGTTGTCTAATGAACAAATTTATAACAAGAAGGATGTTTTTATGGTCTCATAAAGAAACATAAATATGAAACAATAATAATGGAAGACATGCTAGCTGAGAACTGGTAAGGGCGATCGAAGACGATAATGAATACAAAACATTTCAGATTGTTTAAACAAACCATTGGCTGCGGCAGGTGAAGACCTCCAGAATTGTGAGTTCTAAACATTCATAAAGAAGACTACATTCTGGGAAAAAATATGTTATCTAAAGTGCCACAAGAAATTCAAATAAATCATTTTTAATAACTGATAATCTTTCTTTATTTTTTGTCTTTTCTTTGCTTTTGCATGTGTCGTATGATTAAATGACGAGTTATTTTTTTCGGACTATGGCATATTTGACCGCTAGTTATGCAGTAATGTAGTGTCCTCTCAGGACATCAGTAACTACTCGTACTTCAATTGTCTTCCATCTTGGTGTTCCCCTGCCTCACGATGTTTTAATTTTCATGGTGTATGCTCTTGCTGTTGGCCAATATGCGTTTATTCTCATTAAGTGATACAACTATTTAATACTCTGTTCTTCAATATATTTGATCACAGACTTTGCTCCAAAAATTCTTGGAAACTTTTTATTTCTCAGATAATGTCTTCCTATTGTGATTGCCTGTGTAGCAACGGGTCCCGTAAGTCTAATGAGTTACTGTCTTCTTTCCGGATATGTCGACTATAGAAAGTTGGGTTTGGGGGATAGGCTGAACCTGTTGCCTGTAAAAAATCCTTGTAATTGCATGTCTTGTCTCGACACTCTTACTTTTGTCTTCTATCAAATAGTCTTAGTGGAAGGCGTAGATATACGAGCCAATGGAAATTGCACCTTTGTCCTTTTGTTGCAATAAGAATCTTAGGTGGCAGGGAACAACAACAACAACAGGTATGACGTGTCGTGTGAAAACAGCACCAGTGGACTGCCTGGGGCGTGCTCTGGCTCCACACTAGAGTGACAGCCCGTTAGGCAGTCATAAAGTAGGTGATATTGTGCTGAGACTATCTCAAAAAGCATAACGGTCGTGTCAACCTAAACACGTAAAGTCTGATATTCGGCGAATTTAAGCGTACGAGGTACGATGGTTTATCGGCCCACCGGGTAATGTAGGCGAACACCAGCAACGCGGTGTGGACCGCATCGGGCATGGTGAGACACGTAGAAAACCATGGTCATCCACTGCATCGTACTTCACTTCCAGTCGTCTCGATTTGTCTTGCCACTGGTTTCAAATGAGGTCCGACAAGAGAGTGAGGGCGACGCTTTGCACAACTCTTCCTCACTTTAATCAAAATCCCCAGTGCAAGTCATTTTCACATTCACGAAAATTCACCCGAAGGGAAAAGCTTTTCCCACTGACTCTAGGAGCATGGAATGTACGCTGAGGCTGATCTACAATGTATTATAGACAGATTCTCCAAAGCCAGTACCAACTTTAGGCTTACCATTAACACAGAGAAAACAGAAGTCATGTTACAACCAGCACTTGGCAAAAGCTATCTCGAGCCCTGCATAAAGGTAAATGGTGTAGCACTGAAAGTTGTGAATAGATTCACATATCTAGGCAGTACGTTATCACAAAATGCCAACGTTGATGATGAAGTGTATACAAGGATCGCCAAAGCAAGCAGTACTTTCGGCAGATTGTACGCAAATGTTTGGCGTAGAAATGGCATTAACCTACAGACTAAGCTGAAAGTTTACAGAGCAGTGGTACTTCCAGTGCTGCTATACGCTAGTGAAACATGGACTGTGTATAGACGTCATGTGAAAAAACTCAATCATTTTCATACAAATTGTCTCAGAAAAGTTATGAACATCAGATGGCAAGACAAAATTCCAGATACCACTGTCCTTGATAGAGCTGCTATCCCAAGCATTGACACGATCCTGATGCAGACACAGATTCGTTGGGCAGGTCATTTGGTGCGTATGCCAGACCATCGTCTGCCAAAGATACTTCTCTATGGTGAGCTAGAGAAGGGTATACGATCTCAAGGTGGCCAAAGGAAGCGCTACAAGGACTCGTTAAAGAACTCACTGAAAGCCTTTGAAATAGACCACGATACATGGGAAGAACTTGCACATAATAGATCTACATGGCGTTCTAAAATTAAAAAGAGCGCATCATCTTGTGAAAAGAAAAGAAATGCAGCAGCTCAACAGCGGAGATCAGCTAGAAAGTCACGGATAGACCAAGATCCGTCTACAGTCGTCATTCCATGCCCAAACTGTCCAAGGAAATTTACAGCTCGAATAGGGCTCATTAGCCATCTACGAACTCATAATCAAGGACATAACTAAAATTGAATTTTCAAAAATGGATGTAACAAATGGTTATCATCACTTGTGATGGACGAACAACAACAACAACAACAGATGGCGGGAATGCTAATTGTGTCGTCAAAGCAGATAGTTCAGCAGAAGAATGATGCTGTCAAAGCGGAAAGGTCAGCAGAAGAATGATGAACAGGTTGGTCCAGAACTGTATACAGTGCTTCTGAGAAAATGTAATGATTCTGGTTACTGCCGCGCTAAAATACTTTTCTTCAGGAGTTAAACACGCTTCTATAAGCGACCGTAACACAACCATGTCTGTCAGACAATAAACATGATGAGGTCCAGTGTAACCTGAGTTACTCAACTGAAGAGGGGCTGTGGTGAGTTTGGCATAGTGGCTATGAGCTATTAAGAGCTACCTGCTCACAGCTAAAGGGATTACTTTATCATCATCATAGTGCTATTATTTGCTGTTTTACTTAGGCATCTCATGTCCTAGGTAGTAAGCTTTCTCTCATGTATTTTAGTTATTGACCACGCCTGACACACAGTGTTGGTATAGAGAATGCATTTAAGGTTTACCTTTTGGGTGTCAGTACAATTTATGTTTCGGGATTGGAGGTAAGTTGATACCACGGTTCATACCTGGTGAGCATTTACAATTCCCTAATCATGCTCACATTGAAGATCCCATCACGTGAATCAGTGTTACAAAATGTTTGACATGGTGTAGGGGGCGGGAGGGTTTGTATTGAATAGTTTAGAGGACAAATAAAAATGATGCCTTTGTTATATTTTAATCACATGCGTATGCTATTCTTCTTCTGCATTCGTTCTCAAACTCCTGCAGATTATCAGGATGTAGTTCGGAGAACGGAATGCGTTGTGTCATGGTTTACAGCATTGCTGCGATATCTGCGCTTTCGGCCTGACACATCCGACTTAAGCATGGCTTTGGGTCACTGACCCTATATGGGATGGGACAGCCAACTCTATCCCATAACCTCCTTAGTCGCCTTTTACGACATGCTATTCTTTGCTACCCTTTCAGGCCCCATACCTATGCTATGATTGTTTATAGTTTGGTTGACAATTCTTCTAGATATCAAAATTTCTTAGTTTGTGTATATCAAGTGATTACTGATCACAAAAGATTGAAAAACACCATCACATATGGTTCGGTTCGAATCTCAATAAACATTTTTAACAGATTTTATGCGGGTTTATGTTCATAAATACCTCAATAGCTATTGATTTCCCAAACAATTTTAATAGCTTTTGATTCCTCAAACAATTTTGATTTTGTTAGCTTCTGATTTCCCAAACAATTTTATTAGCTTTTGATTCCTCAAACAATTTTGATTTTGATAGCTTCTGATTTCCCAAACAATTTGTTAGTCATTGATCCCCCAGCCCCCACAACCTACCTCTTGTGCTGAACAATTTCTATTTATTAATACGTAGTTATATTTACTAGGAATTCTGGAGTCTCTGGGAAACCTTCAAATGTGTGGTTGAGATGCTGAGGCAGCCAAAATTCCTGCTGGTATGTGACAAATGGGAGCAGCTCAAGTTTGTAACATCAGCGTATTTTGTCAAGTAAGTTGTTATGTACATTTAACATACATTACAATGTTATGCAACCAGATTTCGTCATTTTTATGAGTTTATCTGTTAAAAAGTATCACGTTTTTAACAAAAAAATGTTACTACTAGAATTGCTAAGTGAGTGAGTTATATTCCTGTTAATAGTTAATTAAGTTTTAATTACTATTTGAAATACCAAGTGAGTGAGCTCTTACGCTTGTATTGTCAAGTGAGAATGTTAACCTGTTTATGTGCATTAAGCAAATTAAGTTTACTCGTGATTGTCAAGAGCCTAAATCAACGTGAAAATTGTTTTAAAAAATAATTTCGCAATAGTGATTAATCTCTTTTGATTAATCTCTAGTTATTAAACTTTTACCACAAACAGAGGATAATACCCACATTTTGACTCACACATTCACTGATTTTACCACCATTTGAACTGCCGTCCGTCGTCAATAAATCATTAATATCTATATTTGTATGACATCCTAAAGATATTTTTCTAATAGACTTACAACATTTATTTTACTCGTAGTATATAGACGTAACAATCACATCCGTATTCACATATAGACGTAACAATTACATCCTTATTCACATATAGACGTAACAATCATATTTCTATTCACATATAGACATACAATAATATTTGTATTCACATATAGGCAAAACAATTATATTGATTGTCAATGCCAACCAAGTTTTGAAGATTTTGACAGTAAACATGTAGATATAAATCCGAATTGGGCTAAAAGTTGAGGTGTCTTGCATGGTTGAGTTGCCTGGCTAGACTGAGGTTCTTTATGCGGAATAGGGCCAATAACCTTCTTCTTCTTCTGCGTTCGTTCTCAAACTCCTGCAGATCATCAGAATGTAGTCCGGAGAACGGAATGCGTGGTGTCATGGTTTACAGCATTGCTGCGATATCTGCGCCTTTCGGTCTGACACATCCGACTTCAGCATGACTTTGGGTCACTGACACTATATGGGATGGGACAGCCAACTCAATCCCATAACCTCCTTAGTCGCCTCGTACGACATGCATGGAAGGTAAACAGTGCTGCTATTCTTTGCTCCTCTCTCGGACCCCGACAACACACGGGCGAAGTCAATAACCTTTTTGTGTTTATTCAGTCCCTTGAAGCTCCCATTTGTGGTTTATTAGCTTAAGGTCAGTGCATAACCAAATAGCCCATAACTAACATCCCATAACCAAACATCGCATAACGAAACATTGAATAATCAAACATTGCATAACAAACATCGCATAAAGAAACAGTGAATAATCAAACATTGCATAACAAACATCCCATAACCAAACATCGCATAACGAAACATCGAATAATCAAACATTGCATAACCAAACATCCCATAACCGAAACATTTAATAATCACACATTGCTTAAACAAATATCCCATAACCAAATATAGCATAACGAAATATTCCATAACCAAACATGATATATGCCTATGTAAAAAAGTCATCAAGCATTATGTGCTGGAAATGGCCCTAAGACAACCAAGCTTATCTATATTCGACCCACAAACCATAAGAAAGAATTCACCTGACAGACACGTTTACCAAAATAAGTCATAGACTAAATACAACAGTGAAGAATTGTAATACAATAGTCTAAAAATAGTTATGGATAAGTGAGTAATACCATTAGCAAACATCGTGGAGTTATAGTAATAATTATGAAGATAGTAGTTTTGATTTGAACCAGGTCGAGCAACTGGAATCATTTGCATCACACATTGAGTAAAAACGTTACCTATGCTGTATGGGGTGTGCGTGTTTATGTTGTCTGTGTATGTGTACTGATCGGTCTATATTAATGGCAACTTGAGAATGTAGATGTTGGAATTCTGGAAAAAATGTGTAGTTTTTTTTGTTTTTTTTTGTGTGAAGAATTGGTGGAATTCGGAAAACGTAATGTCTTATATTGCGAGGCGCCAATGTGCAAGCTGGACGATCTGGTTCAAATCATTTCTGCTGTCTAATAATTTATAAAATAGTTGCGGGTTAAAAATTAAAAAGAAAACGAGCATAGGTATGCAATTTTAAAAAATCTGGTGATAATGTTTTAGTTTATAGTGTGGAAGAATGTTGTGGGAGAGGGCGATAGAAGGCAGTAGAGGTAGAGTCCGACCAAGACCTCGTTGGACAAGAGATATTCAGGAATGCATGCGCATTTCGCTGGAGGAAGAGGGACAACTTGCCAGAGACCACTGGGATTTCAGGAGATTCACAAGGAAGATTAAGTTCTGGAAAGAATACGTCACATAAGACAAATGTTATAGTTTATGTTGTAGAGATCGACCCAGCATTTTTGGTTATAGTCAGTTTCAGGAGAGTATGTTACTATAATAAGATATCATAGGTTCTTAATGGTCCGGATGCACAATTAGGTGCGGTTAAAATTCACATCCATTCAAAATGCGCTCTGTATATCTCTGCCACAAATCCGAGTAGATATAAAGTTAAGATAAGTAATTGTTAATACATATCATTACACATAGCAGGAAGATTATTCCAACGTATGGAAGGTAAACATTCAAACATGGTAAACTAAGGACAGCAAAGAAATGTGTGATCTATATAAACGACCACCCATATAGGTAATATTTAAAAATATCAGTGGTATCGATTTATCTTGCCAGTGGTTACAAATGACGTCGGACAAGAGAGTGAGGTCCACGTTTAGCATAACTCTTCCTCACTTAAATTCAAATGCACAGACGAGTCATTTTCTCATTCACAACACAATTAATGATGAAGGGTATGCCAGGATTTCTTAGCAAGCAGCACTTTCGTCAAACTTTAAAAAATTGTGGCATAGAAATGGTATTAATCTGCAGACTAAACTGAAAGTTTACATAGCAGTAGTATGTGCTCTGAGTTATACACTAGTCAAATATGGACTGCATATGGAAAACATATGCGGAAGCTCAATAAATGGCATACAACTTATCTCAGAAAAGTTATAAACATAAGATAACAAGAAAGAATCACGGGATATCACTGCCCATGACAAATCTATCCATATCATTGATATAATTCTAATGCAGTTACAGATTCGTTGAGCAGGTCATGTGGTAAGTATGCCAGATCATCAACTTCTAAAGAGACTTCTCTATGGTGAGTTGCAGAAGGGCATACGATCTTAATGTTACTAAACGAAACATTATAAATACTCGTTAGAAAACCTCACCGAAAGCATTTAGAAATACATCATGATGATTGAGAAGATCCTGCACGATATAAAGCTGCATTGTGCACTACAGTAAACTGGAAGGATCAGTATTTTGTGATAAAAGGAACAATTCAGCAGCTCCACGGCGGGGAGTATCTATAAAGATACGAGTAGATCAAAGACCATCTACAGTTGTCATCACATGCCTGAATTGTCCAAAAATGCATTAGATGTAAGGATTAGCCGAATACTGTCAGAATAGGGCTTATTTGCCATTTACAAAATTATTGCCAAGGACATCGCTCTAACTGAATTTTATAAAGTGGATATAATCAATGGTCATATCATCACTTGTGATAGACGTACAGTTTCACTGATAACAAACATACTCATATGTATGGAACATGTAGAAATGGAGCCCAGAAAATGACAAAATAGGTTAATGAATATAACGTACAATGAATATCAAAAAGATAGACATCATATACGACACCCTACTATATCTAACGATCAGAAATTGGGGAGCAAAAACTTGAGACAAAGAGCGGAGAGAAATTGTGTCTAGCAATAAGTCTAGGTAAATAAAGATTATTAAGGTAAGATAAAGAGTAAATAAAGAATAAAGATTGCTCCATACATATTTAAAGAATATATATTTATACTTTATGTGATTACATTTTAGTGTAGGCCTAAATATATATATATATATTCATATAATTCGACTTTGACAGTTTCTGGGATACCTACTTAAATCTGGACCTGGACAAAACAGACAAACCTGAAGCTGATGAGATTGTGGCTACTGAAGAACTCATCATACCTAAAGAAGCGGCCGAGGTCTCTAGTGAAGGCACGCATTATCATCGGAAGGAACAGACAAGTACTGACACGGTAGGTAACCGATTTGTAACTATTCGTTTCTTCTCATTTAAAAAAAAAATTAAAGTTTTTGGAAATTATCAAGTCATTTGGGAGTGAATCATGGACAGTCATGAATCATAAAATATCTCCATCGTTGTTCGATTAGATTCACATTCTTAGTCATTGTTGGCTGGTAGTTTTCAAATACTACAGTAATGAGTCACTGGGTTTATTCAAATACTACAGTAATGAGTCACTGGGTTTATTCAAATACTACAGTAATGAGTCACTGAGTTTATTCAAATACTGATGATGTTCGTCCGTCGTGATCGACGATGACCAAAAACTCGACCATAATAATAATAACAATAAATAATAAAATAATAAAGTTAATAGTGCGTTTTTAAATGACTAGCAAGTCAATGCGCGCACAAAATGTTCTTTTACAGAATAAATATTCAAATACTACAGTAATGAGTCACTGGGTTTCTTCAAATACTACAGTAATGAGTCACTGGGTTTATTCAAATACTACAGTAATGAGTCACTGGGTTTATTCAAATACTACAATAATGAGTCACTGGTCTTATTCAAATACTACAGTAATGAGTCACTGGTCTTATTCAAATACTACAATAATGAGTCACAGGTCTTATTCAAATACTACAATAATGAGTCACTGGTCTTATTCAAATACTACAATAATGAGTTGCTGGTGTTATTGAAATGCTACAATCATGAATGGCTGATAGTATTCAAATATTACAATGATGACTAGCTGAAAGTATTCAAACTGCAATGATGAGTAGATGATAGTATTCAAACTCTACAATGATGTGTGGCTGATAGTATTCAAACACTACAATGATGAGTGGGTATTCAAACTCTACAATGATGAGAAGATGATAGTATTCAAACACTACAATGATGAGTGGGTATTCAAACTCTACAATGATGAGTGGCTGATAGTAGTCTTCTTCTTCAGCATTCATTCTCAAACTCCTGCTGAATTCTCTTGTAGTGGACCATGATCCTACTAGATTTCCAGCAGGATGTAGTCCAGAGAATGGAAATGCGTTGTGTCGCCGTTTTATTTGCGCCAATGGCCCGACACATCCGTCTTCGGCAGGGATAGTATTTAAAAAAAAAACACTACAATGATGAGAGGCTGATAGTATTGAAACATTGCAATCATGAGTAGATAGTGATATTCAAACACCACAATCGAAGGTGGATGGTGGGGTTCAAAGGGTTAAGATTGTTCCATGGTTATCTTAAAGTACTTCCCTGCTGTACACTTCGGAAACAGAAAGACATATAATCTTGCTGGCTAGCGGAAATGCTGTTGATACTCGAGAACACACAGAAGTCCACATGTCCTACCAGAATTTTCCCTTTTAAATTAGGAATAATAGCTCAGGTATTGGATGCTTCAACTTGAACATGCACTCCTGGGTATGGAAAAACACTTCGAGTATAACTCCCCATTGCACACAAGACAAGCAAAATTGTCTTGGATAATTGATTTCTTAGTTCATAGATGTGTATACCACTGAGAGTTGGAGTCTTCTATGCATGACAAGTTCTGAAGACACCGTCCCTCCATCCCGCAAAGAAAAACAACGCACATAGGAAACAAGAGAATCATCGGGCATAATTGCTAGGGGTGAAAACATAGTCATACTTTGTGTATTCTGTGTCAATCACCATTATGTGTCATTGTTGTATAATATAAAAAGCGTCTAAGCCCTGCTGCTGTATGAAGGCTGGAATTTTTTTTAATGGATATAAAATGGGGCTCACTCCGTAAAGTGGTTTTTCACTTAGTCTTAGAGCATGCGGATGTGGAGGAAAATGCATGGGCCAGCATGTTGGCTCTGTCACAAGAGAATAGATGGTCAAACATGGACAGAGTTGAAATAGTAAAATCTCTTCGTGGTGATGATGGTCAATATATGGACATAGTATCCATACTTAAATCTCTACCTGATTCTGCGCGATCGAACATTTTTAATGCTCATGAGCTTATATTGAGAATGTAGATTCGAGGGTGAAGTTTGATGTAACTGAGACTGAAAGCATGAAAGGTGTCCAAAAAAATTCCCATTCAGCACAGAAATAAGAACTATCACCTAACATTTTGGTAGAATTTGCTGAAACAAAGATCTGAGATATCGCATTCTACATCGTAGTAAATGTTGCTGAAACAAAGATCTGAGCTATCACCTTACACCAGGGAAGATTTTGCTGAAACAAAGATCTGAGCTATCACCTTACACCAGGGAAGATTTTGATGAAACAAAGATCTGAGCTACCGTCTTACACCAGGGAAGATTTTTCTGAAACAAAGATCTGAGATACCGCCTTCTACATCGTAGTAAATGTTGCTGAAACAAAGATCTGAGCTATCACCTTACACCGGGGAAGATTTTGCTGAAACAGGTATCTGAGCTATCACCGTACACCGGGGAAGATTTTGCTGAAACAGGTATCTTAGCTATCACCTTACACCAGGGAAGATTTTGCTGAAACAGGTATCTGAGCTATAACCTTACACCAGGGAAGATTTTGCTGAAACAGGTATCTGAGCTATCACCTTACACCGGGGACGATTTTGCTGAAACAGGTATCTTAGCTATCACCTTACACCAGGGAAGATTTTGCTGAAACAGGTATCTGAGCTATAACCTTACACCAGGGAAGATTTTGCTGAAACAGGTATCTGAGCTATCACCTTACACCGGGGACGATTTTGCTGAAACAGGTATCTTAGCTATCACCTTACACCAGGGAAGATTTTGCTGAAACAGGTATCTGAGCTATCACCTTACACAGTGGTAGATTTTACTGAAACAAATATCACCTTACACAGTGGTAGATTTTACTGAAACAGAAATTTTAATATTTACGGAAGGGGAGGGGGGTGTGAAATAAATAACATACCTAAACCTGAATTATGATAAGAAAGTGCTCTTCTTTGCTATACATTGAAAACTATTCTAGAATATAACATGTTGGCGGTCTAGTTAGAGTATAACCTGTTAGTGGTCTAGTTAGAGTATAAACTGTTGGCGGTCTAGTTAGAGTATAACCTGTTAGTGGTCTAGTTAGAATATAACCTGTTGGTGGTTTGGTTAGAATATAGCTTGTTGGCGGTCTGGTTAGACTATAACCCGTTGTCGATCTGAGACTTTCTTTGTCTGCAATACACATGTCCATGAATAATACATTTCAAAAACAAAAGCTATAAATATGGTTTACAGCACACATAATCGATTTTTCCACCAAATAGTATTATCAGGAAAACAAACAAAAAAAGACCACTCAAGCTAATGTAAAACGAAGAACGGAAATCTTTGTGGCATGGATTGTCAGCGATCATATGCGTCTTGTGTCAGAACAAATGCGATTACAGAATGACTTTGGAGTCACGCTGTTTCTATATGGGCTGAGGTAGCTAACTGCGCCCCAAAAAATCTTTAGTTATTGTTTGAAATTAACAATATCGCTAGTCTTTACCGTCCCTTTCAGATCCCCGCGACCCCACGATTTAAATGGACCTCATCATCATATAATTAATAGGACCTACTGGAAATCTCATATTAAAAAAATATCATATTAAAAATATCATATTAAAATGTGTACACTGATATTCTCCATTACCGTCATGTAATAGGTCACCTCCACCTTGGAAGAAGAACAACATACTTACGTAATCAAAGGTGTCCTTGACCCTCGTGATAACAGAACCCAGATATCCTTGCAGGATGCAATCAAACAAGGCATCGTGGATGAAGCTCAGAAAAATTACACTAACCCCAACACGGGAGTGGTAAGAGTTCAGTTATTCTTTCTTTACGTTGATTAGATAATCATAACGTATCCTTCATAACGTCTGGGACGTTTGTTTTATTATCTTTTCTGCTACTATATCAACGACTGCATCTGCATCTTTGGTCTTCTTGATTGTCGTTTGAATCTGTCATCTTAATCTCTTTACTGATTGATTGTCGTTTGAATCTGTCATCTTAATCTCTTTACTGATTGATTGTCGTTTGAATCTGTCATTTTAATCTCTTTACTGATTGACTGTCGTTTGAATCTGTCATCTTAATCTCTTTACTGATTGACTGTCGTTTGAATTTGTCATCTTAATCTCTTTACTGATTGACTGTCGTTTGAATCTGTCATCTTAATCTCTTTACTGATTGACTGTCGTTTGAATCTGTCATCTTAATCTCTTTACTGATTGATTGTCGTTTGAATCTGTCATCTTAATCTCTTTACTGATTGATTGTCGTTTGAATCTGTCATCTTAATCTCTTTACTGATTGATTGTCGTTTGAATCTGTCATCTTAATCTCTTTACTGATTGACTGTCGTTTGAATCTGTCATCTTAATCTCTTTACTGATTGACTGTCGTTTGAATCTGTCATCTTAATCTCTTTACTGATTGATTGTCGTTTGAATCTGTCATCTTAATCTCTTTACTGATTGATTGTCGTTTGAATCTGTCATCTTAATCTCTTTACTGATTGATTGTCGTTTGAATCTGTCATCTTAATCTCTTTACTGATTGATTGTCGTTTGAATCTGTCATCTTAATCTCTTTACTGATTGACTGTCGTTTGAATCTGTCATCTTAATCTCTTTACTGATTGATTGTCGTTTGAATCTGTCATCTTAATCTCTTTACTGATTGATTGTCGTTTGAATCTGTCATCTTAATCTCTTTACTGATTGATTGTCGTTTGAATCTGTCATCTTAATCTCTTTACTGATTGACTGTCGTTTGAATCTGTCATCTTAATCTCTTTACTGATTGACTGTCGTTTGAATCTGTCATCTTAATCTCTTTACTGATTGATTGTCGTTTGAATCTGTCATCTTAATCTCTTTACTGATTGATTGTCGTTTGAATCTGTCATCTTAATCTCTTTACTGATTGATTGCCGTTTGAATCTGTCATCTTAATCTCTTTACTGATTGACTGTCGTTTGAATCTGTCATCTTAATCTCTTTACTGATTGACTGTCGTTTGAATCTGTCATCTTAATCTCTTTACTGATTGATTGTCGTTTGAATCTGTCATCTTAATCTCTTTACTGATTGATTGTCGTTTGAATTTGTCATCTTAATCTCTTTACTGATTGACTGTCGTTTGAATCTGTCATCTTAATCTCTTTACTGATTGACTGTCGTTTGAATCTGTCATCTTAATCTCTTTACTGATTGACTGTCGTTTGAATCTGTCATCTTAATCTCTTTACTGATTGATTGTCGTTTGAATTTGTCATCTTAATCTCTTTACTGATTGACTGTCGTTTGAATCTGCCATCTGAATCATTGATCTGAGGGTGACTTTATCTGCATGTATGTTTTTTAGCCCCCCCCCCCCCCCCCCGCTCCCACCCCCAAATAAGTCATTTGTTCCTTAGCGGTTCTTCCATATTATACATTCCAATTTTCACAAACATCAATTTATGAAGGTTTATAGTTATCTCGATATCAATTTTGTTATCCCAATGTTTCTACACCAGACATATTCGGATTAATATTTGAGTTAAAAATACACTTCTTAAATGTGTATTTGATTCTCATATAATGCAATAGTTTCCTCATACTTTGTGTATACGTTTCCTGAGTCTGTTTCTTCTCCTCTGGCTATACAACTGCCAAAATATGTGTATGCTATTATCTTTTAGAGTAACTCCACCTAGTTCAATATAAGAGTACTCAGATTGTTGCGTTACTGGCCGTGTGTTTATGTTATGTGTCTATAATTCCCGCTATCCTGTAAGTCTTCCGTAACTGTAATCTCCGAGAACTGTTATTATTTTGTACAAATACATCAATTATTCTGAACTTCAAAACACAACCAGCATAGCAATCAGTAGCAGTAAAGTAAAAGTCATTAGTGACATGAATTTGTCATAGCGGGTAAGGTAAGGTTGCAGATCAAGTCTTGTAAACAATGAATCGACGGTAAGTGTTGATCGTGTTATGTGGATTAATGTATTTCGTGTGCACTTTTCTTCCATAGGAAAGGAGAGAATTGTATGTGTAAGAATTATGTTAACTGATACCGGCTGGCGCAACTCATATGAGTCGGAAAATGATATGTCTTCGGACCGAACAAACTCGTTTGAGTTCTGTAGTATGTGATGTACATTTATTTTGTAATTTTCAGCATTAATATCACCATAAGGATAGTTCCAATCGAAAGTGTAATATGTCCATATTACATCTGGAATGATTTTGATGTGTTATTATATCAGTTTTGTAAGTTATTGATAAGCTTTGAACATGAGAGTTTGTGACGCCATTTTTCCTTATAGTTTTTAATATATTTTCGATCCCACCTATTTTCGTGAAAGCATATCTATTTCATTTACTTTAGTCGCATTAATTATTGATAACTATCTGGAAATTCTGGAAACTGAGCCATTGTTTGGAGACTTGCGCCATTTGCACGAAAAATTGGACACATTTTCGACCGAAGGATCAGAGATTCATGTTGATTTTTGTGTGAATAACACATAACGAAAGCACTATGACTACGTATGATACATGTATGTGTTCTTAATGGAAAGATAAGAAAACAAATAAAGAGGTGCTAAACACACTTAATATGAAGAAAGAACTACTAATAGAAATAAAGATCAAGCAAAAAAATATTATTTTTGACACATTAAAAGACATGACACCTTATTGAAGATCTTATTTGAGGGAAAAGTCAACTTGAAGCGAGCAAGAGGTAGGAAGAGATACAAATGAGAGAGTAAGATCACACGATGGACATGTTACAGTCTAGCAGAGTGCACCACAAGACAAGAGACAGGGGATGTTGGAAATCCGTTGCAGCCAACCTTCGTTACGGAGACGGCATTTTCTGATGATGAATGGATTATCTACAAAACTGTTATAGTTTAATTAATTGGAAGTTATTAATTTGGAAATTTGTTAAATTCGCAGTTTTTGTCTGAAATACTTTTTTTTATTTATACATTGTATTTTATTTGTAAAATCTAATGGTTAAATAATAACATCATTTTTGTGTTTGAATGACCGTGTGATAGTCACATTCTGTGTTCATTTTTGTTTCAATATATGTATATTACACTATAATGTAAATATATTTAAAAGTACTTTTTCTTGTTCCTGTGATGGGTGGGGGGGGGGAACAAAATTAAATTTCATCCAAACGCTAAAAATACTCCAGGTGAATCCGTAACGGGGCACGGCACAACTAGGAACTTCAAACGATATCAAATGGCACAGGTTTGGGCGGCCTAATATAGTCATTGATTACCTCCATCACATATAATATCACCTATATGAGACACACGAACAACGAATCTCACGTCATGGATCGTCAACGAATCTCACAATATGCATGTTCTGTGTTTGTGTTCCTGAGGATACTTGAATACTTGTACGGGATGTTCGTTAATGTTGTAATAGTCCTTGTTTCGATTGGTCTGTTCTCAGTGACTTGAGTACACAGGCTGAAAGTCTTGACAGCGCCACATCTTTTTTTGGGGGATGTGGTTGGTCAAGTACGGAAAACCTGTTTACTTGTGTTGCAAAGCGATTCGGTGCTGCTAGAACAGACCTGGTTCAATTCCTGTCAGCTGTAAGAATTATCGTCATGGATGACAGAAGCAAGCTACATGTCTCGTATAGTGTGAAAGCTGGAAGAAGTAGGCGAAGGCAGGGAATGGTTGGAGGTGAACAAAGAAAAAAAGTCTGACAACTGGTGTAATACAACTAGGAAATCATGTCTGAAATAGGCTGGTATGGCAGCGATGGCGGTGCACGAACATGTCCAATTGGACATAAACCACAAGACACAATAATATACATAGTTTACCCAGCCAACAGAGAAATTAATATGATGGATTTCGTTGCCTACAAGAATTACCAGGACTGTGCTTGAAAGATCGTCTGCTTACTCCACTACAACATCAAGCATGCAACTGGAAATAGAAGCTGCGACGTTGGCACTCGGTTGGTGATTAAAATATGCACTCGCACAGTGCTACACGCTAGACTCTTAGAGCATGCTGAGTTAAATAAAAAAGGTTACTCTCTGACTTTGAGAAAAATAGAAAGGTGCATGTTAAAATAATTGGTAACGTTACTGATCCACTCGGTTGTCTGAAGTATCAGATGGATATGCTGCCCTGGTCATGCTAGGATTGGAAGCACCGAAAAAGAAGATAAGAATAAAGAGCGTATTGGCGGGCTATGCTGCGATTGATGGCCCTTTATTGTAAACAATCTAAAGATTAAAGATATTACCGGCAGTCATTTATTTACTAGAGTGCAGAAGACGATGATGTAAGGTTATAACATGCATACACAAACAATGACAGAAATGGGGATGGTCGGTGGTGAGGGTAGACAGTGTGTATTCTCTGAAAAGATTCTAAGATAAAAATCAATATTTGACTGGAACTTTGTGTCTACATACTGTCAGATGACTCCTGGAAATAAGAGGTGGACACTTACGGAAATGTCCAATGTATCATGGTGACGGTTTCTAATCAAGAAACTAGTGCAATCTGGTTTTACTTCATTAGTTCTTATTAAATAATGTTGAAACATTAGTGTGCGTGTTATCCAGGTTTCTTCCTGACATCACTTCTTGATTGGATAACATACTCGAATAATTGTAATATTTACAGACAATCTCCATGTCAGATGCTATGAACGAGGGTCGAGTGATGGTAGAATTTATCTCCAGAAAGAAGATCAGGGAGGAAGATAACTCGTATGGTCTTATTACGCTACAAATAACGAAGGTAAGAACAGACATATTACTTTGTACTTGTATTTTTAGAAACTATAGCAGGGTACTAACATAATAACCAAGTTGTTTTTACTACGAACAGTGTGTTTCCTGTGACGACATATGGATGTGAAGAATGGAAACTAAATAAAAAGTGGCCAAGATAATAATATCATTTGAGTTAAAGTGTTATAGAAGAATTTTGAGAAAACCAGGAACAGCAAGGAAAACAAACCAGGAGGTGTTACGAACAATTAACATCCAGGAACGCTGGCTTCTGAACACCGTATTAAAGAAAAGGCTTGATTTTTATGGGTCACATTAAGAGACACGACGGCATGGAGAGACTGTTACTGAAGGGGATGATAGAAGGCAACAGGGACAAAGGCTTCCCAAGACGCCATTGGACAAAGACATTCAGGAATGCCTGCACATGTCACTGGAAGAGGCAGGACAACTTGCTTAAGACCGCGGAGAATTCAATAGATTCATAGGTAACACTACTTTCTGGAATTAATATGTCATCTGATGATGATGCATTTTTAGATTCCTAAAACTTAGGACAATTTGCTATTACTTCCTATCTGCAAAGAGTGGTTTTCCAAGACTTCGACTTCATGCAATGCTTTTTGAAGAACATTCTACTCGACGGGGTATATGTTAAGAGACGATGACGTATTTTGTTGGAACATTCACTGCACATCTTTCCTCGGACTAGGTGCTTTGCAGCCGGCGAACTATTCCTCATATCGGAAGACCATTCCATTACCACCCTCTGCCCTCTGTTTCCCTAAGTCCCAGACCAAATTGTTCCTGTATGAGCTTGTAGATCAGCGGCGACAGTTGAATTAGAGTAGTGGTGATATACCTTTCTAAACGATGTGTAGCGTCGCCAAACACGACTGGGGTATAGAATTCAACTTGTGCATCTCTCACGCACTCACCTCGCCGGCGTGTGATGACCTTCCAATCTATCACCTACCACGGTTTGTGCTTTGACTCTTCGCCATTTGATGTATCACCCAAAGATACGAGTAGTTTATGTCTATCTCGGACGAGAAGAGTCGCAGTGGACGAACAAATCTCGTGTACTAAAGACGACATAATCGCCCCCTTGGCCCTTGTGGACTGAACCCAGTTCCCTCTGTATGAGCCGTGTTGGGCGACAGTCGAATGCGGCTGAGGTTAGCTCGTCCCCGAAGATAAGAACTGGCTCCCATCTACGTTGTCCACAGCGTCCAGAGTTTACAAGAACACTGCTTAGGTCAGAAGTGTGAACAATTCGTGCCTACCGATATTTATTGACGCTTTTCCATATTGCAACGGAGAGCTATATTTAAGGCTTTTCAAAATTTTACAGCCCCAGGCGTACACACTCAAGTTGGCGTATCCAGACCTTGAAGCATGGCTCCTACTGTGAATGGGGTCAATTTTAGTGATAATTTTGTTGTCGAGCACATCGTTCTGGTTACTATGTGTACTTGACCATCGACAACACTTCAGCCGACCGTCTCGCGATGGACAAATGGGACGTCATGTTCACTTTAACTTTTCCCTTGAACACAGAGCTTCCCTCTAGAACATGTTGCCTTCTTCAGAGGCACTCAGTGTTTCCTGTACACTCATGTCCCCGCTACACCGTAGCAGCATCTGCAGTATCGGAACATCGACATTGGCTGATCCACCAATGCACCTGTATTCTATCTCTCGGAAGCCAGAATGCCTTGCTGCACTGTGTGTCGACAATGAAGTTTATTTTACTTGACATTGTATCTACAGAGCCGTGTCGACGTTGTGGTGTCGAAGATATTGTTTGCCTATTTGCAATCTAAGAGTAGCAATCCACGATAAAAGTATCAGTACTAAACATATCTCAGAATATGTGTATGTTTTATTATAGGTAAACTATGGCAATATTATTCTAATACTGGTCACACTTCCAGATGAGAATATAACAATATTATTCATATTGTGGCGTGCTTGCAGGAATCAAGACCCTACAAAATCAAAGCTGTTATTGACCCAGTGACCGAAGAAAAACTAACTGTAGCTCAGGCTATATCCAACAATATACTTGACAGTGCTTTCTCCAAATACAGGTGAGAAAACAACTTAGCGGGCATCGCTTTCTCTAAATACAGGTAAGAATGCGACAACATACTTCCCATTGTTTTCTCCAAATACAAGTGTGAATAAAACAGCATACCCCACAAATGCAAAGTGGCCAGTACATGTGAGAATATATGCCACTGTTAATTGTTTATACATAAGGGAATATGACGATATTATTCTAATACTAGCTATACTTGCAAGTGAGAATATAGCTTCAATAGTTCAACACTATCAAGTTGAGGTTATAGAAACATTACTCCAACACAAGCCACAATGCAGGTGAGAATATAGCTTCAATAGTTCAACACTATCAAGTTGAGGTTATAGAAACATTACTCCAACACAAGCCACAATGCAGGTGACAATATAGCTTCAATAGTTCAACACTATCAAGTTGAGGTTATAGAAACATTACTCCAACACAAGCCACAATGCAGGTGAGAATATAGCTTCAATAGTTCAACACTATCAAGTTGAGGTTATAGAAACATTACTCCAACACAAGCCACAATGCAGGTGAGAATATAGCTTCAATAGTTCAACACTATCAAGTTGAGGTTATAGAAACATTACTCCAACACAAGCCACAATGCAGGTGAGAATATAGCTTCAATAGTTCAACACTATCAAGTTGAGGTTATAGAAACATTACTCCAACACAAGCCACAATGCAGGTGAGAATATAGCTTCAATAGTTCAACACTATCAAGTTGAGGTTATAGAAACATTACTCCAACACAAGCCACAATGCAGGTGAGAATATAGCTTCAATAGTTCAACACTATCAAGTTGAGGTTATAGAAACATTACTCCAACACAAGCCACAATGCAGGTGAGAATATAGCTTCAATAGTTCAACACTATCAAGTTGAGGTTATAGAAACATTACTCCAACACAAGCCACAATGCAGGTGAGAATATAGCTTCAATAGTTCAACACTATCAAGTTGAGGTTATAGAAACATTACTCCAACACAAGCCACAATGCAGGTGAGAATATAGCTTCAATAGTTCAACACTATCAAGTTGAGGTTATAGAAACATTACTCCAACACAAGCCACAATGCAGGTGAGAATATAGCTTCAATAGTTCAACACTATCAAGTTGAGGTTATAGAAACATTACTCCAACACAAGCCACAATGCAGGTGAGAATATAGCTTCAATAGTTCAACACTATCAAGTTGAGGTTATAGAAACATTACTCCAACACAAGCCACAATGCAGGTGAGAATATAGCTTCAATAGTTCAACACTATCAAGTTGAGGTTATAGAAACATTACTCCAACAAAAGCCACAATGCAGGTGAGAATATAGCTTCAATAGTTCAACACTATCAAGTTGAGGTTATAGAAACATTACTCCAACACAAGCCACAATGCAGGTGAGAATATAGCTTCAATAGTTCAACACTATCAAGTTGAGGTTATAGAAACATTAGTCCAACACAAGCCACAATGCAGGTGAGAATAAAGCTTCAATAGTTCAACACTATCAAGTTGAGGTTATAGAAACATTACTCCAACACAAGCCACAATGCAGGTGAGAATATAGCTTCAATAGTTCAACACTATCAAGTTGAGGTTATAGAAACATTACTCCAACACAAGCCACAATGCAGGTGAGAATATAGCTTCAATAGTTCAACACTATCAAGTTGAGGTTATAGAAACATTACTCCAACACAAGCCACAATGCAGGTGAGAATATAGCTTCAATAGTTCAACACTATCAAGTTGAGGTTATAGAAACATTACTCCAACACAAGCCACAATGCAGGTGAGAATATAGCTTCAATAGTTCAACACTATCAAGTTGAGGTTATAGAAACATTACTCCAACACAAGCCACAATGCAGGTGAGAATATAGCTTCAATAGTTCAACACTATCAAGTTGAGGTTATAGAAACATTACTCCAACACAAGCCACAATGCAGGTGAGAATATAGCTTCAATAGTTCAACACTATCAAGTTGAGGTTATAGAAACATTACTCCAACACAAGCCACAATGCAGGTGAGAATATAGCTTCAATAGTTCAACACTATCAAGTTGAGGTTATAGAAACATTACTCCAACACAAGCCACAATGCAGGTGAGAATATAGCTTCAATAGTTCAACACTATCAAGTTGAGGTTATAGAAACATTACTCCAACACAAGCCACAATGCAGGTGAGAATATAGCTTCAATAGTTCAACACTATCAAGTTGAGGATATAGAAACATTACTCCAACACAAGACACAATGCAGGTGAGAATATAGCTTCAATAGTTCAACACTATCAAGTTGAGGTTATAGAAACATTACTCCAACACAAGCCACAATGCAGGTGAGAATATAGCTTCAATAGTTCAACACTATCAAGTTGAGGTTATAGAAACATTACTCCAACACAAGCCACAATGCAGGTGAGAATATAGCTTCAATAGTTCAACACTATCAAGTTGAGGTTATAGAAACATTACTCCAACACAAGCCACAATGCAGGTGAGAATATAGCTTCAATAGTTCAACACTATCAAGTTGAGGTTATAGAAACATTACTCCAACACAAGCCACAATGCAGGTGAGAATATAGCTTCAATAGTTCAACACTATCAAGTTGAGGTTATAGAAACATTACTCCAACACAAGCCACAATGCAGGTGAGAATATAGCTTCAATAGTTCAACACTATCAAGTTGAGGTTATAGAAACATTACTCCAACACAAGCCACAATGCAGGTGACAATATAGCTTCAATAGTTCAACACTATCAAGTTGAGGTTATAGAAACATTACTCCAACACAAGCCACAATGCAGGTGAGAATATAGCTTCAATAGTTCAACACTATCAAGTTGAGGTTATAGAAACATTACTCCAACACAAGCCACAATGCAGGTGAGAATATAGCTTCAATAGTTCAACACTATCAAGTTGAGGTTATAGAAACATTACTCCAACACAAGCCACAATGCAAGTGAGAATATAGCTTCAATAGTTCAACACTATCAAGTTGAGGTTATAGAAACATTACTCCAACACAAGCCACAATGCAGGTGAGAATATAGCTTCAATAGTTCAACACTATCAAGTTGAGGTTATAGAAACATTACTCCAACACAAGCCACAATGCAGGTGAGAATATAGCTTCAATAGTTCAACACTATCAAGTTGAGGTTATAGAAACATTACTCCAACACAAGCCACAATGCAGGTGAGAATATAGCTTCAATAGTTCAACACTATCAAGTTGAGGTTATAGAAACATTACTCCAACACAAGCCACAATGCAGGTGAGAATATAGCTTCAATAGTTCAACACTATCAAGTTGAGGTTATAGAAACATTACTCCAACACAAGCCACAATGCAGGTGAGAATATAGCTTCAATAGTTCAACACTATCAAGTTGAGGTTATAGAAACATTACTCCAACACAAGCCACAATGCAGGTGAGAATATAGCTTCAATAGTTCAACACTATCAAGTTGAGGTTATAGAAACATTACTCCAACACAAGCCACAATGCAGGTGAGAATATAGCTTCAATAGTTCAACACTATCAAGTTGAGGTTATAGAAACATTACTCCAACACAAGCCACAATGCAGGTGAGAATATAGCTTCAATAGTTCAACACTATCAAGTTGAGGTTATAGAAACATTACTCCAACACAAGCCACAATGCAGGTGAGAATATAGCTTCAATAGTTCAACACTATCAAGTTGAGGTTATAGAAACATTACTCCAACACAAGCCACAATGCAGGTGAGAATATAGCTTCAATAGTTCAACACTATCAAGTTGAGGTTATAGAAACATTACTCCAACACAAGCCACAATGCAGGTGAGAATATAGCTTCAATAGTTCAACACTATCAAATTGAGGTTATAGAAACATTACTCCAACACAAGCCACAATGCAGGTGAGAATATAGCTTCAATAGTTCAACACTATCAAGTTGAGGTTATAGAAACATTACTCCAACACAAGCCACAATGCAGGTGAGAATATAGCTTCAATAGTTCAACACTATCAAGTTGAGGTTATAGAAACATTACTCCAACACAAGCCACAATGCAGGTGAGAATATAGCTTCAATAGTTCAACACTATCAAGTTGAGGTTATAGAAACATTACTCCAACACAAGCCACAATGCAGGTGAGAATATAGCTTCAATAGTTCAACACTATCAAGTTGAGGTTATAGAAACATTACTCCAACACAAGCCACAATGCAGGTGAGAATATAGCTTCAATAGTTCAACACTATCAAGTTGAGGTTATAGAAACATTACTCCAACACAAGCCACAATGCAGGTGAGAATATAGCTTCAATAGTTCAACACTATCAAGTTGAGGTTATAGAAACATTACTCCAACACAAGCCACAATGCAGGTGAGAATATAGCTTCAATAGTTCAACACTATCAAGTTGAGGTTATAGAAACATTACTCCAACACAAGCCACAATGCAGGTGAGAATATAGCTTCAATAGTTCAACACTATCAAGTTGAGGTTATAGAAACATTACTCCAACACAAGCCACAATGCAGGTGAGAATATAGCTTCAATAGTTCAACACTATCAAGTTGAGGTTATAGAAACATTACTCCAACACAAGCCACAATGCAGGTGAGAATATAGCTTCAATAGTTCAACACTATCAAGTTGAGGTTATAGAAACATTACTCCAACACAAGCCACAATGCAGGTGAGAATATAGCTTCAATAGTTCAACACTATCAAGTTGAGGTTATAGAAACATTACTCCAACACAAGCCACAATGCAGGTGAGAATATAGCTTCAATAGTTCAACAATATCAAGTTGAGGTTATAGAAACATTACTCCAACACAAGCCACAATGCAGGTGAGAATATAGCAGCATTACTTCAACACTAGCAACACATATAGATGAGGATAAACCAACTGTACTCCAACACTAGCCACACACACATGTGAGAATATAGCAAGATTACTCCAACATTAGCCACACAAACATGGGATAATATAGCAACATTACTCCAACATTAGCCACACAAACATGGGATAATATAGCAACATTACTCCAACATTAGCCACACAAACATGGGATAATATAGCAAGATTACTCCAACATTAGCCACACAAACATGGGATAATATAGCAACATTACTCCAACACTAGCCATATATACAGATGGGACTATAGCAACATTACTCCAACACTAGCCACACATACAGGTGATAATACAGCAACTGCTCTGACAACACCTCCATTAGAAATCAAATAATACAGAATGTATAATGAAAGTAAAGACATCGTATGCACATGTCCATTTGACTTGAACATACCTTGTTGCATCTCATAATTTCTCTTGCAATAGGACAGAGAAGGGTGAACACATTTCTGTTGGGGATGCAATCAACTCTGGTTTAGTACGAGTTGAATATCAAGCAGGAGAGACTGAACAGCAACCAGATGTAGTGACCACAACTTACATAGTTTACGGTGTTGTTGACCAGAAGTTGAGACAGAAGGTAAGTTCAAGATTCTAGTTCGTTCAAGTTTTCTACAGTGACACCATCATCTTAATTGATAAAATTGGTAGCATATCCTATTCATGATGTGGCTATCAACTCAGCATATTTTGGTTGTAGTTATTTTGTATATCATCTTAATTACAGGCGCATGGTTGGTTGGTTGCTGATCCAGCGGTCCATGGGCTCATGTCCTTTGACCTAATGCCATTAAATGGCATTATATTGCTGGGAAGTATATTACATGTGCATAAACCATGGGTGTCTAGGCAAGCCCTTTCTCCAGAAGAGTCATGTGTGCTGATCCCAAACAGAGTCAATTATCTTGGCTGAGGTGACTGATCGTTGGTTATTGTCTTTATACTTTGCCAGTCACCGGAATGTATGGACACTTTGCCAGTCACTAGATTGTACGGAAACTTTGCCAGTCACCGGAATATATGGACACCTTGCCAGTCACCATGATGTATGGACACTTTGCCAGTCACCGGAATATATGGACACTTTGCCAGTCACCGGAATATATGGACACTTTGCCAGTCACCGGAATATATGGACACTTTGCCAGTCACCGGAATATATGGACACTTTGCCAGTCACCGGAATATATGGACACTTTGCCAGTCACCGGAATATATGGACACTTTGCCAGTCACCGGAATATATGGACACTTTGCCAGTCACCGGAATATATGGACACTTTGCCAGTCACCGGAATATATGGACACTTTGCCAGTCACCGGAATATATGGACACTTTGCCAGTCACCGGAATATATGGACACTTTGCCAGTCACCGGAATATATGGACACTTTGCCAGTCACCGGAATATATGGACACTTTGCAAGTCACCGAAATGTATGGACACTTTGCCAGTCACCAGAATGTACGGACAATGTCAGATCACCTATGAAATTGTGAAACTATTAAACATAAAATGTCACTGTCTAGGATCAACGTGTAGGACTGGTCAGAAGTAGATTTGGTCCTACGATAACGTGTTATTCATGATTAAAGGGTGAATCATCTATACATAAGCTTCAGTATATGCACCATTTATATGCATCCAGTTTAATTTCAGTTTTTCTCTATGCACTTCTGGAATATTACAGTATGATTTCACCATAATCATATCAATTTCTTGTCTTATAGATGAATGACATCATATTCCAGGAATTCTTTGGAGGTCGGGCTTGTTAAAATGTTTCTTTTCTGTCATTCTAACACTCCTGAAGATTAGCATAATGTTGTTCAAAGAACAGAATGCGTTGTCTCATGGTTTACAGCTTAACTGAGATAAATTTGTCTTTCGGTCTGACACATTCTGCTTCACGATGGTTTCTGTGTCATTTTCACCCTCTAAGGAATGGAATATTCCACAACCAACTCTTCCTTAGGCATTTCTTACTATATGCATGGCAGGCATATAGTGGTTTTTCTTTGTTCCCCATTTGGACTCACGATGGCAGTAAACAGGTCATTTTAATAATTAGTAAAGTTAACCCATAACATGCCGCAGGGATGTAAGATGTTACGGATCTACTCCCCCTCGCAGTCTTTCTGCTTCTCGATGGTTTCTGTGTCATTTTCACCCACTAAGGAATGGAATATTCCACAACCAACTCTTCCTTAGGCATTTCTTACTATATGCATGGCAGGCATATAGTGGTTTTTCTTTGTTCCCCATTTGGACTCACGATGGCAGTAAACAGGTCATTTTAATAATTAGTAAAGTTAACCCATAACATGCCGCAGGGATGTAAGATGTTACGGATCTACTCCCCCTCGCAGTCTTTACTTCTCGGATTAATCCAGTACCCAATTAAGGATTCTTGATTAGAAACTAGCTTCACAGTATGCGGGACATACCCATAAGTGCCCCACCCTCCACTCCAGCAGCCATCCCAGTGTATGTAGACTCAAGAGTCCCGGTCAGGTGTTGATTGTGTGATCTTCAGGAATATCCAAAAACTTACTTTTTCTTCACTCTCCTCTAGATACTCCCATTTCTCAACCTCATTAACATCATCTGCATCTTGAAAGTAATTTATTACTACTTCATTAAGTCTGCTTTATCTCTTCTCAGCAATGTGCCGTCTATCGCCACATTGCCTGCCATTAAGTCGGCTCTCTCGTTTCCTCTGACCCCAGCATGACCAGGGCAGTATATCCATGTAATGCTCTGGACAACTGAGTTGTTCAATACGTCCCACCATTATTTTCTTAGCATGAATATTTCTGTCCTGCGCAGCATGCTTTCATAGTCTGTGAGTATTACCAAGTGTGTTGATGTATCAGTTATCAAACAATTAAGTGATGTAATTCCCTCTATCTCCATCCTCATGCTCGATGTGACAGTGGAATATGCTGAAGATTTATCAACCAACTTTACGCCTTTTCTGTAGGCAAAAAAACCCTAACCACTTTTATTTGTTTCTGTTAACGGAGCCATCTGTGTATATAATTATGTCTTGTGGTTTTGAGTGTAGTCACCCCATTAAGGATGGGTCGACCAGGAGCCGCATAGATCTGACAAACATGTCCGCCTCAGCTGCGGAATAATTAATATTATAATTTGCCCAAAAGTGGTCGTGGTTCGAGCGAAGCAGGAGTCATGCAGTATAAATAAAAGTGTGAATAATTCAATTATTTAATATAAAAATTATTTATGTTACATAGTGGGGCATCCGAATTTTAAAAAGACTTAGGTGGGGCATGGTTAAAAAAAAAAGGTTAGGAAACACTCTCTAACTTAACCGTAGCGGATATTTCCATCGACATTTGTGAATAGAACTGTAATGTGAAAAAACTACTCAAAATAAGACACACAATAGCAGTATATATTGAAGGCGGGGTATGCAAAAGTTTGAACAGCAATATTTTCATAACAACGAAGTTATTAATTTGACACTCTATATAACGTCATACTAAATGATATTTGAAAACTAATTTTCTATCACACAAAATAAAAACATCTGCATAAACTAACCAAATGTTATCTGACATAAACATGTGATGTGTTGTGTGACATTTTTTTCTATCAAGTCACAATCTCCTTTTCTCCTTAGGTATCTTTCTCCGATGCCATAAGGGATGGACTTCTAGATCGAGAGACTGGTGAATACATTAACAACGTCACAGGAGACCGTGTGGGTGTCTATGACGCTATCATGAAAGGATTTATCAAAGCAAGAGTAGAATCAGACCCAAGCAAGCTTGAGATCAACCCATCCAACACCATTATTGTAGAGAAACTTTCTAGTGCGAAAACCAAACTTTTGAAGTCTGTCAAAGCGTCAAAAGCATTTAAATCTTAGGAAAATACAAATCAATACTTTCAGATATGATTTTTTGGGGGTTAACTTTTTTTTTAAATTGGATATCTATTGTAATATTTATACAATTTGAATTTATGACGTAACTTCCTAGAGTTCTAGAATACATAACATTAGAGAAACGGTGTTCTAAAATGTCAAAACCTGTGATCATTGAAAAGTAATTTTCAATAATCAAGTCTGTGATTTCTAAAAATGTTTTTCTGTGAAAGTTTTCTGGTGTTGGAACATGTTTTTTTCTTCTATTTATTGGAAGTAATAGATTATTAAAAATTTGACTTCCAAGATATAACACTATGCGGGCATTGACAAATGTAATGTGTAAAATATTAAAGTCACACTGAAACACACGGAGACGTTTTAACTCTCACAAAATATGTTTCATTCTTCTACTTCTTCTTTCCTTCCTCTTTTACCCTTTACGGGTGTCGAGGGAGATACATTGTTCTTGTTCACGCTTTACTGGCAGCTTTAGTTGATGTTTTTTGGTGTTCCTGTAATGTCTCTTTGATGTTGTCGATCCAGTGTACTCTAGGTCTACCCTTGGCTTTTCTTTCTGCCTCTCCTCTCTTCGTATATGCTTTATAAACTAATGAATCAGATAGCATTCTTTCCAGATGACCAAACCATTGTATCTGTTGATTTTGTATGTATTGTAGCTGCCCGCCATTGTTGGAATGTTCTCCACATTAAATGTATTTTAGCGAATTACTTGTTATGAACAGAATAAATCATCTACCGACTCACTAGGTCTGTCGTAGAGTCCTCTTTATTCTGGACAGAAAAATCCTAATGAATCACATATAATAGCCTAATCCAGATGAAAACATGAAAACCACATCTCAAGAGTCGCGAAAGATTGTTTACTACGCCATTTTGATTACGTCACAGTCCGTTATTATTGTTTCATTATTAACTGCCTAAAATGTTTAAATTTGAACTGTCGAATATGCAAACATTTCATTCAGATCCACTTTCTTAAATTATATGTTCAAAATACATTTTTTCTAAAAATGCCAAACTTTCAACTTTCACACTATCACAGTCTGAGGGTCAACTGTCAAAATGTCACAGTCTGAGGGTCAAACTGTCACAGTGTGAGGGTCAAATTATCGCAGTCTGAGGGTTAATATTAAACATATATACTTTTAGTGTTCGCTTTAAAGAAGATAATGTTTAAACGTTGACTGTTGAAAATATAAATATCCAGAGTGTCAAATAACATATAGCAAAAATATACTCTTAACACTAGGACCCATGACGGCTGAATATGGGACACTAGGACCATGACGGCTGAATATGGGACACTAGGACCTATGACGGCTGAATATGAGACACTCGGACCCATAACGGCTGAATATGGGACACTCGAACCCATGATGGCTGAATATGGGACACTCGGACCCATGACGGCTGAATATGGGACACTCGAACCCATGACGGCTGAATATGGGACACTAGGACCCATGACGGCTGATTATGGGACACTAGGACCCATGACGGCTGAATATGGGACACTAGGACCCATGACGGCTGAATATGGGACACTAGGACCCATGACGGCTGAATATGGGACACTAGGACCCATGATGGCTAAATATGGGAAACTAGTAACCATGACGGCTGAATATGGGACACTAGGACCCATGACGGCTGAATATGGGACAGTAGGACCCATGATGGCTAAATATGGGACACTAGAACCCATGACGGCTGAATATGGGACACTCGGACCCATGACGGCTGAATATGGGACACTAGTACCAATGACAGATGAATATGGGACACTAGGACCCATGACGGCTGAATATGGGAAACTAGGACCCATGACGGCTGAAAATGGGACACTAGGACCCATGACGGCTGAATATGGGACACTAGGACCCATGACGGCTGAATATGGGACACTAGAACACATGACGGTTGAATATGGGACACTAGGACCCATGACAGCTGAACATGTGACACCAGTACACATGACAGCTGAATATTTGTTGCAGATCTGTCGTTATTACAAATTTGAAAGAAACAACATATAGTAATAGCTACATTATTGACTGGAAGGGTGAAATCACTTCTTCTTCCTCATCTTTCGTTTACTTGAAACATGTCTATATCTGTAATTCTGTCTCCTTAATATAATCTCCTTTTGTAGTTCATGCATTGGCCCATAGAACTTTGATTCCAGTGTTGTTTCTTCAAGCCAATATGTCTGCCTCAACGTTTCATACTCAGAGAAATCTTGAAGTATATGTATGGTACTCGGTGCTGCCTGCCCACATGTGCACATCACCGTGTTGCAAATCTTGAATTTTGTGTACATGTGACTGCAGAGTCGGTTGTGTCCTGTTCTGAGGCGTAGAATTAAAGTTTGTTCTGATCTATTCACAATGTGATAGTCATCTTGTGTTGGTGTTTGTGGCTTTCTTATTGACTTGATCATCGTTTTTTCTGATGGTAGGTGATTAGTACATATGGTTGGTCTTCTGCAGCACCTTCCTTAGCCAGTTGGTTTGCTTTTTCATTTTCTGGTATTCCACAGTGAGAAGGTATCCACTGCATGGTTACTCTATACTGGTAAGACAGTTCATTAAGTAGTTTTTTTCAAGTCTGTTAGTTTTCCAGACTGGAGAGATGGAAGCACTGACCTTGCATCTGTCAGGAATACCACGGGCTGTGGGCCAGAATTGAAATTCAGCAATGAAACAGAAAACTTCCTTTATGCAAATCGTCAATGTCGACATATGAAACGTAAATCAGTGAAAGAATCTTGCTGGGTACTTAAACTTAGAAATGTTTAATTTAAACGCCAGTGCCAAATCTTGGGGCCATATTGACTATCTCACTATGTTATTTTAGAATAATGTCCATATCTACACAGTAAACGTACAGTGTAAAAATAATATTCATCACCCATCTTAATTTTAGAACGTTTTAATTGCGTGATTCAGAAAATTGTGTAACATTACATTTCATGTACATGTTAGTGTATTTATTATATGTAATTATCTTGTAGGATGGAAATATAATATAAATATATTGTTTCACCTATTTCATTACATTGATCAAAGCTCTGACAAAAATGGTGCTTCTTTTCTTTTTCTTCTTCTTCAACGTTTATTCTCACACTCCTACTGGATATCTCTTGTAACAAGACAATAGACTCACTAGATTACCAACAGGATGTAGTCAAGAGAATGGGAATGCGTTGTGTCGCCGTTTTATTTGCACAAATTGCCCGATACATCCGTCTTCGGTGGGTGCTTTTTTTTTTACAAAATTGCGCTTCTATTTTTTTTAAAGCACCAACAATCTTGCGAAGAATTGATTACATTTGAACATGGACGAATTACCTTTTTTTTCTTCTTTTCTAAGTAAACCATCCGGCCCCGTTACCGAAGGCATATACGGCCCTTCTGTGACCCCACTGAACAGATCTGTGTCCTTGCAGTTTCTCATTGCTTTTAATTATTTCCCTGCAAATCTCTATTTCACTAGGGAAACAATGCAGACCACGCTGAGAACCAATGTTTTAAATTTGTATGTATAAATAACTTGCCACAGATGACCATGCCATGTGTTACGTTGTGTACATCAACAAACCGAGTTTTATTATTCATATCCTATTTCTTCATTGCATATCGTTATTCGGCCTCTCTTTCACTTTCGTCCCAAGATCCGAAGCAATATAAATATCTTGATAGCTGTACTTTTTTTCTTTTTTCAGAGGATATACTTCATTACATTCTATCATTATATTGGCATATCTTCATATTTGCTTAGAAAATCACTTCTTTTTTGTTGTTGCATTCTCTTGTTTTCTATGGGCGCCCCCCGATTCACGATATTCAAAGAATAAAATACTTTGTATTGTGACAACTACTCTACACCATTAGTCATATGTATACATCTGATTTGTGACAGCGACTCTCTACACCTTTAGTCATATGTTTACATATGAAATGTGACAGCGACTCTCTAAACCTTTAGTCATATGTTTACATATGAAATGTGACAGCGACTCTCTACACCTTTAGTCATATGTTTACAATAATTTGTGACAGCGACTCTTCATCTTTAGTAATATGTATACATCTGATGTGTGATAACGACGCTACACCTTTAGTCACCTTTTGAATACATCATAAATTACTAACTAATTTACATTCCACTTCGAATTCTGATTAGATTTCCTTGTTAGAAGTTATTGACGAGTGTCACTTTGTGAATATGAAGTAGGAACGTAACGTCTCTATGAGTGAGGATGCTGAAACTAACAGTAATCTATTGATTTCTAAACACCAAATCTCATTCACTGATCTGTTTCTTGTCTTGACCATTCGTTCTTCCTGTGACGAATTCAAACAATTTGTCATACTACGGTTCTTTTTAAAAAACAACACGCTCATCCTTGACACGTAAAATAAATACAACAATAATAAAACAATAAAGAAAACAGTGATAAAACCAATGTTAACCACATATAAAGAACAAGATGTTGAACTTCTAGAACGGATACTTCGAGAACATATGTATTGACTCAAACTTTCAAATACTACCGACTGCACACATCGAACAGACTCCAATATCATAATCATGTCCTTGAATGATTCCTATCAAGAGACTCGACACTGGTTCTCGTCATATAGATGCTTCACAAGAAAACAACTCTGGGGCACACAATATCATCCACTACTAACGATATGTTTTATATATGAAATGAATATTGAATTGTTAAGCAAGAAACCGTGGAACGTAGAAGAAAAAAAGTTGAAGGATTCTAGATTTGAACATTTCTACTCTGCTACTTTAGCATATTTTGTGTATATTACATATACAATGATTTACATATATATTGATATCATATACTGGTACTAAATACGTATATTTCAGAAACATACTACTGCAACTAGTTCTATTTAGTACACTATACCAATTCTTGTATTTTTATATTGATTAAACTCTATTATTTTTATGTTAACTGATTTATGTCATATGTACTCATAGAGAGAAGTGTGTATGGAACTGTGAACCTAGTGTCTAACTTTCATAACACAGATACCAACTTCGTGGATAAATAGACGGAGGAGATTTGTACTGTACATGTACTCATTGCAGTATTAATCCATACGCTTCCCCAATTTTTAGAATTCATGGAAAGTAATATTTGCAGAATAGGATTACCGTAAGATATATGTAAGATTATAAAAATACGAATAATTCCAAGAATAATTATAAGAATGGCATGTTATCCACCACGACTCCCCGTTTCAACAATACGGCTCCCATGTAAACAATACAACTCCCCATGTAAACAATACGACTCCCCATGTAAACAATCCTGTAAGCAGAAGTGAAGCAAGGAAAAATCATGTATTGACAAAATCAAGGAATGGACAGGATGTGAATTCCATACACTTGTCTGCCCCGACGAGGAGAGGAAAAGTGGAATCTCCTCTCTGTGCTGATGCATCCTTCGTAGCACACAAATAACACGGATTCTGCATGTACTACTCGAAAATTAGGGTAACCAATCAACAGGACATCAAAACGCCTCCTTTTATCCCTTAGCTTTAGATGCTACTCAAGGGTAAAGCTTGAGAACTAACTTACCATTCCTTTTCCGATTATTTGCTAACTTGGTGTTTATGACAATCAATATAAGGTAACATATAAATCAATCAATAAACCCGTAACCCTTCAGGGTCGTAGGGGTACCCACATTGGATGCCTCAGCACAAAAGAGTCTTCCAGCAGATTCTATCCTCAGTGATGCGGATGAGTGTGGAAATATCTTGCCCTGTCCATTCCTTGATGGTGTCTGTCCATGCCTTTATTTGACCTCCTCTGCTTCTTTCACCCTCGACAGTTCCCTGCAGTATTGTTTTTGACAAGGAATCGTGCCTGCATACATGTCTGAACCTTACTAGTTTTAAGGTAACATATAACTTATATTGGTTTTTATAACGCGACACTACCCACTTTCTAAACTCATTTTGTAAGGAACAGTCAAGGGTAGTGTGGAGAAGCGAAGAAAGAAATAAATCATGGATTATAAACACTAAGGAATGGTGTGGTCATCTGCACTCCTCCAAATGGCTGAGCATAGAGATGTTTAGAAACCGTATTTGTGCAGATGTCTTCAGTGTTGCCCTACGAATCTGACCGGTTAGTAATCATAATATTATTATTATTAATCCCTTTAACTGTGATATAAACAGAATGTCACTAGGTGCACTGTGACTAGGGGACAACCCGCTTTATAAGTAATGGAATTATTTGTTAAGAAATGAACCTCTAGCATACGCTTACTTTGTATTCTGGAGTAACAAGAGTACTATTCCCTCAAAGGAAGCAATAAATCAAGCACGTTATGTCATAGATGTGCATAAGCTGAAACTGCAATAGAAGATGTAACCGCAGCCGCGAGCTTACAAATGACATAAAAGAATGATGTCTACCTTATGAGCCTATGATATACCTTCACAAGATGATAATTATCTTATCATAGAATGTAGAAATTGCGGAAGCGGAATGGCACAACTTGAAATTGACTCACCTGATTGTTGATAGATAAGTCCGCAGACGATGATATTGTATTTACCAACGTATCAGTGCACTGGGATGAGAAGTCTGTCTGGTTGGGGCTATATTATTATCAGTATCATTAAGTGCCATCTCCACAACGAAGGTTGCCTAATAGACCTCTAACATTTTATGTCTCTTATCTTGGGAGTGCACTTTGCTAAACTGAAACCTGTCCATCCCTCGATTGTATTGTCTCACTTGTATATCGCTTGCCAACTTTCGACTTTACCCTCAAGTAATGTCTTCAATTTGGTGTCATGTCTTTTTATGTCAAAATATGGTATTTGTGTGATGTTTATTTAATTAATAATTCTTTCTTCGTAAAAAGTGTTTTTGGAACCTCCATTTTGTTTTTCTTCTCTTTCCATGAAGTTTCCCCTATTCTTCTATATCATCATCATCATAAAGTGCCGTGTGCACATCGAAGTTTGGCTGTAAGCGACTACCAAAATCATGTGTCTCTTGCCTTGGTAATTCACTGAACTAGACTGCATCCCGTTCATCTCGTGATATTTATTTCCCACTTTTACCTCTACATAACGAAACGTATTGGAAATCTACATACTGGAAATGTATTGTATAAAAGGACAACTGTTAGAAAGGATAAGATCTTTGTATAAGAACTGCCAATGTGTAATAAAAACATCAGATGGTATCACAGACGCATTTGATACAAAAACGGGAGTGCGTCAAGGTTGCGTGCTCTCACCTTTGCTATTCAATATATACATAGACAGAATAATAAAAGAGGAAAAAAGTACAGAGGGCAACATCACCGATTCAGAGCAAGACAACGCAGAGCAACTAAACAAAGAAATAAATCAGACAATCAGAGCCTCATATACGAACACGAAGAACAACTACAAAATCATGTTAGCTCACTATCTGCAATATGTAGAAAATACAACATGAAGATCAATACACAAAAGACGGAAGCTATGAAAATATGCAGAACGCCGAGTCCACTAAACATGCAGATAGACAATATAGGAGTAAAACATGTAACAGAGTTCAAATATCTCGGTAGTATTTTTACAGAAAATGGAAGCCTCGATAGAGAAATAGAGATGAGATATCAAAAGGCAAATGTAGTAACATACCAACTGTCACCACTTCTTCTTCACCCCAAGATCGAGATGGAAGTTAAGAGACAAATGATCTACAGTATATTCCTACCAACACTGTGTTACCAGTGCCAAACCTGGTCTCTCTCATCTTCACATTACAGAAAGATAGTGACATGTGAGATGAAATGCTTGAGGAAAGATGCCGGAGTCACCAGGCTTGATAGATTGCGAAATGAATATATCAGGGAAAGAATAGGTATAATATCTTGTACAGAATACATAGAGAGAGAACAGATCAAGTGGTTATGCCACATTATGAGAATGCATCACGAAAAGTTGCCCGTACAAGCATAGAGATCAGGGTACAAAGCCAGAGGAAGACCACGGAAAAGATGAATAGAAATCGTCACGGACATCCTGTACAGACACGGTCATAGCACAGCCGAGGTCACACATATGGCTTTAGAACGCAAGCTCGAGCTCCAATCACCCCTACGCTTAACGGCAAGAGTGGATCACAAACCACCTGGGGAAAGACAATAGACAATAGACCTCTACATAATTATTGCTCTTAATATAGCTAGTACTATTTATGTATTCGTCGTCGAGCACACCGGAGCAAATAGAACAATTGCATCCAACATGAGGTAGTCGAAACGGTTATCGCAGCCCCTAATCTCTGAGCCTGATTACTAAGACAGTTATTGTGTTTGATTCAGTTAGATTCACTATCCATGTTTCTAAAGATGTAAATGGCATATGTCGATGTGTTTTACATTTGCAGCAAGAGCCAAGCTAAGTGGTGCCAGTATCACATTGATTCTATGCGGGACATGCGGCTGTGCGCGGTAATGAAAACGCCAATATGGTACTATATTTTTCCAGTGCTGTCGGGACCAATATTTGTTTCAGTTAATATCATAATCGTTGAAATGCCCGTGTATTGAGAGGCCCGAAAGGGGAGCAAAGAATAGTAACATTGTTTACCTTCCATGCATGTCGTAAAAGGCGACTAAGGAGGTTATGCGATGGAGTTGGCTGTCCCATCACATATAAGGTCAGTGACCTAAAGTCATGCTGAAGTCGGATGTGTCAGGCCGAAAGGCGCAGATATCGTAGCAATGCTGTAAACCATGACACAAAGCCTTCCGTTTTCCGGACTACATCCTGATAATCTGCAGGCGTTTGAGAACGAACGCAGAAGAAAAAGAAGAAGATAGTCGTTGGATAATATCAAGAGGGTTTTCAAGATCTGACTAACTTAAACTGTCAAATGGATTAATTTGTTCGATTATAAAGAGCAATTCTATTTAATTTTTGTAAAGCTTATGTGATAACCTAGTGTACACCAATATCAACGCACTGAATCGTTCATTTTGTAACTACACCAGTTTAACGAATTGTGTTAACACGCTCACCAGTGGACAGCCAGTGACATGTTAGGCAGTCATAGTGTTGGTGATGTCGTGCTGAGACAGTCTCCATAATCATGACGGTCGTGTCAACCGCTACACGTATAGTCAGATATTCATCAAATTTACGCGTATGATAGTTTATCGCACCACCGATTAATGTAGGCGAACTCCAGCAACCTGCTGTGTACTGCATCTAGCATGGTGCGACACGTAGAAAACCATGCTTATTCACTGCAGTGAACATCATTTTCGATCGTCTCGTTTTGTAATTCTCCACTATTGTCAAACGAGGTCCGACAAGAGAGTGATGTCGACGCTTTGCACAATTTTTCCTCACTTAAAATCAAACTCTCCAGTGCAATTCCTTTTCATATCCACGAATAATCACTCAAAAGGAAAAAGGTTTTCTCACTGACGCAAGGAGCATGGAATGTACGCTCACTTCTCGATGACACACAAATAAACCGTATCGACGTCCAACCCTGATTGGGAGAAAGCTAGAGTGATGGTAAGACAAGATTCCGGATACCACTGTTTTCGACAGATCTGGTATTCCTAGCGTTGACACTATTCTGATGCAGACAGATTCGCTAGGCAGGTCATGTTGTATGTATAGCAGATAATCGCATGCCAAAGATACTTCTCTATGGTGAATTGCTGAATGTCATACGATCACAAAGTCGCCAAAAGAAGCGCTACAAGGACGCATTAAAGACCTTACTAAAAGTCTTTGAAATAAATCAAGATACATGGGAAGAACTTGCACAAAACAGAGCTACATAACGATCTACAGTTTAAAAAAAAAGGTACAGAATCTTATGAAAAGAGAAGAAATGCAGCAGCTCAACAACGGATAGTAGCTAGAAAGTCATTGTAGACCCAAGAAAACGTCTACAGTGGTTATTCCTTGCCCAAACTGTCCAAGGACGTTTACTGTTCGAATTATTAGCCATTTCATTAGCCATTCCAAGCTTGGCACATAGGGCAGATGTCATAGCTCTCCATGCTTGTCGATCAACAGCCAGTTGTTCCAGATCGTTCATTTTCATACCAGCTGTTGTGATTTCTTATTCGGTTAGTTATTTTCAGTGTTGTTTTGGTCTTCCCCTTTTTATCTTGCCACTCGATGACTATGTAAAGACTTGACGTAGTATTCTGTCTTCATTCATTCTGAGTTCGTGATCGATGTATGCCCAACGCCTTTTTGTAATAACGTATGTGATGTATTCTTGTTTTGTCTCTTCTCTTAGTGTCTTGTTTGACGTATAGTCTTTCCAGTTTGTGTTTGTGATTTTCCTGAGACATGTGTTTTCGAAGGCATTTAGTTTGTTTTCTAATGATGTAGTTGATTTCCAGCTTTCACACCCGTATATCAAAATATTTGCCATTTACGAACTCATAATCAATGACATAAACATAACTCTAATTGAATTTCAAAAGTGGAAGTAACAAATGGCCATCATCACTTGTGATGGACGAACAACAACAACAGATTACGTATTGTCACATAAGTTGCATTCAGTCCAAGCTATTTTTACTAAACACCATATGAAGAAGTTGCTCTAAAAAGTAGCCTCACCGGTGCTTTATAAGCACCGAAAATATACAAAAATATAGTTTACCTAAACCAGTGGTAGGCAAAATAGGGTTAAACAGGCCAAATACAAGTGTATGCCTCGGCGACTAACTTACAAATACGCTGGTCTCCAAGCTCAGAAAGCAATACTTACAGATTCAAAGCACACAAATACAAAATATTTTTTAAACCGCTTTTGACTATCTACCCTAAAAACAATTAGATTAATCCATTGGAAATTTCTAGACACAATATTCCTGTAGATTTCCATTACTTTCGGGAAGGAACAATAAAGATCGTATAAGTCAAGCAAGTAAAATAATGCTAAACATCATAATACAAAGAATCAAACAAACATTACAGATGGAGATAAACGAAACACAGACCCGGGTTCAGATCGGACAGGGTTACAAGCGATCACATTCTTAACATGAGGCTTATTATAGAAAAGTGTAATGAATTCTCAACTGACATGCACATGTGCTTCATAGATTACTCAAAAACGTATGACTGTGTCCAACACCAAAAACTATGGGAGATAATGAACAGCATGGATTTCCCAAGACATCTGATCAATCTAATAGAAGAACTTTACCAAGATCAAAAGGCTGCAATGAAGTTACAGGGCGATCTCTCAGAGCGGTTTGAGGTGCAGAGTTGAGTAAAGCAGGGATGCACATGCAGGGATGCACACTCTCTCCATACCTGTTCAACATCTACGCAGAAATTATAATGAGGAATGTGAAAAAGCATCGGTGGTTTTGAAATATCTGATCTACGCTACGGAGACGACATTGTGCTTCTTTCAAATGGTATAAAGGGATTGGAACAACTAATAAAAAAAACACAAAGAAATACAGCGAATCACAAAACCTATATTTCTACGCGCAAAAAAAATAAATATCATATACACAGATATAAAAACACAACAACTAAATATCAGAATAGACATTACCGAGATAGAATGTTTTGATAAATTCAAATACTTAGGAGCAAACATCAACGGTGCAGGAGACTGCATCGTAGAGATAAGGAAGAGATTGGCACTGGCATATTGTAAAATAACATGGTTGAAAAACATGGAAAAACAACAAAATAGAATCGAAACTACTAATGCTATGAACTTTTATTTTTCCGGTTCCAACATATGGCTGTGAAACATGGACCCTAAGTAAAGCAGCGGCAAAGAAGATCAACTCCTTTGAGATGAAATGCTACAGAAAGATACTTAGAATATAATGGAAGGAAAAAAAGAGAAACTAAGATATTATAAACACATTGAAGATTCCAGAGTGTTGCTTACTAAACATAATCGCCAAAAGAAAACTACATCTGTTTGGTCATGTAAAGAGACACAACTGTTTAGAAAGCCAAATAGAGGGCAGAGCACCTGGCGGAGGAGGATATGCAGACCAAGGAGACGATGGACTGACGACATTGAAGATAACATGAATACGTCATTGGAAAATGCAAGCCGCGTCGCCCAAGCAAACGAATTGGTTCAGGGAGTTCATTGGGAAGACAACATTCTGGAGAGAATATGTCACATGTGTGTGTCATGTGCACTCACGTCACAGGACACACACTAAAAAAAACTCACTCTGGTCTGCTGACAAAAAAAACATTCTCCACCACCGCAGACATATACTGAGAGTTGCTTTTTGTCCGGCTTGTTTATTTGTTCCTTTCGTTTACTAATTTATTTCCAATTGTCCCCTTATGTGTTCTATTTTTTTAAACCATCAACCATATTTTAACTTAACACAACTTTGATCTCAGTGACTTGTTGCTTGAGTTTTATTAAAAACTTTAACTTTGTGCGATGTGTTTAGTTAATTAAAAAAGGGTTTCATGACTTTGCTTTTCCGTTTGAGCGTTCTCTTACTAAAATTAGAAATAGATTCTTTTATTTTAGAATGTTTTCAACGGCAGATGTCATTAATGACGTCAGATTCGAAACTCTACTAAATCAGAACACCAGATGCCATGAATAATTCAACAATGGTGATGGGGAGCGGGGGGGGGGAGTTGTCCATAAATTACATGCCCGTATCCATAGAGAATCTCTGCACATAATTAAAAAGGCTTTCATTCGCTACCATTTTGGTTATTGTTGTGGTTTTCGTTGGTCACTATTTAGACACTTGGTGTTATATTTACTATTTTTGGCATGCAACTCGAAGTATATAAATTGTAACCAACGGAACACTAAACAATAATCAAGAAAAGGAAAGAATGAAGACATAGTTAATCCTCAGCAGAATTTTTTCTAATGGAGACAGTCGTGATAAATTATTTCCTCAGATTAACAATTTTTTGACAATTATTGATCCCCCCCCCCCTCCTTCCGCCATCTGTCATGTAAAACACTTGCCAAGAATTGAAGAACACATTCTGATCAATTACGTTAAAATATATCAATCTTTAAACTGTGACATATTTGTCGAATGTCGGAAGATTATGATCAACAAGTTGATTTTATTAGGAACACCCGTTGCATTCCGAAATACTGAAAGGCAGCAGACTCAAGAGAGGGAGGTTGTGGATTGGACGTGATGAGGATGTCATATAAAGCGTGTGCAGATTGCAGGATGTGGCAGAAGGTGCGGAATGGTTACGTCTACCCCACAGATTTCGAAACATGTTTGAGAGTAGTAATATCACTTAGCAGGGAATGCAGAGAATGGTGTCCTACAGCTGTGGAGAAAGAAGTGCAGGCTTTGGTCAGTGAGAATACCAAAGTGGCGGGTTGTGATTATATACACTGATGGATCTATGATTAGACATGTTCGCAGTGCTTGGGCCTTCACAGCTCTGTGCTCAGGTAAAACGATCAGGAAGGAGAGTGGTGCCTTTGCGGTCACTACGAGTAGTATGACCATGGAGATAATGACGGTGACTACGGCATTTGAGTGGGTATGTATACAGAAGGTAACTCAGGTCTGCATCTTGAGTGACTCTATGAGTATGATTAAGAAGGTACAAGTGGGTCTCGTTCGCGAACAGTGGGTTGAGGCCTTGAGAAAGACGAGGCTGGAAGTGGTTACCTTTATTTTCGTGACGGAACATGTGGGTGTTCGAGGCAATGAAAGAGGGGATCAACTGGCATCATGCGCAATTGTGGCACATGCCGATGGTGCAATGTATCGCGCTGACGTTTTTAACTCCGTAAGAGATATAACACGCGAGAGTGAGACTAATGTGGATGATGATTCCTTTTCAATGGCTAGGATTAAAGATCAGGGATTGAAATGCGGTATTGCTAGAGGTGAACATTTTGGAGGGCCCAGAAGAATGATGGTCAACCAGCATAGGTCCGGTACTGTCAGCAGAAGTGTAATGGCGGATACACTCAAGGAGAGATCGGAGCAAATATGGACGTGTCCAGTTTGCAGTGATGATTATCCGACGACTAACTAAGTGGATTTTACTTCTCAAATGTTGATGCTAGCATCAATGAATAAGATAATGTTCAATTAATTAGTTTGTGTGTGTGGAAAAAACATAAGTCATCGGATGTATGTTACACATAACTTATGACTGACAGAACCGACTTCACAGACTTCACATATCAGCATGTAGGCCAATGTGTGTACAATGTCTGGCTGCAGTTGGCAAAGAGTATGCGTAATGATATTTATTATGTTTTATCACACCATTTTCACAGTTGCGGGACTATTTTCTCGTAGACCTCTTGTTGAACCAATATGTTTTCCTTTGTGTGTGAACAAAAAATATGTCTAAGCGTGTGTGCCACTTGTTAAACTAACTTTTTCTTGCTATGTAAGGCAACAATTATTAATTGCATAGATACATTGTTAAGCTTCTTGTGTAAAATAACAGTTCATAATCGTTTGGACCGCTTGTTAATTTCACTATTTCCTTTTTGTGTGAAGTAACTATTCATACATCTGTAGACATTTTTTTTTCATTCAGTAATTTATTTTGTGTGAAGTAAATATTCTTAAAGGCGTGGAACATGTGCTAGACCGATTATTTTTCCCGTGTTCTGAAGTCATCATCATCATCATCAGGTGCCATGCCGGGTGGCGTAGGCGGTCATGGCTCTCAGTTCTGAAGTAACTGTTGTTAATTTGTTTGACTATAGTATGTGCACTTGACATTCAGACTTCATAGATTAGACAGAATAGTGATAGAAATAATATAACCACATTCTTCTTCTTCTTCTGCGTTCGTTCTCAAACTCCTGCAGATTAGCATGATGTAGTCCCGGAAAACGGAATGCGTTGTGTCATGGTTTACAGCATTGCTGCGAATCCTGCGCCTTTGGGCATGACACAACCGACTTCAGCATGGTTATGGGTCACTGACCCTATATGGGATGGGACAGCCAACTCCATCCTATAACCTCCTTAGTCGTCTCTTACGACATGCATGGAAAGTAAACAGTGTTGCTATTCGTTGCTCTCCTTTCGGGTTCCGAAAAACACACGGGCGTAACCACATTCAATATAGGTCCCTATATAGTTCTTACAATATAAAACATGACCACGGCAAAAGACAGTTGATGGTGGAGGCCCGTTACAACCAACCTTCGATATAGCGACGGAACTTGATGATGATTAAAGTATATAATTTTTCTTCTTCTTCGTCGTCCGCGTTCAATTTCAAACTCCCGCTGGATTTTTTCTTGTAACAGGACAATAGTCCTACAAGATTTCCAGTTGAATGTAGTCCAGAGAATGGAAATGCGGTGTGTTGCCGTTTTTTTGCGCTAATGACCCAACACATCCGTCTTTATATGAAAAGTAATATTAATAGATTCTTGCAATCTAACGTGCTAGAAATTACATCTTCAATACAAACAGTATAATAGAGGAATGTAGATAATTCAAAGCAGACTTTATATATATATATATATATATATATATATATATATATATATATATATATATATATATATATATATATATATATATATATATATATATATATATGCAACCATTAAAAACGCATCAGTATATATTTTTTACTGTACGTGCTGAATTTAAATTAACATACTATTTATTCACATTAGCGAACCATTTGATGAATCTTCTTCTTCAGCGTTCATTCTCAAACTCCCACTGGATTTCTCTTGTAACAGATCAATGGTCCTACAAGATTTCCAGTTGGATGTAATCCAGAGAATGAAAATGTGCTGTGTCGCCGTTTTATTTGCGCAAATGGCCAAACACATCCGTCTTTGACGGGTAATGAATCAAATCTGCAGTATTTTGAAAAATTAAACAATTCAGAACCTGATTGTAAGTAGTTATCTAACCCTGGTGTAATATTTTTTTTAATCAGTCACTGTCATCAAGTCACAGTATCGCTTGTGCGTCCTTCAGCAGCAACAATATAAGCAGTATGGAAGTGGTCGCTCAGATGCATCAGTACACTATGTTGGTCTTGAGTTAAAGATGGTACATGAGGTTTACTATATCTAATTTCCAGAAACCGTTGTTTCAGTCTTGCTATAGTGAACTAGTCATAATTGAAATATCTGGCAATTTCTCTGGTTGCCACTTCCCTGACAAGCATACCAGCAGCTCTCAATCTCTTTTGTATCATCAGTCGAGGCATGAAAAGAAGCAGTAATACGTTATTTCGATTAAAACCAGATAATACATTGTACTCTCCTACACTTTATTAAAGTAAATTTAAGTAGGAAGCCAGAGGACAATTTTAAAAATACTTGAGACTAACGGGAATTGAACCAGTCCGTTCTATTCTTTATGGTTCAATTCCCGTTAGTCTCAAGAATTTTTACACTTTATTAATGTATATGCCAAATTTCAACTTGTTTGATTTTTAATAAGGTCATATTTTTTATGTGATGTTCTGCATGTGAAGTACGAAAAATCACAACAAAACAATGAGACAGCAAGAACTTCACCACTTGCGCACGTTATGAGTTGAAAAATCTCCCCAGCAAATGAACAGTTTAAGAGTAAAAATAAATCACGTATTAGGTGCGTTTTTAATGGTTGCTAGTATAGATAGAAAATATAAAAATCTACAGAATTTAGCATGTCTAAACTTGGTATATCTTTTCTACAATCCAAAACTTGACAAAAAGTAATATGTCTAAACTTATACCTATTTCATACAAACTAAAACGTGACAAAACGAAATATTTCTTGATAGATCTTGGTATATTTATTTCGTACAATATAAATCTTGACCACAAGTGTTATTTATAAACTTGAAATATCTTACCTAACATACAACACTTATTGAATTAATATATCCATAAACTTGATATATCCATAAACTTGATATATATCTTCCGTGCAATCGTCACGATTAACCATTACAGTTTATCACTTCAAGGATGTCTGTTAGAGAAGCACACGTGATTGTTTCCTTATTTCTTGTCTTTCTTTTATTTTCGCTTAGTACCCCTTTATAATTTCTTTACTTTTCTCGTTATACCCTTAAATGCCTTTTTTTTCTTTCTGCTTGATGCCCCCTTTATGCCTTGCGGCGTTAGGTGTAGAAGAGCTCTCTGCAGATAGTCTGTTGCTGTGCTTCATATAAGTTTGTTTTCGTTGACTCTTTTATTTCTTTTATCGATCGTTAGCAGGTCTGCTCCCTTGCTTTGTGTCTATTGTATCTTTATAGTCATGCTTTTATGAAGAATACTGTCTGATGGTAGTCTGGAAGCATGTGAAAACCACTTAATCTGCTATCTTCTAATTTAATCCAGGATTGGCGTTGTGTTTGTTGGTCTTCTGATGTTTTCGTTTCTGATTCTGTCTCTTAGTGCTACTCTAAGAATTCTACGTAGATAAATCATCTCTGTTGTAACAAAATTTTATTTGGATTCTGTTGTTAGTGTCCACGTTTGACATTGATAACATAGTGAAGGTCTCTCTTTATTATGATCGTTTTATATAGTGCAGTTTTGGTGTTAATGTTGACATATTTTTTATGAAAAAAAAAATGCAGGATTGTGTGCGCTGTGATAACAAGGGTAACTTTGCCATAGTTATCATAATTTTGCATTGGAAAGAAATAAAACCAATTCCCTAGCGCGTTTTGAACCTGCAATGTAACGACTGTGAGTTTTTATATAATGATGGCATTTTTAAATATATTATAACTCACATTAGAAAGTGTAAACTTAGTTAAGTAATCTGCAAACAGACCACAAACTTGACTTGAGTAACATATATAGATTTTTAAAATGTAATACAGTGAGTAATTAGTTAACCAGCAGTGTGTACACTATACCGTCAATAGGAATTACGTCCATCAAGACAAGACATTGAAGAAACGTGGTAACAAAGAAGTTTGAAGCACTGTAATACATCTCTCGTAGACTACAATATAAACAATATAGATGACTTCTGCTGAGACAAGCATGAACATCGACTATAATAATGCCGGAAGTACTGAAAGTATTGACAAAATTTGTCGAGCTGTGTGTATGTATGCTTATTTTTATGTATAAATCTCCAACGTGGACACACCCACTTCAAACAATCGATGAGCTGCCGGAGAGGTCTTATGTACATCTTGGGGACATAAATCTTGGAGCATTTTTCTCAGTGACCGAATATTCTAAAGAGAATCTATGTGTAGAACGTATGCGATTTCCATTGATGCAGCAATATATTGAGGCGGTTGTATTCTCGATTAATGAGATTAACGAGAACCCTGATCTGCTGCCGAATATTACACTAGGATATGTTATTCTTGATGACTGCGTAAAACAGAGTGCAGCAACTGCTCAAGCTGTCAGATTTCTTCCTCGAGTAAATTCAGAAGTTAAATGTGGAACCGATAAGGAAAGTAATTGTGATAAAATGTCATTACAATTTGGTGAGGCTGCTCATTACGACGTCGTCGGGGTTATCGGCCCACTCAGAAGTGATAGTAGTATTGCAGTTTCATATTTATTAGGCCCAGCCAAGATTCCCCAAATCAGCTTTCTGTCAACTAGTGATCAACTGTCTCACAAGGAAATCAGCCCTTACTTCCTTAGACTTGTACCCCCAGACGAACATCAAGTTCGAGCTGTTCTAATGTTTGTTCTCTCGCAAGGATGGACATACATTAGTGTGTTATATTCAGATGGGAGTTATGGAGAGCATGCGTACAATAGCATTAAACATATGACCGCTAAATGGGGAATATGTATCGCTACACATTACAAAATAGAAGAAGCAGCAGTGGAAAAGGATTATACTAAAGGTATTTTAAAACTTCTGAAGTTTCCTCGAGCAAGGGTTGTTCTGGCATTTCTAGAAGGCGAAGACATGGTAGGAGTTTTCACTGCTGTCCACAACATGAGCGTTTCTAGAATGTTTATCTGGGTAGGAAGCGATGGATGGTCTGACAAACTTATGCTGCTCGGCGATGACTACCAAGATGCACTTTACGGTTCGTTCACTACGATGTTCCACTTGCCGCCTGTGCCAAAGTTCAACGAATACTTTTCTAGATTAAAACCTTCTACAACAATGAACCCGTGGTTTTCTGAGTTTTGGGAAAGACAATTTAACTGTTCGATCAAGGAAGGAACATGTGACGAATCCCAAAATATTACCAACAGTCGTGGGTTTCATCCTCTAACCATGATAAGTTCTGCCATGGACACTGTCTACACGTATGCATATGCTATCCATAATTTAATAAACGATTATTGTCCAGGAATAGCAGGCAAAGATGCACGCGCGTGTATCAAGGGGGACATCTTACTGACCTACTTGAAGAACGTATCATTTATTGGTAAGTAAACATTTCACATTTATCAATTTCTTGATGCAGTCAATAACATATTAAAGTTTGTGTACTTATTGGTAAGTTAACATTTCAGATTTATCAACTTCTTGATGCAGTCAATAGCATATTAAAGTTTGTTTACTTAATGGTAAGTAAACATTTCAGATTTATCAACTTCTTGATGCAGTCAATAACATATTAAAGTTTGTTTACTTAATGGTAAGTAAACATTTCAGATTTATCAACTTCTTGATGCAGTCAATAGCATATTAAAGTTTGTTTACTTAATGGTAAGTAAACATTTCAGATTTATCAACTTGTTGATGCAGTCAATGACATATTAATGAACAATATGAGCTGTTTAATAAAAAAAGAGGAGTACTAAGAAATGATAATTCTATGGAGGTTGGATTTGAGAATACTCAACATGTCTGACATTCAAGCAGTGAACAAAGATTAGTAACATGGGCTTCCATATTTCTTCTTTTGCGTTCGCTCTCTGATAACCAAATCGAAACTTAGTGTGATTTTCGCCGTTGCGCATAAAGTATGTTGTGCTGTTTTCATCATAGCTGAGTTAATTGCACCTCGGAAGTTCCAGCACATCCGTTTTCATCATGCCTTTAATTCGGGTAGTGGGTTTCCCTAGTCTGTGACAGCTTTCCTATCTGTCGCCAGCGATGGATGTGTATCGACTCTGATGTTCGTCCGTCGTGATCGACGATGACCAAAAACTCAACCATAATAATAATAACAATAAATAATAAAATAATAAAGTTAATAGTGCGTTTTTGAATGACTAGCAAGTCCAATGCGCGCACAAAATGTTCTTTTACAGAATTGACAACAATAGAAGGTATCTGTGTGAGGTTGAGATGTTTTTTCTTTTCTACGTGTCCGCTTCTGTATTGCAGTTTCTTGTCTGAATTCTTCTGCCGCTAGTGCTCCCGTTCTAATGCTGTAACGCCATGCTGTTCTATCCTGAGCGAGGCTCTCCCAAGCGCCTACGTCAATGTTAAGATGTTTCAAGGATGACTTCGTGACGGTTCTACGCTCACTTTCTCCTTGGACTTTACCGACTAAAACATGTCCCTGTGAGATAATCTCCGTTGAGACATAGTAAAGAATTTAGGCGTGGATGGACTATGTCAATCTCGCACGAGGTGTTCCGCTGCCAGTTAACTCCTCCTGCGTAATTATACTTAGTATGCACGTGATTCTTCTCTCCACTAGCATGATTCCGGTATAGAAAAGCGTCGACAGTAGAGTTAGGCTCGAGTACGTTCGACCTGTTAGCCGAGAGCTGTCCGTAAATTATGTCAATAGTTTTATTAATTGTTTACCCCTACCTCCCCCCCTCTCGGTGCCCCGTGTCAACAGATTACGAAATAACAGGGACCTCAAAAAGCTACTTGCTAAATTATGCTAAAAAATACCCCCCCCCCCCCCCCCACCTTTATAAAACAAATTTATGCAGAACAAAAGTATTTAAAAAAAACGACATAATTTTTTTAAATTAATATCATTAATCCAACTAAAGTAAACAATTTAGGACATTGACTAATGTCAGTACGGATAAAAACCACCTCAATCCATGCAAAGGAAAAACATGTAAACAACCGCCCACTGGACGACAGTAGAAAAGAGTGTGTGTGCAAAGGGGAAAAATTAAGCGCATGCAGACCATCCGATGCATGCACACATTTCTAGAATAACCAGCAGCAGACTGGAGAGAATCCACTTCTGCAACCATCTCCATCAACAGCACAAAGATATCCTCACAAACCTCCCAACTGAAAAAGAAACAATAACGGATTTTTAAGAGCCAGACATTGATCGCCAAAACGTCTTCATAATAATAGAGGTTCCTGGAATAATTAATAAGGAATTCCATACTCTACCTCAACTAAAGTATTAACACTAGAGATGATATAAATAAAATACAATCCCAAGGAATGGACACATGTCTACACAGATGGATTGGCAGATGGAGCAGTAAGGAATAGGGGGAGGTGGTATTCTTATAAGACTACACGACGGGAAGACAATATCAAAATCTTTTCCAACCGGAAAATACTCCTCAAACTTTAGAGTAGAAGCAAATGCAGCCTATCAAGCACTGAAATTCTTCAGCGAACCAGGACTATCAAGACCAAAGAAGATAGATATATTAACAGATTGCAGATCCCTACTGGAATCAATCCAGAGCAACAGAAACGAATAGACGTGAGATAATGCACAATAGACATGAGCTAAGGCATATCCAAAGATCATCAGATATTGTCCTTCAATGGATACCACCACGTTGTAGAATCATGGTAAATAGGATGCGGATGCTCTGTCAAAAACAGGAAGCGATATGGAACAACACAGATACCCATTGTCCTACAGAGAAGCAAAAACAATAATCCAGAACACATACACAGCAAAGTGAAAGAACAAAATTGAAGTGGAAGACAAAAATGATGCAATACATCACCTCCAAAGATATCAACAGACCACACTATATCGCTTTAGAACAGGCTATTGCAGATTGTTGGATCACATTTACCGATTGAGGATCTCATACAACTGATGAATGGCCATGTTGATCCGGAACCCAGACTCCCAAACACATACTTTAGGATTGTCAAACATACAAAGAGCAGAAACAGCAAACCTGGCCAGATGATACAGATGTGAGGCAACAGCTAATGCAGTAGCTCTGACCTGGAGAAAACAGTGGAATTTACCCTGACGACAGGCTTGACAATATAACATGACTGCAGATGATGAACGCAGAAGAAGAAGAGAATACATCCAACTACAACAACATAAAACTGCAGTCAAGATATCATGGATTCAATTACACAAATTTAATCCATGAAACTAGTCTTGGTGGTGCACTCTGCTAGATTTAAACCTGGCCATCGTGTGATGTTACTCTCCCACTTGTATCTCTGCCTACCTCTTGTTCGCTTCCCTTTGACTTTACCCTCATGTAAGGTTTTCACTAAAGTGTCATGTCTTTTAATGTGTCCAAAGTATTTTATTTGACTGATATTTATCTAAATGTACAGAAATAGTACAAAATGTACAGAAAGGAGTTAGACAAGGCTGTACCTTGTCTCCATACTTGTTCAACATCTATGCGGAAAATAATGGAAAGGTGAGACAAGAAACAATGAAGCCTGATTTCAGACCCATAAATATAGGAGGGCTGCAGATACCAGAAATTAGATATGCAGACGACACAGTGGTATTAACAACAAACGATCACGTTCTACTGAACATAATTAAGTCAACCCAAAAGTTCAGCGAAGAGCAAAACTTGTTCTTAAATATAAAAAAGACAGAAATAATGGCAACTGACAAAATAAACCAAGACCCAAAATTAATAATGAGAACTGAAATTTGGAAGAAGTGACACATTTTGATTATTTAGGAACTAATATAAACAATGTGGGGGACTGCGCAGTTGAGATCAATAGAAGAACGGCAATGTCGATGGCAAAACTAAAACAGATAAAGAAACTATGGCAAGGTACTAACATAAGAATCAAATTGTGTTTACTACGAACATGTGTATTTCCAGTGGCGACATATGGATGTGAAGCATGGACACTAAATAAAACAGTGGCCAAGAGAATAACATCATTTGAATTAAAGTGTTATAGAAGAGTTTTGAGAATATCATGGACAGCGAAAAACAAGCAAATCAGGAGGTGTTACGAACAATTAACGACCAGGAAGGCTGGCTTCTGAACACTATATTAAAGAAAAAGCTTTTTTTCGGCCATATTAAGAGACACAACGGCGTGGAGATGGTGTTACTTGAAGGGATGATAGAAGGCAACAGGGGCAAAGGCCGCCAAGACGCTGTTGGACAAAAGACATTCAAGAATGCCTGCGCATGTCACTGGAAGATATAGGACAACTTGCTGAAGACCGCGGAGAATTCAAGAGATCCATAGGAAAGACTATGTTCTGGAAAAAATATGCCACTTGATGATGATGATGATCTTTATTTCTCTTAGTAGTTCTTTCTTCATATTAAGTGTTTTTAGTATCTCTTTATTTGTTTTCTTCTCTTTCCATGATGTTCTCCTTATTCTTCTATATACCCACATCTAAAAGACATCACTTTTGTCTTCTAATTGTTTATTTAGTGTCCATGTTTCTGAGCCATACAATAATATAGAATAGATGAAGCATTTTTAATTCTCATTTTTAACTTTGTAATTTGCTTAGTTAGTAATAATTTCCTCATGTCATTAAAGGTACTTTTAGCCATTATTATTCTCCTTTTAACTTCTGTTTCACATCTGTCATCATTTGCGACTATGTGTCCAAGATATTGATAATGTTTTACTTGTGGTAGTTTCTCTTCATGTATGTTTATGTTTACCTCCTGTAAACAAATAACATAATTCATACCTTATTTCCAGTAAGCTGCGAGAACCGCCATATAGAGCCAACAGTTCTAATCGGTAATCTCATATTTTCCATTTTTTTTAATAATTGACTGGTGTATATATATTACATGGTTACCAAACTAGATAAAATAAGAAATGAGGAAACTAGAAAAAGAGTTGGTATAATATGATGTATTGAACATAGTGAGAGACAGCAAGTAAAATGATTCGGTCACCTTATGAGAATGAAGCCAAACCAAATACCGATAAGAGCATATAACAAAAGAATATCTGGCCGTAAGGCCAAAGGTAACCCAAGGAAACGGTGGATAGAAAACATCACGATAGCCTGGAACAAACATGGACTAAATGCAACCAGGGCACCACATCTGCCCTTGGAACAACAGCTTAAGCTTCCACTTCTACGCTTACCGGCAAGTGTGAGTGCGATCAACCATCATTCACCTTGGGATAGACAATGTATATATCTGCAGGGCACAAACATTTTTGTGAAAAGAAATAGTAAACATCTTTCTAATAATATTTCATTTTTATTTTCCTAGGCTACAGCGGTCAAGTAAAGTTTGACAAGCAGGGAAATGTGGTTGTTAAATACGTCATTAGTCAGATCCTTCCAGATAATCCAGTCAAACAGGTCCCTGTGAGGATTATAGACACGAGTGGAAAGTCGAACATAACTAAAGTTAATTCTATTTCTTGGAAATTCGTGGATTCTCTTAAAGCAGAATTCCCTTCAGATCTACTACCACCACCGCCTGTTACTTTAGAAGAAAACGACATTCCTGTTTCAGTATGTAGTCGACTGTGCGGGATTGGAGAGTATAAAATTCAGACTGACGAGCCATGCTGCTGGCAATGTCGCTTCTGCAGAGATAATGAAATCGTCACTACCAACAAGACAGCTTGTCAAGCTTGTCCATTATTTTTCTGGCCGGAGCGTATAACTAATTTAACAACTTGCAAAGAAATAGTTCCCGATTACCCAATATTCACAGACGTAGTCGTGATTTTTGAAAGTTGCACAAGCTGCATTGGAATTATAGCTGCAATTGGAGTCCTGTTTTCTTTTGGTTACTACAGGGAAGCTCGAATTATCAAAGCCGCGAGTAGAGAGCTAAGCTTTCTACAACTTTCAGCTATTGGAATGGGCTATGTAACCATGTTAGTATATGTGGCTCCTCCTACCCACATTACGTGTGTAATTGCGTATTGGCTGTTCTGCTTCTCATTTGCCTTGCTGTATGCTCCTCTTTTAGTCAAGGCTGTGAGGATTTACAGAATATTTAACTCAGCGTCTATGGGAACTAGGGGCCTGAAGTTCATAAGTCCGTTATCACAAGTAGTTATCTCATGCGCCATCGTTATGGGACAGGTATGTTCACTGCAAACTATTGTATAGCCATATCCAGTTACCATAATTGCTTTCTTTGCGGCATTTAAGTATCCATCAAAACTATCAATTTATACAATTAATGTAACTGTCCATCATACCATCAATTTAACTATCCATCATGCCATCAATTTAACTATCCATCATGCCATCAATTTAACATCATGCCATCAATTTAACTATCCATCATACCATCAATTTAACTATCCATCATGCCATCAATTTAACTATCCATCATGCCATCAATTTAACTATCCATCATACCATCAATTTAACTATCCATCATGCCATCAATTTAACTATCCATCATGCCATTAATTTAACTATCCATCATACCATCAATTTAACTTTCCATCCAGAGCATTATTTAACAATGCGTTCTACTATTCATATCCAATAGTAAACATTTGCACAATATTAGGAAATCGATATAGTCCAGTCAGTTTTTAGAGTGAGTCGATATACTAGGCCTTTGATTGTATGACCAACCATAAATTATGAAACATACTGGGAAGCATTGGCAGAGCCACACAATCTCACATGAGTAATTAAATGCAACACTAGGAACATCTGTTTGCATTGCTGGAGAAAATCTCCGACTGGTTCGAAGTCCATAAAGATATCAAAAAATGGCTACATTCTCTGGATGATTGGTTGGTTGCTGATCCAGCTGTCCATAGACTCATGCAAATTACCCGCTACATTATACATCCACATCTGTTTAACATATATGTAGAAAACATGCGGAATGTATGAGAGTTCCCACAATATGCACACTTTCAACATCCTAATATAGGATGGAAAACATATGATTCCAGAAATTAGGTAAGTATACGACAAATTACCTCAGTATAAAATAGCAAAGCTCAAAATATGTTCTCAATGGAGAAAAACAACTAAATAATGCAGTTCAACAGAAATTAACGTACACCTACAATAACTATTGGCGAACAACTAGTAAATGTCAACAACTTTAAATATCTTGTTTCAACCATTAACTTCACAGTTCATTGTTAAGCATAGATCAGAAAGAGATTAGCAATAACCCTATAAAAACATTACGGATTAAAAAGCTATGCCAATGGGCACACATAAAACAGCCACAGTTATCAAAACGATGTACTTTTACAATGGTGACATCTATTGTGAGACACTAGTAATGACATGCGCAACTGAAATTAAAATATCAGCATTTGAAATGAAACGCTATAGAAAGGTGATGATAGCAGCATGAGCAGAGATACAATCCAACATAGACGTCCGCAAAAAAAAAAAAGATTAGCCCCTAAAAAATCGAAGCTAACATATTATTGACGTGAAAAGACACAATGAATTAGGGAGATTAGTTATAGAGGTAAACGTTCCTTGGAGAAGAACAAGAGGCCGCTTAAGATGTTAACGGACAAAGGATGTTGAAGACCTTTTGAATATGCCACTGCAGTAAGCAGGACAGTTTGCACAGAACCAAGAGACTTACATAATGTCATTGAGCACAGTTTTTGAGAAGGACATGTTACAATACAGAAAACTGTATCACTGATCACATTATTAATCTACAATAGATCATAACGTCCATCACACAGTTCCTCACAGACACATCTTTCAATTCATCCAACAATCCATTCATTTATTCACCAAACCATACATTAGCTCTACCTTGAAACATATCCAGACACTCATTTTACCATCCATTTAGTGATCATCGAACCATAGCTCTCCATGCACAAATACACCTAACCACTAACTGTATTAGCCATCTAACCACTAACTGTATTAGCCATCTAACCAATAACTGTATTAGCCATCTAACCACTAACTGTATTAGCCATCTAACCAATAACTGTATTAGCCATCTAACCACTAACTATATTAGCCACCTAACCACTAACTGTATTAGCCATCTAACCAATAACTGTATTAGCCATCTAACCACTAACTGTATTAGCCATCTAACCACTAACTGTATTAGCCACCTAACCACTAACTGTATTAGCCATCTAACCACTAACTGTATTGTAATCTAACCACTAACTGTATTAGCCATCTAACCACTAACTGTATAAGCCATCTAACCACTAACTGTATTAGCAATCTAACCGCTAACTGTATTAGCAATCTAACCGCTAACTGTATTAGCCATCTAACCACTAACTGTATTAGCAATCTAACCACTAACTGTATTAGCAATCTAACCGCTAACTGTATTAGCCATCTAACCGCTAACTGAATTAGCAATCAAACCGGTAACTGTATAAGCCATCTAACCACTAACTGTATTAGCCATCTAACCACTAACTGTATTAGCCATCTAACCACTAACTGTATTAGCAATCTAACCACTAACTGTATTAGCAATCAAACTGATAACTGTATTGGCATAACCACTAACTGTATTAGCAATCTAACCACTAACTGTATTAGCAATCTAACCGCTAACTGTATTAGCCATCTAACCGCTAACTGAATTAGCAATCAAACCGGTAACTGTATAAGCCATCTAACCACTAACTGTATTAGCCATCTAACCACTAACTGTATTAGCCATCTAACCACTAACTGTATTAGCCATCTAACCACTAACTGTATTAGCCATCCAACCATGCATTAAACATACGCTTAATCTGTCAATTAAGAATAAATCTAACCATCCATCCATCTGGTTATCCATTATTCTAACAATCCCACTAACTATTCAGCTAACCATACATCCAGCCATCCACCCGCTTAGCCATTATTCTCACAAGCCAACTAACTATTCATCTAATCACACAAGGTCGTAGATACAGCTTTGCCAAAGAGAAGAGCCATATCTCCTCTGGGGTTACCTTCCACAAAACCTAATCGTGTTTTATTTACTCGTATGACGATTCTTCTTGAGGAAAGCTGTGAAATATGGTGAGGGGGAGAAGAGTTTACCGTTTTACTTGCCTTCTAGTTTTAAATTCCATGTCCTATTTCCCCTATCTATGGGCCTGATCTATCCATCTAATTGTTCTTCTAATCATATGTTCAGCCATTATTCTAACCAGTCGTCATTCTAATCATTCCTCTAACTCATATATATTTATATATGTTTGTAATTCGATGTTCTGTATCAATCATCAACAAGTACCATTCTGAAATATAATCTATAGGCATAAGTTGTGCCCTATGACTGTACGGTCTAGCATTTCCTAGCAGTCTATAATAACGATTCGACTGAAGGGAAACAGTACTAAGAAAAACATAACATTAAAATATATTGCGGATGATTGCACTGAAAGCGACCAATGAAATAAATATATTACATTTTGGCAATTCTGAAAATATGGAAGATACGAATATCTTATTATCAGTACATGATGTCAACGGTACATCTCAATGACATCTGCACCAATGGTACCTACTTGGTGACATGTGTGACAATGACACAACTGGATGACAAGTGTGCCAATGACACAACTGGATGACAAGTGTGCCAATGATACATCTGGATGACAAGGGTGCTAATGGTACAACTGGATGACAAGTGTGCTAATGATTTAAATACATGTTGAATCCGTTCTCTGGTTATTGGAAACTGTCATGAAACTAGGAGAGAGTCAAATCACTAGACCTTCAGAAAATCTTTTTGAATCCTAGAGCAAGCTGCCAAAGATAGAAATAGTAATAATATAATAATAATAATACCCATAACCCGTAAGTTTCGAAGGGGCACCACACTGGATACATCAGCACAAAATTAAAATCTCTCCAAACAACTTTCGCCTGTCATATTGGTCGCGGAGAATGAGCACAGTGGACCCAATCTTGGCAAAAACAACTTGGAACAGCACATAGATGTAAACCTACCATCCTTGGTGGTATGACCGTTATTTTATGGCTCTGGCGCCTGGTTGGTGGAAAAATCCACAGACTTCCCTGCAATGGGCGTGAGCTCATGGACCGCTAGATCAGCAATTAACCAAACAACACAACATTCGTGACTCGTTATAACAATACAAATCAACTCGACCTTAGTGGGCTCCTCTCATGAGTACTTAGTGAGTACCGTGTTCGCTTGAGTAAGCGGAAGACTGCAGTAAAACTATGCACCGTATGGTAAATAAATCATACATAATAGGGGTAACGTGGTAGTTCTACGGTAAAAAAAATACACCGAATCGACTTTTCGACTAAAACATATTTATCAAGCCAGCGACAGATACACACAGAATGGAATAAAATCCAGGAATACCTGCCAGTGTTGAATTAGAAACTGACAGGGATGAAAATTATACATAACAAAGAAGAAAACAACGGAAATATAGAAGTTTACATGTCGCGAAAAAAAACTCTTCATACAAGAAAAATGCAAAATTAAAAGCAAAAGTATAAATAATAATATTTATAGAGATTATGTCATGCAGGTACAGCTTATTTCTAAGTATACTCACTAATATAATAAAATAAAAATGCTAAGTTTGTATATGGTGTTATTACAGACACACAAAATGCTAGGAATTAACAGCTACCAATAGTAGGATGGATATTATATTGTTACAATAGTAAGTTGGATGTTATATGATAGCACAAATAGAATACGTTTATTTGACAAATGCTGGGAAGACAGAACTTGGAATTCTTTTCCATAAACGGAAAAATTGATGGAACGGAGAAAAGGTGTAGAGTTAGCAACCAAGAGGCAATTATACGAGCAGCTTTGAAAATTGGAGATAACCAGACTTCTAAAATTTGATGACACGAGACGACAAAAATGAAAGAAGAACGAACTTCTAATGTAGTCCTCAAATGAAAGTTAATAACATTGTCTCTCTAACCAAACGGATTGTCAATACATAAATGATGTCATTATTTATAATTATCATTACTTCGGACAACATTTAACTCAGAGGTGTTGTTTTATTTCTCCTCAATTTCTTGTAGGAACAATAGGCTTGTGCTAGAGGTTGTGGTGGTAGCAGTATCAGTAGTACTAGTAGTAGTATTAGTTAGTGGTAGTAATAGTATTAATTAGTTAGTAGTATTAGTAGCAGCAATAGTAGCAGTAGTTGTTGCAGTAATAGTAGTATTAGGTATCTAGTAGTAGTAGTAGTGCTAGTATTACTTTATAGTAGTAGTAGTAGTAATAGTTAATAGTAGTAGTAGCAGTAGCATTGACAGTAGTAGTACTAGTAGCAGGAGGAGTAGTAGTAGTAATAACAGAAGTAGTAACTTTAGTAGTAGCAGAATCTGTAATATTAGTAGCAGCGGTAGTAGTAGTAGTAGCAGTAATAGTAGTAGTAGTAGTAGTAGTAGTAGTAGTAGTAGTAACAGTAGTAGTAACAGTAGTAGCAGTAGTAGTAGCAGTAATAGTAGTCGTAATAGTAGCAGAAATAGTTGCAATAGCGTCAGTAGTAGTAATTGTAATAGTAGGAGTAGGGGTATTAGTTCATTAGCAGCAGTGACAGTAGTAGCATGAGTGATTGTCCTTATAAAAGTATGAGATGATGATGCTATCAATGTTATTATTTCTATAGAACATACAATTTTTTACCTTTTGCTTGTCTTCAATGCAGGTTTTGATCAGCATACTCGTGACTGGCATAGAGAAACCCACAGCAATCCTGACACAACCTGTGAGATCCGAGCCATTTGTGGAGCTCTCCTGCGATATAACTCTGCCGGGACTAGTCTCTTTCCTCGCATACAACCTTACCCTCGTTCTTCTATGCTCTATTTTCGCTTTCAAGACCAGAGCATTGCCTGATAACTTCAATGAGTCTCGTTTCATGTCAATGTGTGTGGCGACGACACTTGTCATATGGTTGGCGTTCATACCCACGTTTCTAACTTCAAGTCGGCAATATCTCAAAACGTTGTTGTTGACTTTAGCGCTACTACTGAACCACTCAATAGCGTTGGTGTTTCTGTTCGTATCTAAACTTTACGCTGTAATTTATCTCCAGAATGAAGTCGGCGATCTGACGCATACTATAAGATCACATGAAGTGTTGCGTACACGATCAAGAAACAGTTATACTTGTAATGACTTCAACGGCAAATTGGATATGGAACAGTCTCCGATTCAAACTTGAAGGGGTGTTGTTAGGTGGTCCTGTAGCAAGTCTGTAGGTGGCCCTGTATCAGATCTGTAGGTGGTTCTGTTAGAGGTGTATAGGTGGTCCTGTTGCAGGTCCATATGTGGTCCTGTAGCAGGTCTGTATAATTATAAATAAAATGTTGAAAGATTGAAAAGGTACAGATAATTGACTTCATGGTATTTGCATTATGTCATACATGCGCCGTTGTTCTCAACCAAGTGGTTCACCGCCTGCCGAGAGTACCACTAATAGCACGTAAATCCGTAGCTTTAAATGTTAATCCCAATGAATCACGAAAAATCTACTTTATAATCAAGACGTCGCGAGCGGTTTTCACATCCATAGTTTCCTAAGCACATGGAGAATGGCTTACTCACTACGCCAGAGGGAACCACGTCTCAAAGTGTAACAACAGAAAAACAGTATTTTTCGTAGTTAAAATATTGCTGCACCAAATAGTCTTCTTGAGTCAATCAGAAGTTGGAAGACTGAAAATAATTCGGATGACAACACTAGATTAAAAATTGAGAAAAATAATAAGCAGCTGAAATACAACACAGAAAATAACAGGGGTCAGAGATGCTAGTCACTGGCATATTAATACAGAGTGCCATACGCAGTGTGTAATTAGTCACTGACATACTGAACCAGAGTGTCATACGCAGTGAGTGAATAGTCACTGAAATATTGATCCAGAGTGTCATACGTCATACGTAGTAAGTGAATATTCACTGACATTGAACCAGAGTGTCATACGTAGTGAGTGAATAATCTTTGACATATTGATCCAGAGTGTCATACGTAGTGAGTGAATAATCACTGACATATTGATCCAGAGTGTCATACGTCATACGTAGTGAGTGAATAATTACTGACATATTGAACCAGAGTGTCATACGTCATACGTAGTGAGTGAATAATTACTGACATATTGAACCAGAGTGTCATACGTCATACGTAGTGAGTGAATAATTACTGACATATTGAACCAGAGTGTCATACGTAGTGAGTGAATAATCACTGACATATTGATCCAGAGTGTCATACGTCATACGTAGTAAGTGAATATTCACTAACATTGAACCAGAGTGTCATACGTAGTGAGTGAATAATCACTGACATATTGATCCAGAGTGTCATACGTCATACGTAGTGAGTGAATAATCACTGACATATTGATCCAGAGTGTCATACGTCATACGTAGTGAGTGAATAATCACTGACATATTGATCCAGAGTGTCATACGTCATACGTAGTGAGTGAATAATTACTGACATATTGAACCAGAGTGTCATACGTCATACGTAGTGAGTGAATAATTACTGACATATTGAACCAGAGTGTCATACGTAGTGAGTAATTAGTCACTGGCATATGTTTCTATTCGTTCGTTCTCAAACCCACATCTCTCCCTCTCTTATAGCAGTACAATGTTTCTTGCACATTTCTCGCAAGATGTACTACAGTGAACGGAAATGCATTGCGTAGCCGTTTTATTTTAGCCAATGACCCAACACATCCGAGTGATTAGTCACTGACATTAACCAAGAGTTTCATGTATAGTGAGTGATTAGTCACTGAGATACTACCGCAAAATGTCATGTCGCAGACATTAATTATAAACTCTTATCTATGACAGATAGATCTTGCAACATGCTTAACTCGTCGTATGCTTTTTCGGTTTACTGGATCGGCAGATGAATCTCTTAAGTGGCAGCACTTTCAATGGGCTACTAGAACTATTATTATACATACTCCTCTACTTCCACTAAAAAAGACGAAAATACTATGTGGATGACAGGAGTGTATATGTTTACTGCTGTCAGTTCATCAAATCACTAAGTGGCAATTTGTGACGGCTTATTAGAGATCAAGAGTTAATCAAGAGTGCAAATCTACCAGCCAAAAACATCACCAGACCATCTTTCAGAATAATATTAAAAGATATTTGTAGTTTAACAAAATATCAAAGATTAATGTTGTTTAACACAACATCAAAATATTATGTTGTTGTTGTCGATATGCAAATGATGTTGAGTATTTCTACTTTCTGGCAGCAAAATGTCATTCTTAAAAATTGTACCATACCGATTGTGTGCCGTTGAACGGATTGGTTGGGGTGTAAAGGGAACGCATTGCTCTTGGTGTACCCAGGGTTAACAGATAACCAAGATCCCAAAAGTGCCTCCTCGTGGCGCACACTGGTAACAGAAATACAGCGGCTCATGCTGATTCTGGCTAAACCTTTCGGGGATCGTGTCCATGAATGTGGAAGTAACAGATGGAAAGAGATTTGACCGTAAAAAGACAGGCAATATGTTCGACACTTCTGTGCTAACACATGCAGCAACACTATCGACACACAGTGAAGCTAGTAAGTTCGGTAGAAGCATTGGAGAGTGGCCAATGTAGTCGGTACGAAGCAGGCAGATGTCCCAAAAAAAACAATAAGTAAGCTGATAAAGATGCACAGCGCTAGAGGGCAGCGTCATGTGCAAAGAGCACGGAAAACGCTTCGATCAAATCGGACATTGTTTGCTCGAGACAAGCTTCTAGTTACCGGTGATCCCAGCCTGGGTCCAACTCTACAGTCGAGTCTTTACTACACCATAAGCATGCTCGCGGAGAAAAAAGGTTCAGTACCCGATGGTCACAGGCATAGCAGTCCGATGTGATAAGTACTGTTCAGCTCTAGAACATAACGCGCCCCTACCGTCCTTAAATATGTGTAAAGATTCAGACTTGGACGAGGGGCGCATGAAGTTGATGAGCAACACTTCGGCTAAGAAGGCGAACGAGCCCGAGCCCAACTATTCTGTCAAGTTCTTCCTAAACCGGAACCAGGCTTGAGGACGAGAAAAGGTTCAGTACCCATTTAGTACAGGCACAATACGTCTAATTGCACGAGGCAAGTTCACTGGCTGCGGAACGCCTCGTGCAGGACAGACTTGAAGGACAGACGTGAAGGACAAACTTTCTCAGCGTAGAGTCAGTACACATTCGCTGCCTGGTGACAGATAGGAAGGCTGTCTAAGGCTAGGGTTGCCCACCAAAATTGTCAAGGCATGCCGAAATCGGATGTGCTAGGCCTACATGGCGCATAACGGTTGTACAACGTAATCATGCTCCCGGCGGAAATCGCACGGATATCCATGCTGGTTATAATGGAGCGAACGCAAAACAAACGGATTGGTTCAATTCCCGTTAGACTCCAGAAATTAAAATCAAGAGCCAAAGCACTGAACTATAACTATGACAACACACCGTTTCACAGTTTCTATTTTATGATTTACAATTCTCGTGTCACTTACATCTGTTTTTGTTCATGATAACTACTGTAAATCAGTTCTTTTATTCGAATGATACGGTAAATCAAGAGTCATACGCTTAGCCTAGAAGTGACAGGTATGTCTAGAACATGCTTGGTTTCTTTATGTGTTCAACCAATTATTATTGCGGTACTACTCCTGCATTTTTTTTTCACCACATCGTGATTTTTTTTATCAGACCTTTGGATCTTGGGTTATTTTCGAAGAATCTGGGATTCTTTCCTTTCTTTATTAATGTTTATCGAACAATGTTTCATTATTCTGTAGATAGATATTTCACACCCATAACGGAACATACACGTCAAATGCATGGAGTTTCGTAACAGCTGCCCTAAAAAAGGAACTTTATCTACTAAGGCGGTTTTTTTGTGAGACTCTCAGGGTTTGAAATGCGGTGTTGCTAAAAGTGAAAATTTTGGAGGACGCTGAAGAATTATGGTCAACCAGCAGAGGACCGGTACTGTCAGCAGAAGTGTGATGGTGGATATACTCAGTGAGAGATTGGATCAACTATGGACGTGTCCAGTTTGTAGTGATGATAATCCGACGACCAACTAACTATCGAACTACATGAACTGTGGGTGTATATATTAACGAGATCTGTTAGGGAGATACAACATCTATGGGTTTGCAAGGGTTAAATGGTATTTGTTCATAATAAATATCCAAATATTTCACAATGTGTTGGCTGAACTATTTGTTAATTTTATTATACGACATTAAGAAAATGCGTATATGGACCACTAAATCAGCAACTATATTTTTACATTTGTGTATTTCATTAATTCCAGTGGCTTCACGATTTTAACATTGTATCTTTGAGCGAACTGAACAATTTTTAGATTGAATGGAAATTGCTGCTAAATGCAAGAATTCATTGCAAACATTGACTATAGCACGTTTCATTGGTTTTTTTCTCAAACAAATGTAATTATCTGTTTAATGTATCTGACGTATTAATGCCATTTTTGAATATGATGCAACGTATTTAAATTTTCTGGACTACATTCTGCTGGAAATCTAGTAGGACCATTGTTCTGCCACAAGAGAGATCAAGTTAAAGTTTGAGAATGAATGCTGAAGAAGAAGAAGAATATGATGTTAGACCAATAAATGTATACTTAGTTTTTCTGCATCATGTCCAATATTTATTTACGAAAGAAATCCATTGCGCTTTTTCGGCATACTAATTATTATGTATCAAGAAATGACATTTGACAACTTCAGACGCTTTCTGCGTGTTTATTAAGCCCAGGTGTGTCTATTATTACAACAATGTGTTCACCATGTTTGCATAAGGATACATGTTGAAGATAATCTATTAAATTATTATCATCATCATGTGCCATGCCAGCTGGAAATGCGATCACAGCTGTCCACAGCTATCTGTCTCCAGTACCATGTATCAAGATCGTTGTTGTTTCCCTGCCGTACCAAGTTGTTAAACTAATATTTTCTCACATTATCGCCCTCTTTCTCTGTTGCCTTCAATCTTGCCTATTGTAACTATGTTCTCCCAACCTTCCTGTCTCATGAAGCGGCAACAAAATAAATATAGTCTTTTTCTTATATTATTGATTAAGGTACGCATGTGGTTGCCTCTGTGGGTCTCACCGATGACCCACTAGACATACGATCCGTGCACCAGAAAACCTTAGTGGATGACATGCCGTTATATTGGGGTTATCTTCTTATAGAAGCTTCATGGCATGTCATCTATACAGTTACGATTTTGTTTTGTTGTTGAAATGTTTTCCATGTTTGCCTGAATATATATGTGGTTGGGAGGGAGCCAGAGATGTACTGTGCAGCACTGAGGAGGAGGAAACTGACATCACTGTTTTTCCTATGGATGAGGCCCATCATAGAGGCACAGTGACTCAGGACGTGACAATCCTTTTGATTTGAACATTTGGTTGAATGCCTGGAGCTATAGAGAAGTTCGGTATAACCAGTAGTCAATTGGTGGCGGAGAATGAGCACAGTGAACCCTATCTTGGCTACAGTGGCTAGGCGCAGTGCATAGGTTGAAACCTACCTTCCTGGAGGTGTGATAGTTATTCTCTGGCTCTGTCCCGGGGTGGGCCGAAAATCCACAGACTTCCCAGCAATATAATGTCATCTAATTGCATTAGATCAAAGGGCATGAGCCTATGGACTGCTGGATCAGCAACCAACCAACCAACCATTGATTAAGGTCATTTTCGCTATTGACTCTTTCAACACCACAACATTAGTTTCTCTGGCAGTCTATGGTATTCGTAGCATTCATCTATAGAACCACATCTCTATTGCCTGCAATTTCCAACTGTCCAATTTGTTATTGTCCACGAGATCCCTGACTTTATTTGATCAATTTCTTTCCTTACCTCTCCTTTACTACAAACCTACCAGATCGAACAGTTTTCTTCTTTATTCCTCTTCTCACCCTAGTTCATGGTGTGACCTTTGATTCTTTCAACATCAACGCCTACGCCACCTTTACTACGATGATTCTGACTTTTTTCAGCACATCCACGGCATGCTCAACATCCTCCGTTGCCGCTTGTACCGGAATAACGTCCTCCTTTCAGGTGTGCATCGCGTTCTTCCCATCTTCAGTATTGTTGCCTCATCTCTCACCACTCGACTCTTCTCTCCTATTACTACCCTTTTTGCTGCTTCATCATTATGCTTCTTATGCTTTACACATGTGAGTCTACTGCAGTGAATTGCTTGGACTGGACCTGCATCATAAAAAAAGGTAGGGGATGCGGCAGTGGTGGATACACCAGGGGACTAATAAGCTGCTCCTGGACCAGGGGACCCACTGTGTGTTATAAGAGAGATGTTCCTGTATCCTTTGTCATCACCCTTCCACACTCTCTTACATGAAGGTTTACGTGAATCTCGTATCATGAATCCCTGTTGTGAATCTCGTATCATGAATCCCTGTTCTACCCTCTATGGTTTATCAGATCTCACTGGGTAATGGCTTGATGTTCAGTCATACTACTTACAGAAGGATATGTACGCTCTCACATGTTGTACCACCCGCTTGATTCGTACTGCTAACCTTGGGCATACATCTAGTGGTCTACTTTAGCCTCGGCGGGCAGGCTACCACGATAACTGCCTATACGTTTTGTATGGTGTACTACTATCTCACCCAACTACATCAGTTAGCAACGCCTAAAAACGTTTTATGATTCTCGGCTGACATATCAGGATCAACGACAGTGGTCCCTCATATGCGCTACATTTGGTCCAACGTGAAGTACGAGCAAAGCTTACCAACGGGTTGAGACGTACATTTTATCTACCATTGACATGAACCTCTGTTTATAGGATATGTTCCACTGTAGATGGTTCACACAAAGGTATTGTGTGGTGTGTTCTGGTCCTGTCGACTGATCGTTGCTCCTTATAGATGAGCTAATGAAACGGTGAAAGAAATAACCACCAACGGATTGTGTGTGACGTGCAGCTAGCTCAACCTAGATACATGACATTCGGATATGAAATCTGTCATATTTCCCACAAAAGACCTAAAAAGATACCCTTTGTTGTGTTTGTAATTCGGTCCATCTGTCGTTATGCTTAATAAAGATCTGCCACCCCGACCCACGCATATGGGACCCACGACATCGACTAGTTAATTCTGACTGCCGGCCTTAGCCCATGTGCTATATATACACTGTGTATGTCCTGGCTGATGGTTCGAGGCTTGCTTTCCTCCGTTATAGCTACATATTCATCCACGCTTCTCCTTCAACCACAAATGGATTCCTTCGTCGGAACTGTCTTCTCATTCCTTCTTTTTATCACTAACTACCCACTGTTTTTATAGTACCACCTAACTCTAAGACATTTTATAGTGATAACCTCTTACAACGTCTGTGACGGTTTCCTTTGCCTAGTAGTGTTTATTGGGGTACCTCCCTTCTCTTCCCCCACCCTCTGCATGTTCACGCCATTCGGCGTGTCTCTGTTATATTTCTACACAGTGGTTTTCAGAATGTATTTTTCATCTGTTTTTTCTAACTAGGCAAGTGAGTACTTATTAACGAGAACATTGATCCGTGACGCTTGTTCATAGCTCTGCATTCAATGTTATCTTTCATTTACACATCTTACAGTAAATCTTTCATGTACACACGTTACACGAAATTTCCTAGCTTCAGTGATACTTTTTAGGTGTGAATGTAGCAATCGACAATTAGTGATACAATGATACAGCAGTAAAACAGTGTAAGGGGAAAGTGTAAGTACATACATAATGTCAATACTGTTTAGCCAATTTGTATGTCGTCCCCCCCCCCCCAATTCCTTGCCAAACTTTTTCGGAACATATAGATCACAGTATACAATACAGACTCTATCAACGTTACATCAATACGGTCCTCCTCAATGAAAATACACAGAACAAAATAGTAAAATCACAAATAAACTACACTACAAACATTTAGGAACAATAATCCAAGATAACACTGGCCTACGCACAATAAATACCTCATGTACTATCATAGAGACGCATTTTTCAAGTTGTATTCGATATCGACACAAAGTATACTTCTTCTTCTTCAGCGTTCATTCTCAAACTCCCGCTGGATCTCCCTTACAGCACGGTCCTACTAGATTTCCGGCAGGATGTATTCCAGAAAATGGAAATGCGTTGTGTCGCAGTTTTATTTGCGCCAATGGCTCGACACATCCGTCTTCGGCGGTAATACAAATTATACAGAAAGTGACCAATAATAACCACTGAAAAAGTCAACCACCGTCACTTTAGAAGGATAATACCCTATGACTTCACAAGATTGTATTTCAAGACCTCGTCAAAAATTTTCCACTTTCGATTTCCATAGTAAGACTGTGAAACATTGATTTCCCCAGAAAATTTCAGAGGATGAGATGTGAAGGTGTACAAGACCTTGTTTCAGTTACCTCATGTGAAAAACAAATCTACGTCATTAATTCTGGCTGATCTGACTGGCCAGATTTTAGCGTATGTCAATTTGCATTTACTTTACGTCGCCCGCCAATGCGAAGCACTGATTTAAAAAAAAATTTAAACAAAAAATATTTACAAAATCAAAGTGAATTAGAGGCTACAAAAATAAGTTTCTGAGAAGAATGATCAAAAATACCATAGACAGGTAAGAAAACGAATGCAGGAGTTCTCATTGGTGCTGGCGTAAAAAGATAATTCCTATCAAACATTAGTGGCAGACAGTCAAGATTTCTAGGGCATGTGCTGAGAAGAACACAGCTTGTACACTTAATAACCACTGGAAAGATCAAAGAGAAAAGAGATAGGGCACGACAAAAAGAAAAGTTGCTAGATGCACTAGTATTGTGGTACGGTAGAAGTTCACCAACCGAGCTTCTTGACAACACAAGAGACAGAGAGTAGGGGAGAAACATGATCTCCTACGCCATTTGGCACGGCATTTGATTGATTGATTGATTGATCACTCGAAGATTAGTCAGTCCACCTTTGTGATCAGTTGTAAAGCCCTACAATTTAATAAAGCGGGGACAGGTGTCAGTCGTACCTAGGGCCAGCCTGTATTAGATAAAACAAAGATTACTTAATTATTATATTTTGTATTAAAAAAAGGCACATACCTTTTGACAACAACAAATTGAGTGCACATGAATAGTCCTAAGTAGAAAGTGTTTAAACGTGAAAACATTTTATCCACCCATACACATAATACCAATAGAGGACACAGTTCACTTTCTACTAGAGGCCGAATGGTCACTCAAGTCATTTTCCAAGATAGTCACGTGCTGATTCCTAAGGAACTGGTGCGGGAAGGGGTGGAATTTTCACACAGTTTATGGCTTAATTTAACCCCCCCCCCCCTCAAGCGAACTTATCCTGACCAATCCAACATTTTCCGTGGTTGTCGTGGCTGGATGCACAAAGTATAGGCAAAGTGGACAATAAACTGTGACCATCAGAAATATAAGACATGTTAGCTCTTTGGAATCATCCTTCAAAGTAACGCAAGTACATTTTCTAGCGATTTTCATTGGTCATTTTGTGTAAACTTTGTTTCGACACCCAATGAAAATCATTGAAAAGTCAAACTCTATCATCATAGAAGAATAATTCCGATCAAAGCACAACAGTGTATTGTCGAGTAACACAAATGAACAGACACTTCAGCCAAGATTCAGTTACCCTGGCATTAGCTCGCTAAAGACTAAACGAAGATGGCCTTTTATCAACGCATCCGCTGACCTAGTTTAGAAAAGTAGGACATTCACAGCGTTAGTTTGCAGAATGTATGAATGACTAGATTATAAGACATATTGGCTAATGGAAAATCAAGCCTTCCTTATGACACCTCTGATTATTCCAATTATATATATATATATATATATATATATATATATATATATATATATCACTATTACTGTGTATAACAATGAAAATAAGGCGAATAGTTAAATTAGTCATTTTGGAAGATTTGATTTCCCATTGGCCAACAGGTCTTTATATTCCAAAGGTCATTGCAGAAAGTGTTAGTGGATTGTTCGTGTATGTCATGCTGACCAAACGTTGCACATCAAGGTTTCTAGAAGCCCAGCTTATTAAGCCCACTTTAACTATAAAACCAGGGAAGAGCAAAGAATAAGATCACGTAACATGTATTGCATACCGTCAGATGCGACTGAGAAAGGTTGGCTCTCAAATCTCTTGAAAGAACAAAGTTATTAAAACTTGCATGGTGACCTTGTATATAAAGGCGCAGATATTGCAGCCCAACTAGATCACAGTGCATCCATTTCTCCGAATACATTCTACAACCAGCAGAAGATTTAACATGAACTCCGAAAAATAATAAAAGACTCCTCATCATCACCATCAGGTGCCATGCCGGCTGGCGTAGGCGGTTATGGCTCTCCACCCACAGTATTATGTATCAAAGTCGTTGCTATTTCCTTACCGTGCCAGGTTGTCAAACTGTCTAATATTTTCTCACGTTGTCGCCCTCTGTCTCTGTTGCCTTCAATTTTGCCTGTTGTGACTATGTTCTCTAAACCTGCCGTCTCATGAAGTGGCCAAAAAAATAAGATTGCCTTTTTCTTATATTGTTATGGTCCGCTTCGCATTTGACTCTTTCAACACCTCTACATTAGTATTTCTGGCAGTCCATGATATTTTCAGCATTCTTCTGTAGAACCACATCTCTGTTGCTTCTAATTTTCCACTTTAGAAGACTCCTACACGCAAAATAAAACAGGCCTCTCATTAAACTTCCGCCGGTGCTAAGTGTTAGTATACTGCTGCTGAGAGCTGACATATAATCACATATTGTTATTGTTATAATATGCAACAGTGATAACTAAATATACAAGAACAATACATTCCTTTCGGTTTTTTCCTTTAATGATTAGGCCACATCAATTCGTAATTTCACGTAACATGTTTTCTGTGGCTAACATCATAGACATCAATGATCCAGTCTGTATGTAATAGTAAAAAAAACACCTTCAATACAATAATCAAATATATATGTGCTAGAAGGTAAAAATCAAATCTACCACGTATAATAGTTATGTGCTAGATACACATAAATTAATTGTGTGGTCTCTGGTCTACTTTACAAAAATGTCAAGTTTATTTTGTGATATATGCTCTAGTTTAGATAACATCAAGTTAATGTTTGAATCTCAAACTTCTGATTTAAATAAATATTAACTAAATTTTGTGATCTCTGTATTCCAGTTAAAACACCAAATTAATTTTCTTATCTTTATACTCTCGTTCTAGTTTAGATGACCTTTATATTAGTTGTACATATTAGATAAATTAGATATTAGATATTAGATATCTTATTTAGATAAATAACATCTATATAATGTGGACTTGATATATTTAAACATACATATATAAGCGGCTACGTGTAACCTTGATGTTTTTGTTTGATTAAAACATCAAATTATTTGTGCAAGGTTTATGTGCTAGCATAAATGAATAACAAAGTACTAGCAGCACCAGTTCCTCCTACTAGATCTTGTGGACGCAAGTTCCTGACAAAATTGGCAGCTGCTGTGGCATGTGCATTATCTAGTGGAGCCATGGCTGCATGACAAAATGCTTGCCAACCCTGGAGAGTAAAGAGAAATTACATTTACATTAACTGGACTTTGTGGTTTCACGGTGAATGACATATGTCGTAGTTTTAACATGAACGGAATATGTTAGTCCGCCATTGTTTTAACATGTGACACGCCGTGAGCTGTTTGCATTCTCAGAATCCCGTTAGTTATCAGTATGAAATCCGGAGAACAAAATGCATGGTGTACTGAATTTAATCTTCTTCTTCTTCTTTTCTTCCTCTTTTACCCTTTACGGGTGTCGAGGGTGATACAATGTTCTTGTTCTCGCTTTTCTGGCAGCTTCAGATAATGTTATTTGGTGTTCGTGTAATGTCTCTTTGATGTTGTCGATCCAGCGTACTCTAGGTCTACCCTTGGCTCTTCTTTCTGCTTCTCCTCTCTTCGTATATGCTTTATAAACTAATGAATCACACGGCATTCTTTCCAGATAACCATTGTATCTGTTAGTGGCCTGAATTTAATCATGGATGTGATATCTGCACATTTCGCTGCGACATTCAACTTCAGATTGATATCCGTGGAGCAGTTGTTAAGCAATTATCACTGTGACGTCGCTATAGAATCGGAGGCTCCTATGATTATCACTTTAATTTACAGAACTACGTGCTCTGAATGGTACAAAACTACATGGATGCTACAAACAAAGTGTTGCTATGAGAGAAACAGAGTACGTATTAGATAACCCGAGAACAATCAGGTCAATTATCTACACTTTGTGAGCCCATTTTGTGACAGAAAACCAAGGGTTTCACACTCCTTTGTTTCCTCTTACGACATGCATGATTTGCGATAGTTTAGTTTTACTCGTCTTTGCTTATTTTTTTGTCCCATCAAAACATGAGCGGCAACTGTTTCTTCAAAAGAGACGAGAATCAATTCCCTGTTACCAACGTTAAAAGTGGGCATTACTGTGCCAGAGAGATAGATGGCAATGTGTGAATTGGAGAGTCAAACAAATATTCATAAATTTTCCTATATAGGAAGAAATAAAATGAAAGATAAAAAGAACACACACACAAAAAACATTAAACAACAGATAAAAGACAACATATACTAAAATTAAAATAAAAACATGTAAAGAAACACAAAAACTTATCGGAATTTAGAAATCATTCAAGGAAACATATGATTAAATATACATGGTATATATTAATGTGAATCAACAAAGAAATAGAAGCAACCGGTAATCAAACAGGGGGGAACCGTGTGTGTTGGCAATTCTTTACATACAAAGAAGATCATGGAATTGAAAAAGGTCCAGTTAGATTTGTTTGTTCGTGAGTTCTCAGATGGTGGATGAGTCCAATCCGGGCTCTGAAAGCAGGCTGCAGTGTGAACAAGAATGTTGTAGGTCTTGAGATGAGGGGAAACAACCTGACCTCTACTTTCTGTTTTATCTCTTCTGATTCATCTGCAGTATTCTTCTTCTTCTTTTTCTGTGTTCGTTCTCAAACTCCTGCAGGTTAGCAGGATGTAGCCCAGAGAACGGAATGCTTTGTGTCATGCTTTACATCATTGCTGCGATTTCTGCCCTTTCGGCCTGACACGTCCGACTTCAGCATGGCTTTGGGTCACCGACCCTACATAGGATGGGACAGCCAACTCCATCCCATAACCTCCTTAGTCGCCTTTTACGACATGCGTGGACGGTAAACAGTGTTGCTATTCTTTGCTCCGCTTTCGGGCCCCGGCAACACACGGACAGTATTATATTCGGTTGAAAGTTGAAAGCTGTTAATACCCGTACTTTTCTGACCATACCAGGCCGGTCCGCAGAGTTGTAGTTCCCAAAGAGCCTTTGGCCAATCCTACAGTGCTTGATAGATCTATTTTAATGGTACTTGAGAAGGTATTTTTCCTATACTACACCCGAATGCTTACGTAAACACAATTGACCATATAACATACTCTTTGAAAGAGACGCGTCTGGTATCTGGAAGACAACGGCTACAATTAAGTTGAGACATGACCAATAAGACGCGGACGTAAGATGATAAACATCTTAGACATTTCGCATATCTGTGAATCATCAGATATGCGCGCACGAAAGAATCAGTGCTTAGCAGCTTGAGAAAGAATGCATGGGAACGCAAGTGGGTGAGACCTAAGATCCAACACACCCATGGTGGAATAAAGAGACAGAGCCAATATGGCTACTCAAAAAGCAAGCGATAAAGGATTGGCAACGCATTAGGAAACAAGCAAACATCACACTCAGTGATAGACTGGAGGCACAGAGTGTAATCACGAAGACAATAGAGTCTTTTAAACAAGTTGCTGAAGTAGCAAAGAAGATGTGTTGGAATAAATTTACCGAGGAGGTCACGGCGGACAAAGCATTACACACGTTTTGGAAACTACATAGGTCAATGAAGCGGAGAACGGCATCGAAACCCAGTACAAGCGTGAGGGACGACACAGGGCAGACATTGATATCAGATGATATGAAAGGCAGAGCTTTCTTTGATAAATATCTTCGGCAAACTAATCAGGGTGACTTAGATCGGCGCAAAGAAATGCTGCATATCCTGACATCCATCACGGATTTTAGGGCCAGAGAAGACCAGCTTGCAGATGTTAGGGAAGTGCGGCTGGCTATTGGGAATGCATCCGATGGCGCTCCAGGTCCGGATGGGGTCAGGTGCGGCTTACTCAAAGACATTGGGGAGAATATGCTAGCTAAAATAACAGACGATTATAATGCGAGTCTGAGAACAGGAGTGGTGCCAGAGGAGTGGCTACATGGCTATCTTGTACCCGTGCCACAACCAGGCAAAGATTCTACGGACATAAAAGGTTATCGCATCATCACACTGCAGAATGTGTACGGTAAGATTCTGGGGCGAATTGTTGCTAGACGCATGGCCAGGGAACTGGAGATAAAAGGCATTCTCCCAGATGGCCTAGGTGCATGCAGACCTAGACGAGACGCGGTCACGGGTGCAGCAGTTCTTGCATATTAAGTTTATGAAGGTTTTCAGAACAAAGAAGAATCTGCAGTGCAGCGATAGACCTGGAAGATGCATACAATAGAGTTAGCTACACCCATCTCATTAACATGCAAAGGGAACAAGATATCCACCCCTGGATCATACGCTGGATAGGAAATGTGCTGATCCGTAGAAAGGTCGTTCTGAGGTGTGGATCCTGGACGTCTGAGATCAGAACAATGGCATCTGGTCTTCCACACGGATCTCCTCTGTCCCCAGTACTGTTTAATGTGTGTTCATTGAGAGCTGCTCGTTTGCAAACTCCCAGCAATTGTGGAGTTCTAACATGCGCTGACGATGTCCTACTATACGGCATGGGCGGGGGCAGAATAGATGTCGTTGACAGTGTACAGAATGGACTAGATCAATTGTCGATATGGTGCAGAACATACAGCACTGTGATAAATCCCACGAAAGCAAAGGTCGTCTGGTACTCCTTAAATAATAATCTGGTCAATGACACACTGCCAGCTGCTGGTTGCATGGGCTCATTCGTTGAGAGAGAACAGGACCTTAAATATCTTGGGATAATCTTTGATAGAAATTTCTCATTCAACAGGCACGTCACAGGTATGATTCGGAGGACTAAAGGAGGGATCAGTGTTATCAGGGTTATGACAACCTTCGACATGCAGCAATGGGTACTTTTTCTGCTTCTGCAAATGGTGGTGCTATCTGTAATAGATTATGGCCAAGGCCTGCTAACTTTGTCACATACACAAGTCGATGGATTGGAAGGGGTTTGATGTGAGACGGTGGGAGCGGTGCTGGGGTGTACTGGAGATACACCCATCTCTGCTATGAGATTTGTGCTTGGTCTCCCCAGCATTAAAGTGCGACATCAGGTAGCACAAGTTAATTCGTACCTTAAAGTGACAGAATACAACCACCACCCATTACACCATCGTCTAGATGAGTCAAAGGGAAAACGAATCAGGCGTGGCGGGTCGTGGATGGCAGAGGCTGAGGACACACTACGAAGAGTGTGTGAATTGGAAGAGGTGGGAGAGGGCAGTGAGTGGGTGGAGGTGGACACTGGGAGGAGGTCACTGACTAAAGTAATGCTGTGTCGAAAATGGACGGCAGTCAGGGATCAGGGTACAGTGCACGAGCTCGCCCGGCTGCACTCGAAACCACAAGACATGGTTATATGCACGGATGGCTCTGTTGGCAGAAACACAAATAAAAGATGTCGTGAAGTTGGTTGAGAGATCTACAGCGTGTTCTACTATCGCATCGAGCGTGGGGATGGGGATGGAGGGAGTTCCAGCAGCTCTTGATTGGTTGATAAATGATACATCAACACACACGGTAATACTCACATACTCTCAAAGCATGTTGCGCAAGATATAAAAGTTCATGCTAAGAAAAGAATGGTGGGACTTATTGAACAACTCAGTTATCCAGAGCATTACATGGATATACTGCCCTGGTCATGCTGCAGTCAGAGGAAACGAGAGAGCCGACTTATTGGCAGGCAATGCGGCGATAGACGGCACATTGCTGAGAAGAGATAAAGCAGATTTAATAAAGGAAGTAATACATTCATTTCAAGATGCAGATAATGTCAATGAGGCTGAGAACATACACATACAGAGAATGTTAGAAATGAGAGTATTCAGAGCTGAGGTGAGGAAAAGTAATTTTTTTGGAAAGTCCCGAAGATCACACAGTCAACACCTGACCGGATCTATGAGTCTACATACACTGGGATGGCTACTGGAGCGGAGGGCGGAGCACTTATGGGAATGTCCCGCGTGCTGTGAAGCCAGTTTCTAATCAAGAATCAAGACATTTCGCGCATCTCCAAATAGATCCCCAAGTAGATACGTGGTTTAAGGGGGTTTGTAGGGTTCGATCCTGATCGACTTATGTTTATGTAAGACTTGTGCGATATATCATGACCGAGTCATTGCACATGACTGACCCGACTTATTCTGGTTTTTTTTTCATTGACTAGCTATAAACAGTAACCAATTTTTTTTTAAAACACGGTTCGAGCAACTTAATCAAGACTTGTCATGAGGATATTGGTGAGTCCATAGATCTTATTTTTAAGGAGAGTGAGTAAATGGTACGGGTAGGTCTAAAGACATCTGCCGTCGGAATGAAGATAACTCTTTATGTACTAAGCAGCAGCAGCTATTAAGTGGAGCGGCCGATTCCCTTCCTTTACTGTTTTACCAGCATCAGGAGTCCCTGAGAGTAATAATGCAGCTATGTTGTAAACCATCAGCACAACGTGCGTGACGCACCCGGCGGAAATCACACGAACTTTTGTGTTGGTTATCAGAGAACCACGCCCGTGTGTAGTCGGGGCCCGAAATGGGAGCACAGAATAGCAACACTGTTTACGTTCCATGCATGTCGTACGAGGCGACTAAGGAGATTATGGGATGTAGCTGGCTGTCTCATCCCATATAGGGTCAGTGACCCAAATATATGCTGAAGTCGGATGCGTCTGGCCGAAAGGCGCAGACATCGCAGCAATGACGTAAACTATGACACCACGCATTCCGTTCTCCGGACTACATCCTGCTGATCTGCAGGAGTTTGAGAAGAAGAAGAAGACGAAGAGAACGATCACAGAAGAAGAAGTTCAAAAAGAAAGCTGCTCACTCGTATCAGAAGGAAACAAGACATTTTTCTACAAAAAAGCATCATGACAAGACGACGATGAAGCAAATTATAACCGCAGACAAGTTGAAAAAAAAGCAGTTATGAGAAAAACTAAGAGAGTAGACATTGGATAAGCCGGTTATTCTGGAATAGGGCAACAATGGTTTTCGAAATCTTAGGCAATAAAAAAGACATAAAGCTATGAATAGATTGGATAGTAACAAGCGTCACATGCCATGTACTATACGAATAAGACAAATACTCACGGTTCCCAAGGGCGTCTTCATTTCATCAGTCATCTCCGCCAAGTGATAGCTAGGATGGGAACTTGGGTTGTTCGCCCACTCGCAGCTTTGGCGAATACTTCCAGCCCATTCCTTGTAAAGAGAAAACGGTTGAAAGTAAAACAATATTATCTTCTTACAAATAATACTAATAAAACTGTGAACATTGCAATCACTACAATCATGTATAACATCATCATCAGGGGGTGCCATGCCAGCTGGCGTACTCGATCTTGGCTCTCCACGGATGGATCATGGCTGGCCACACATAACGAGGCCACAAAAATGAAGATTGTTTTTTTCTTATATTGTTGATTAGTCCTGTCTCACATTTGGCACTTCTAACACTTCCACATTACAACATATCATTGATATATTTATTCATCTCTCCCAATCTGTCATCTGTAAATAAATCACCGTTTTTCTGTATATTTATCTATGTATGTCTCACATTAATCTAGAAATCAGTCATCTTTCTAACTATATATGTATGTATCTGTATCAATAAGTCGCCTGGAAGTACGCTACCTTTTTTTATCTATATATGAATATATATGTCGCAATCAGTAATCTAGAAATATGTTATCTCGTTATCTGTTTACTTAACTAACTATCAGGACATTAGCAATATTTTTCTTTACCTATCTTCTTCTTCTTCTGCGTTCAGCATATGTGGTCATGCTATACCGCCAGGCCTGTCGTCAAGACAAAGTTCACTGTCTTCTCCAGGTCAGAGCGGCTGCCCCATAGCTTTTGCCTCAAGTCTGTATCCTCTGGCCAGGTCTGCTGTCTCTGCCCTTTGTATGTTGGGCAGTCCTGAAGTATGTGTTCCGGGGTCTGGGTTCCGGATCCACATAGACATTCATCACAACACATACACAGCAAAGTGGAAGAAACAAATGGAAGAGGAATACGAACATGATGCAATACATCTCCTCCAAAGATATCAACAGACCACAATATTTCGCCTTAAAACAGGCCAATGCAGACTGTTGGGTCACCTTTACCGATTGAGGAACTCATACACAGAATGATTTTAGAGACTTATATTAGATAATGTAGATGAGTGTGCCATGGGCATGGGCTTGATAAACATAGAAATTGTTTTTGGTAGCAAACTTTCGGCGCTCCCATGTGCTTTTTTGTTAGTCCGCTGATTGTTTCCTCTGACCACAAGAGAACACTTGTAAATATAGGTATTCACTTTCAGTAGACTACGGATAGTAACTTGAGTTGTGTAGTACAAGTAGTAGTCTTAAATGGCAGCGTTCTATGTTGTAAGGAAAATAGTACATATCAGGAAACACGAGTATAATTAGGTCATTCCTCTACATCTTCACACCCTTTAATATAACTTGATGTGATTACTCTAACCCAGGGGTCGGCAACCTATGGCACGCGTGCCACACTTGCACGCCAAGCAGTTTCAAATGGCACTCTGAATAATTTGAAACCGTACGTTGGCACACAGTTAGCAAAAGGTTGCCGACCCCTGGTCTAACCGACATCACAAAACGCCGAACACATGCATAGGTATTGAATCTCTTTCAGCAGATGATGAAAAATATGTAGAATATATAGTTCCTGTAACTTGTCTAAAATAAAATGATCATACGTTTAGCCTATCTATCTATACGCTTTGTCCCTTATTTGCCTTGCGGCGTCAGGGGTGGAAGAGTTCTCTGGAGATGGCCTTCTTGTGCGCATACTTTTAGTGAAGCCGTTATTGTGAGCATGTGCAATATTCTTTTGTTTTGTGTTCCGCCATAGTTTGATGTGTCGGGTAATTTCTGCAATACTTGTCCTGCTACAAGAGAAATCTATTAGGACCCTAGTCCTGAAACAAGAGAAATCTAGAAGGAATGTTGTTTTCCTACAAGAGAATTCTAGTTGGATCCTTGTCCTGCTATAAGAGAAATCTAGTAGGATCGTTGTTGTGCTACAAGAGAAATATAGTAGGATTATTGTCCTGCTACAAGAGAAATCTACATTTAAAAAATAATACTTCTATGTATGTTCACTATGCACAATAGTAAAGAGAGTAATAAAAAAACGCAGACATAAAATATATTGAAAGAAGTTATTTCATAAAGAGAGCAGTTTACCCGCATTAGAAAGAGATAGTCCACGTTTGTCGAAACATCATGAGAAGAAGAAATATGGAACACATTGTAGCAACAAGCAAGTTGAAGAGCACGAGGGGTAGGGGAAGACCAAGAGAGAAAATGTTTGACAACCTAGCATTGTGGCATGGGAGAACATTGTTATCAGAAATGATTGATTGACATCACAAGAAATAGAAGGATGTGGAAAGACATGATCACCAACGCCATACTGCATGAACCATTAGAAGAAGAAGCACAGTAAGTACAATTAGAACTATGCATATCTAGTTAATTACAAACACTATTTTCAAAACCTGGATTACAATTATAAATAGATAGGCTCTCTTTTCCATTTCAAAATGTACTATCAGTAACTGATCAAAAGTAAAAACATACCTGATCGACCCAGTACTTGGAAACAGCCGTTATTGGAATTACTTGAATACCAATCAGGCAAGCGTGTCGCTGTGGGAAAATGTTTGGCCAACATGGCCAATTAAGCGTGTAAGCGTAGAAGTCAGATTCAGTAACCATACCCACAACACCATAGTTCCTTATTACTGGTGGGAAATGATTGCTGTTGTGGTTTCTCACCTGGTGAAATAAAAGCAAAATTATAGTTAAAAGAAAGGGTATTAAAGTAATTTAACTCAATGTTCTCAAATAATAATTGTATTAATGCTATTTAGTACAGCTCATTCTTGTCTCCTGTAAGTTAAAAAAAAGTACAAGAAATCCTCTTCATAATGTTCATATTCATTTAAGATTATGGTATTATGCCATTACTTTCTATTAACGTACGGCATGCATATGAATGATGTGGTCATAGCCACGCCCACTGTATTTACTTTCTCATAAAATATGGTACCAATTTTCTTATTATACCTAGTAGTCCAATCAATCACGTGTCATAGTGGCATAGGCGCTCGTGTTTCACCACAACTCTGTCTCTTTTGTTGTTAATAAGTTCAAATGGTGACTTCTTTTTGTGCCACAGTGACAACCCATCAAAAATTGTATCTCTTTGTCTTCTTCTGTCTCTTCTCCCTTTGATCTTTCTGGTGGCTTCTAAATGTTCAAGTTTTACTTTCCTCATCATAAGTCCTAAAAATCTTGACTGTCTGCTTCTAGTTACTGCTATGATTTGTCTTTTTACTTCAGAATCTCTGAGAAATTCTACATTCGTTTTCGTGTCTTTCCATGAAATTTTCATCATTCAACAACCTAGTAGTCTACATTCTTCTACAATTTACAATACTCGACTAGAATGCTAGAGCATTAAACCACCACTTATTTATCTAGGCTCTCGTTTCTCTCCTATACTCTTTCTGTTCTTCTTATCCGCTCGCTCTCACACTCATATTTTACAAAAGTCATATTGTAGTCGAATGGAATGAGCAGATATCGCACCGCAGACATCTTAGCTAATAATTCATGAAACAGTTCATTCCGTTTTCCTGAATACATCCAGCTACCCAACAAGAGTTAGAGAGAACGAACACAAAAGAAGTAGTTAAACAAACTACTCATTAACCCTCAGTCATACATTGGCACTAATGTTCCCTCTCATACAAGACTGTTCGCAAAATTATATCGCACACCGATAAATTTAGATATATTTATCGATAACACCGATAAGTAATATTGTTGGTAGTATTGTTTCTCTTATGGCTGATCTCATAGCAATACCAAGAAACAACGTGTAAAGTAATGTCCTGGATGCATATATGCAACAAACAATAGCGTTTAATTACACTTTAGTGAAGTAACCTCGTTGTATTGTTGAGTTATGTTTTTAATAGTTCGTATAGAAACATGAGATAAATAGATACACAATTTATGAGTTGTGTCACATTTTTGTGGCCATGTTTTAACCTACTGTTTTGTCCTAAAGAGTTTCAACCATCTAGCAATTTAGCTCACACATATCGAGGACAAACAGACACACACATACACATGTACATGCACTTATGTACCAACCTGCCAGTATTCCCTGACTGATTGAATCTCCATCGTGAGCAAAACTTGTCCAGTCTGTTTGAGATTATGATCATTGAAAGCATCTCCTAGAGCAGCAATACCATGGTAACAGTTGATGCCCTGTCAAAGAAGGCTTATAGTTGAATAGCTATCATTAGAAACATATCACTGGATTTCATTATATAATACTTAGACGTGAAGTCACAGAAGGATAACAACGTAGTTCCTTCTGATGAAATGCCATGTCATAGAATGACACAAGTTGATAGCCAATGTCAATCATAGAAAGTCATCAACTGAACACATTATACAAACATAGCGATCTAAGACATGTTCTATAAACATACCAACTAGGTTATGACCAAACATAACAAACTAGGACATGTCATAAAGACATACCAACTAGCATTTGACCAAACATAACACACTAGGACATGTCATATAGACATACAAACCAATCTATGACATAAACATAACAAACTAGGACATGTCATAAAGACATACCAACTAGCATTTGACCAAACATAACAGACTAGGACATGTCATATAGACATACCAACTAGCAGTTGACCAAACATAACAAACTAGGACATGTCATTTAAACATACCAACTAGCATTTGACCAAACATAACAAACTATGACATGTCATTTAACATACAAACCAATCTATGACATAAACATAACACACTAAGGCATGTGGTATAAACATTCCAACTAGCCAATAACATAAAAATAACAAACTATGTCAAATATTTATTAACTTTATCTTTATCCTTAATTTACACAATTCTCTTACCTCTGACGCTGACTCCTCTTGTCGTATCCCTGGAACAAGCCCAGAAGCAATGGAAAATCCAGTGAAGTGGTCCTTCTGCCTGGCTACAGGGAAGAAGGGATCCTTGTTGCTTGGGTTTCCAACATCTCGTACCACAGCATAGATGCGATCTTTATGAGCTGTGTATTAAATGATTATGAGAATGTTCACTTGGATACAGGTACCAGAAATGTATGTTTTATTAAATGAGTTACACTCTTGTTGGTCTAGTGTGTGTTTGATCTCTGTTTCACCAGTTGTCTCGTAGTGTCTAAACTTCTGTGTGTCATATATAATCTAAATATGCATATAATTTATTTGTATTGTGTTTTCTTTCATTAACTTACACTTTCATTTGTATGTTTCTTTTTTTGTCAATTTGTTTCTGGCTTCCTCCTGTCTTCTCTCATTCATCTTCTATCACATTTTACATGTTTCGCACAAGACTTTAAAATTTGCTTCCGTTATACTTATTGCTTTCTCTTCTTCATTCTTCCCCTCCTCCTACTGTCATCGTCTAAATATACGTGTGTCCCTATATAATAGTTTGTTATTTGTCTTCTATATTTTGTGCTGATGAAGGTTTTCTACTCGAAACAGTATTTGTCTTTTTGTCTTGTTGCTAATATGTTTTTATTTTTTACTAGCAACAATAATATCCGGTTCTCCCTTATTTGCTGTTTCCCCGGCAGTGATATCTCCAGTGTGATTGGTTGTTTCCTGAACCTGACAATTTATCTCTGTTGTATAGAAATAACAGGGGTTTTTCGGTATTGTTACCTTCAGGTAACTGGAGGAACGGCCTGGTCAATTGTTTTATTGTGGTAATTTGTCCTGATGAAGGCTTTATAGTCGAAACGTCGTCTGTCCCTGTATCTTGTTGCTAAGTTGTTTTATTTTGGTAACACACCTACCTATTTGTTTATATCTTGGCATTTTGCCCAGTGTTACCCCAGCCACCTACTTCCTGTTTAGGGTTGTTACCCTACACTGGAAGATTTATCCCCTGGTCACGCTGGAGGTGTCTAATTTTATACAGGTAACTGGATGTATCTTATGTATATAAAGGTAACTGGAGGTGTCCTATTTTATCCAGGTTTGATTAAGTAAAAAGTACCTATTTTCGAGAGGTACGCTTCTTTAAACCACTGACATGAGTCCAATTTGGTTGTATCAGAGCTTTATAATAATTAACAGTATTGGAGGTCGCGGTTCAGATAATGCAGTCACACTGACTTCCTATCTTATACAGGTAACTGGGTTTGTCCTGTCTTTAACAGGTAACTGAAGGTGTTCAATTCTATACAGGTAACTAGAGGTAACAGATAGCATATAATTAAACGAGACGAATGTAGATGCTTGGATGAAACATGCAGGATCTTGTTTACCTATAAATTCAGTATAGAAAATTGAAACGGATTGGATACACTCCACGGTAGGCAGATAATTGTTGTGCTAAAAAAGCATTGACATGGATTTCCAAAGGGAAGATACGACATCGAAGACTAATAAGAAATTAAAAAATTGGGATAATGAAAGTTCTCAGTGACTTCAGCATTATACTTTGTTTAAATAACATGACAAGAAAATTTCAGGACAGGATAGATTGCATATAATTGTCCAGTACATATGTTCTTATTAGAATCCGGGCTTGATTCATTCATTATTTGAATAATTTATTGGATGCTTGGTCTGTTCTTTAATATGGATGTAGTTAATACAAGCAACTTGAAGAATAATTTTATTCAAGTAACAAATTGTGTTTTCCAGTAAAGACAATCATGTCTTATTTTAGTTTCCACATGGATCAAGGATGATGATTCATTTGTCCACGGGTAATACAGCTATCATCCGTCATTAAGCTGAATTATTTAAGAAGCAATCAATATTAATTTGTGAGTTTATATTATTTGAACAAAAATAATGAAGTTATGAGGTCTTAGTTCATCGTCCGTCTTTCGCAGGCAATCTGATATTCTAATACAAAGTAGCTAGTTGCGGAGAAATAGATTGGTACAAACCTGTGCCCCATGGTTGGTGGTGTTTCACATAGTATGCCATTGCATAAATATAGTATCCCAGATGGAAATGATGGTCGTTATAGTAAGGAAAACCGTAGTCAGTACCCCAATCTACCTGAGCGTCATTTGTTGCTCTTAAGAAGAGTCCGCCCCAAACGCTATCATAGTGGAACTTCCACATGTTTTCTAGAGTGTCTGCAAATAAATGTAGACAAAGATTTCAAATGTATATTTTTATATATCTTCATTGTCGCCACGTGCAAGCTCTTTGCATGACATCGTTCTCATCACAATTGTACAGGACATCGATCTCATCACAACCTTACATGACATCGTTCTCATCACAACCTTACATGACATCGTTCTCATCACAACCTCAGATGACATCGCTCTCATCACAACCTTACATGACATCGATCTCATCACAACCTTACATGACATCGCTCTCATCACAACCTCAGATGACATCGCTCTCATCACAACCTTACATGACATCGATCTCATCACAACCTTACATGACATCGCTCTCATCACAACCTCAGATGACATCGCTCTCATCACAACCTTACATGACATCGATCTCATCACAACCTTACATGACATCGTTCTCATCACAACCTCAGATGACATCGCTCTCATCACAACCTCAGATGACATCGCTGTCATCATAACTTTACATACCATCGCTCTCATCACAACCTCAGATGACATCGCTGTCATCATAACTTTACATAACATCGCTCTCATCACAACCTCAGATGACATCGCTGTCATCAAAACCTTACATAACACCACTCTCACTACAACTTTACATGACATCGCTCTTATCAAATTGTACATGACATCATTCTAATCACAACCTGGCATAACATCGCTCTCATCACAACTTTACATAATATCGCTCTCATCACAACTTTTCATAACATTGCTCTCATCATAACTTTATATGACATCATTCTTATCGAAAACTTGAGAGGACATCGCTTTCATCACAACTTTATATGACATCGCTCTAATAACAACTTTATATGACATCGCTCTAATAACAACTTTATATGACATCGCTCTAATAACAACTTTATATGACATCGCTCTAATAACAACTTTATATGACATCGCTCTAATAACAACTTTATATGACATCGCTCTCATCACAACTTTATATGACATCGCTCTAATCGCAACTTTATATGACATCGCTCTAATAACAACTTTATATGACATCGCTCTAATAACAACTTTATATGACATCGCTCTCATCACAACTTTATATGACATCGCTCTCATCACAACTTTATATGACATCGCTCTCATCACAACTTTATATGACATCGCTCTAATAACAACTTTATATGACATCGCTCTAATCACAACTTTATATGACATCGCTCTAATAACAACTTTATATGACATCGCTCTAATAACAACTTTATATGACATCGCTCTAATAACAACTTTATATGACATCGCTCTAATAACAACTTTATATGACATCGCTCTAATAACAACTTTATATGACATCGCTCTAATAACAACTTTATATGACATCGCTCTAATAACAACTTTATATGACATCGCTCTAATAACAACTTTATATGACATCGCTCTCATCACAACTTTATATGACATCGCTCTAATCGCAACTTTATATGACATCGCTCTAATAACAACTTTATATGACATCGCTCTAATAACAACTTTATATGACATCGCTCTCATCACAACTTTATATGACATCGCTCTCATTACAACTTTATATGACATCGCTCTAATAACAACTTTATATGACATCGCTCTCATCACAACTTTATATGACATCGCTCTCATCACAACTTTATATGACATCGCTCTCATCACAACTTTATATGACATCGCTCTAATAACAACTTTATATGACATCGCTCTCATCACAACTTTATATGACATCGCTCTCATCGCAACTTTATATGACATCGCTCTAATAACAACTTTATATGACATCGCTCTCATCACAACTTTATATGACATCGCTCTAATCGCAACTTTATATAACATCGCTCTAATAACAACTTTATATGACATCGCTCTCATCACAACTTTATATGACATCGCTCTAATCACAACTTTATATGACATCGCTCTAATCACAACTTTATATGACATCGCTCTAATCACAACTTTATATGACATCGCTCTAATCACAACTTTATATGACATCGCTCTAATCGCAACTGTACAGAGCATCGCACTCATCTTAAACTTAAAAGGCCATTGCATTAATCACTACTTTGCTTGACATCTCTTTCACGCAGGTTTCATCAATTAGTTCCAAACAACCTCCATATATTGCTGCAGTCGATACGTATTGAAATATACGTATTGGGTGTCCCAATATTACAGATACCTATTTTTTCGCTATCCTAATCGAATCTTGAATAGAAACCAGCATTACAGCACTAGGAATAATGAATGATTCTTCGATACATCAGCCAGGCACGATTGTTCAAAAATAGAGCCCCAGTTATTTGTTGACAAAGAAATCTTTAAATCATTCCACACTTGCTTCATTTATCCATTGATACAATTCTGTGTACATATATTTATTACCCTCGGCAACGCATGCGGTTGCGTCTGTGAGTCTAACCAATGGCCCACATGCAACAGAAAACCTTAGTAGATAACATGCCTTTATATTGAGGCGCTCTTATGGAAGCTTTGCAGCATGTCACCTATACAATTATAAACCCTCTCTGAGTAGAAGGCTCCTTCAATAAAGCTGATGTCTATTTTTTGTATGAAATAAAGCTCAGAAAAACCACCCCACTGCGCATAGGAAGTAAGAGCTAATCGATTGCAATTCCTGTGGATCTCAATCAATCAATCAATCATTAACCTCAGCTTAAACTTCTTTATTTATAAATCTATAACTGCCCAAGTTAACTTAGTACTCATTCCAATCAGTATTGTGCCGTTTACTATAACGTATCACGCCAATGAACCTGTTCTTACGTTACCATTGACCATCAACCTAATGAGACCTTTTCTGTAACTTCCTTGCAATATCTAGGATTGCTGCAAGTGAAAGAGATTTATTTTTTCCTAACAGTATACAAATGAAGCAGTCTTCATCATCGTGTAACTCTTTGGGTGGTGTAGTCCGGCTCTGTGGCGAAGTGGTACAGAACGCGTCTGTGACGGCAAAGGTACCGAGTTCGATCCTCACCACAGGCAATTGTGCATCCGGACCGTTCAGAAAGCAATGGCAACCTACTGAACGTATTTATATTGCCTAGAAAATCACCACAGCCAACAAATGCTGGGTTGATAGCTACGTCCTGGATAGGATATGCTACCAATTAGTCATCATTACATCCAGCCGTCTTAGTCGCCTTTTACTACAGACTCTGTAGGTAATAATATAAATATTCTGTTCTCCTCTTTCTGATGCCGATAGCACACAAGCTAAAGAGAAGCAGCTCCTGGAACAGGAAATTAGTCTAAAATACTGCCCACTTCCCTTCCGAGATCTTGTAAAATAAAAGTTTTGAAGATGGAGGCAACCGGCCACTTGTCTATTGGTTGACATCTAATAAAACAACAACAAATTAAATAACCGAATCAAAAACCAAAAGTCTTTACCTTGTATTCTCAACCATTTTTCCAAACAGTTTCTAATGGATTCATCCAGCGTTTGATAATGATTTGTACCAAAAGCTCTGGACAAACTGGCAAGTCGCGACACCATTCCTATATCTTTCCCGCCATTGTAGCTGTCAGTGTGGGCGCAGTTACCATCCAAGTTCTGATTCTTTGCATCTCTATCAATGGCTGCAAGTATGTCCTGCATGTGATTAAATAAAATATATGTTTTTAATTTTGTAGCACAGTAGAATATTTAGGAAAAACACATACTAGTTTAATTTAATGTTCAAACAAACACAATTAAATCTTATGTTAACGTTCTCCATACAATAGACAAAATCAGATTAGTCTGCAGATAGTATTTGTACTGCATCGTTGGTAAGGAACTATTGTCTGAGAGACAGTATCTGAGGATATCTCACAATTCTTATTTCAGATCACGTACCACGTGTAAAATTATCAGCATGTTATTAAGCGGCGGGCGATGTCTCATCAGATTTGTACATAGGCCTATGCTCAGCATTGTCGTGTAAATGACACAAATAAAGCGTCGATGCGGTACATTTCCTATCTCTGGACTATATAATGGTGGAAATCTAGTAGTCCTACGTACCTGCTACATGAGAGATATAGCGGTAGTTTGAAAATGAGCGATGAAGTAAGAAGTAATTCCTCGTCTAGATCATTGATTATTAACACATTTTTTACCTCTGGATCATATTTTATTTCAAGTTTTTCCCTAGCCATCTTGGAAATTGATGTGGCTCCATGTAAGTATATGACCAACGTTGAAAAACCTTGGTCACAATAACTAGACTTTTGACTACATTATTTTATGAAACTACTAGACATAACATATGGTGATGATGAAGATTACGATAAGCAATCAATCAATCAATAAACCCATAACCCTTCAGGGTCGTAGGGGTACCACATTGGATGCTTCAGCACACAGAGTCCTCCAGCGAATTCTATCCTCAGCGATGCGGATGAGTGTGGAAATATCTAGCCCTGTCCATTCCTTGATGTTGTCTGTCCATGTCTTTATTTGTCCTCCTCTGCTTCTTCCACCCTCGACAGTTCCCTGCAGTATTGTTTTTGACAAGGAATCGTGCCTGCATACTTGTCCGAACCATGCTAGTTTTCGTATGAAAGCAATGGCTCCTGGACACCTGAACACATCTCTACTTTATTTCTTACGTACACATTGGTCTTATGTTCCCTATAGGAAATTCACAGAATTCTTCTGTAGCATTTATACTCGAAAGCCTGTAATCTTCTCTCCATGTCCGCAGTGAGTGTCCAACTCTCACAACCATACAACACAGCAGAAAGCACCAGCGACCTATACAGTTTGATTTTCACTCCAACACTGATGTTGCTTTTCCAAATCACAGTTAGCCTTGACAAGGACGCTAAAACCATCTCCAGCCTTATTTTTAGTTCTGCTTTGCATTTACCATCGCTGCATATACTGGATCCGAGGTATTTGAAGGTATTCACCTCTTCAAGCTTGTGTCCATTCATCATGATATTAGTCTGGTTTTCAGTGTCTCTGCTGTTTACCAAGATTTTGCTGTTATCTAAATTGATTTCCATTCCGTACTTGCTGGTAACTTTTTCTAACTTTGATGTTAATTCTTGCAATGATTGTTCTGACGCAGCTATAAGATCAATATCATCAGCGATACGCAAGTTGCAAATAGGGCGACCTCCGATCGATATAGCCGTGTTGTAGTCATGTAATGTCTCTTGTATGATGTGCTCTAAGTATATGTTAAAAAGTACTGGGGACATTATGCATCCCTGTCGAACTCCCACAGTTGTTTTGAAGAACTCTCCAATTGTATTGTGTGACAAGACAGCACTATTTGCATTTTCGTACAGAGCTTCAATAATGTCTATAATTGTGGTGTCAAAATTAAATTTCCTCAGTATGTGCCACAGACCATCATGCCAAACACGATCAAAGGCCTTTGTAAAGTCAATGAAGTTGTGGTATAGATCACGTTGGTGCTGAATATGTTTTTCGATTAGTGTTCGGATGTTAAATATTTGTTCAACAGTGCTTCTGTTTGCTCTGAAGCCAGATGACGATAATAATGGATGCTGATGATAATGATAATGGCGATGATGATTGTGAAGATGATAGTGATGAAAGACTGTTCTCGTATTATTCAACTTACAACATCACACTCACCTGCAGTTGTGATGGGTTTCCTTTAACTTTAGCAACACCCTGCGGATCAGGGTCTACTTCTGTGTGCAAAACGTCATATTCCAAAAGCCAACTATTTCCTTCGTAACCTTTAAAGACGAATGGAGTGTCTATGAGTTTTTGCGGCTGTGTCTTCTGCAGAAGCAGTGCCTATATCAAGAAAAAATTACATTTGTATGAACGTCTGTCATCGAAGGATTAGGTAACTATGATTTTTGTAGGATGTGCGCATTATGCAGACTATGGCCAGTTAGTAAATGCGCACACAGATGCAGCGCTAGAATGATAAATGTAAGACAGATAAAGGAAACATGAAGAGATAATAATAATGATGATGATGATGTTCTTTTCTATGTATGGTGGTCGAATTTTACTTTAATTTCCAGATTCGTACTGGCATTTTTTATTGAGTAAGCTCTTCATATTTGTATTCCTACATGCATTTCTTATTGAGTAAGTTTTCCAGATATATTTCAAGTCCAAGATAACAATCTTACAGTTTGATATGAGGGTGAAACCTCAGGAGCTGACAGTCTCATTCTAAATGAGACCTATTCTGTAACTTCCTTGCAATATCTAGGATTGTTGCAGGTGAAAAAGATTTATTTTTCCCCAACAGTAAAAAATTAAGCAGTCTTCATCATAGCGTAACTCTTTGGGTAGTGTTGTCATCATTACATCCAGCCGCCTTAGTCGCTTCCTACTACAGACTCTGTAGGTAATTATTCTGTTCTCCTCTTTCTGATACCGATAGCACACAAGCTAAAGAGAAGCAGCTCCTGGAACAGGAAATTAGTCTAAAATATTGCCCTCTCCCCCTTCTCGATCTTGCATAAAATCTAACTTGCATAAAAAAAAGTAAAGTAAGCCATATTAATTATTAATGCCGTAGGGGTGTGAGATGTTAGCGATCTCACATTTCAGAGACTCTGCAAATGAGATCGGCAGCCATCTCCTCTCCCTGGCAGTCTTTACTTCCCGGATTAATCCGGTACCCATTTAAGGCTGGGTCGACCCAGCCGGCCGGGAGCCATTGCGATCTGAAAAACATTTCCGCCTTAAATGGGGAATGAACACAAATATGCGAAGCCAGTGCGCTAACCACTGCGCTACGCAGCTCCCAACTATATGCTAACTTGCACATGATTAAGTGAATCATTTATATACATCATATTCAGATAATCATTTGAGTTCTTGCTACATACTTACATGGTGTGGCATAGTAACCATTAGTAGATTTCCACCAGGAGCGTTTCCATTGGCGTCTTTCGTGTTCCAATCATAACTCACGTAAGCTTTATTTGTTTGCTGACTCACGCAGTATTTCAAAGTTGGGCTATATGGATAGTAACCAGCATATTTGTCGAAAAAGTTCACTTTCGATCCGTCTCCCCTGGGTGAGGCTCCTGCATAAACAACCTGGGCAAGACCGGTGTAAGTTCCACCTCCTTGAGGTTCAAATGTTATTTCCGAGTTGGCTTGGTTAATTCGAGCGATGACATTAGAAGAGAAATAGAGAATGAACTTGCGAGTCTGCCCTGGCAAGTCTTTACCTGGTTCGTTCAACTCCAAAACAAACTTCTTACTGGCAGCGTTGATGTCACTTGTGGTGTAGGTTGGGTTAAATGGTAGATTATTATTGTTGTTATTATTGTTTCCGCCTGTGTTTGGATTTGTTGATTGGTCACCATCCTTAATGACAGATCCATCACATTTACCCTGATATGGTTTCTCGAGCCAGGATTGTCTAGGAAGGACTGTCTTTCCAACAATGTTCAGAGCAAGTCTGTCAAATAATAAAATTATGTTATAAAATTAAAAACACGATAGATTAGAATGTGCGTGGCAGATTTCAAAAGTTATAAAACGTGAAGAAATCGTCAGTAAAAAGATTAAACTTAAAATTTTAGACAAATGAACATTAGAAATATAGAAACTGAAAGTTGAAAGTCTCCTGACACCGCAAGAAAGAAAAATACAGAAATGCGTTGTGCATAATGTTATTTGAGACAATAGCCAGGCACATTCGTCCTCGGTGGAGATATAACAATTCTGGTTTGATAACATTAAGGAATGTTGGCGCTTTATGTTTTCCGTACTAGTCCGTATGATTGAAGACAGGAATATCTAGCGTGGTTTTACAAAAAAAATATTTGTCTATGTTGATAAAGGGTTGCAAATTGTATTGTTATATTGTTATTATCCGCCAAAGTCGAATGGATCGGATCATTTGAGCAAATAAAACAGCGATTCAACGCATAGGCCTACATGTTCTATTAACTTCATCTTACTGGACATTGTCCATATGTTCATTGTCCATGTACAAGACTGATCTATCGTGAGTCAGATTAAACGGTAGCACTCTTATTATTATTATTATTATTATTATTATTATTATTATTATTATTATTATTATTATTATTATTGTTATCAGGAGCATATATTAGTTACAATTAACGATCACGACTCTACAAAGTTCGCAGTCACATTCCACTGGTGATACAGCACGTCCAGCGTTAATCACTTTCGCTACATGGTACGATTACTGACTATTCTACAGCAATTGATATAAATCAGCGGCGTCAGAGATAACCCAACAAGCTGGGATTGTGGTAAATGCATTCGAGAACGAGAATTTTAGTATTAACAATAAAAACTCGTTATACTGATATCTAAATACAAAATTATGCAGTGTTTTAAGTCGAAATGTTTGTTTCTGTTTTTGAGATTGTGTCTTGACTATTAACAACACTTTATTGTTATCTATTTCCGTGATATATATATATGTATGGTCTTGTTCAATCCACACTACCGTAGTATGCCCTTCTATGTAAACCTGTATATAGGATTGTCTATTGTCTTTCCCCAGGTGGTTTGTGATCCACTCTTGTCGTTAAAAGTAGGTGTGATTGGAGCTCGAGCTTGCGTTCTAAAGTCAGATGTGGGGCCTCGGCTGTGCTATGACCGTGTCTGTACAGATGTCCCTGACGTTTTCTATCCATCTTTTCCGTGGTCTTCCTCTGGCTTTGTACCCTGATCTCATTTGGTTATAATCTTGTACGGGCACCTTTTCGTGATGCATTCTCATAATGTGGCCAAACGACTTGATCTATTCTCTCTCTATGTAATCTGTGCAAGATATTATATCTATTCTTTCCCTGATATAGGATACACATGGGAAATAACACTCAAATTGTTTGCTTTGAAACTGCCATGAGAATAAGTGCCCAAGTTGTAATGTATGTTTGACAATAACCTAACAGCATTATTTATATATTGCATAACTGTAACAACACAAATACTCTCGATTCATGACACACATTTCTCGAGCTTCATGCAGTGTACACAGCGAGACTAATAACACAAAACAACATAGTAAGTAATGAAGCACTCACTTATAATCGGCCGCTGGAGATTTTGCAGAGATGATGACTTTGGTTCCGTCATGTTTACATGTGCCTTCATTACAGGTGTGCATTCCAGGTGTATATCCTTGAACCCATGTATTTGCAGGCTCCAGTGCATATTGGAACTAGTTATATATGATGTATATAGATAGATATAAATTTGCGTGCCTTGTATGAATAAACTTGATTTTTATGGAGATATATGAATCGTACGTTTGGATGATTTATGTGAACATGTGGACATTAGTCTGCGTGGTGGATTTTGATAAACAGGGGATAAATGTTTTCTTTAAATACATTTAATAGAGAGCGTTCTGTGCAAGAGAGAGTGATCATAGATATAGAGGAGGTATAAAACGTGAAAGAGATAATATAACCTTGGGGTCTTTGTTACCTCTAATATTTTCTGGTAGTGTGTCCTGATATAACCTACTTGGACTTTGTCCGCTGGTTGAAAGGACCACGCCTCTCCAACAGAGAGGCAAACTCATTAACTACCTACAATACATGGAGATTTATTACAGTCTCGTAACAATGTGGAGATTGTATTTGAGGAGATTGGATATATGGAGATCTATTACAATCAATATCCATTTGGAAATAATGCTTGATGAAATAATACTAAATAAATCTGATAAAGCTACGTAACAGAAAATCTTTGGGATTGACTATTACAATCAAATTTCGATACAGACAACAGACAGAGAATATGTGTTAGAAGTATTACAATCAAATTTCGATACAGACAACAAACAGAGAATATGTGTTAGATGTGTTACAATCTATTAACAATTTGTAAAAGTATATGATACGATGTGATGTTAAGAACACTCACATGATCCAATCCAGGAAAAGCCTCTGATGGTCCCAAGTCAACAGTTATCGTGATGTCATGTGATGAAGCGCAGGTTGCAGAGACGGTGATGTCTTCGACTGCTCTTTCATTGACTTCTCTCTTTCCTGTACATGTGGCCTCCATGGGTTTGTTGCCCCAATCCCATGGTGTTACATAATGTCCAATATAATTGACAGCATAGTTCATGACCCCTAAACAACATCAAAATGTTCACATGGTGATGTAGTCATAAAATGTTCACATGGTGATGTAGTTATAAAATGTTGACATGGTGATATGGTTATAAAATGTTGACATGGTGATATGGTCATAAAATGTTCACATGGTGATGTAGTTATAAAATGTTGACATGGAGATGTAGTTATAAAATGTTCACATGGTGATGTAGTCATAAAATGTTGACATGGTGATGTAGTAATAAAATGTTCACATGGTGATATGGTCATAAAATGTTCACATGGTGATGTAGTTATAAAATGTTGACATGGTGATGTAGTCATAAAATGTTCACACAGTGATGTAGTCATAAAATGTTCACACGGTGATGTAGTCATAAAATGTTGACATGGTGATGTAGTCATAAAATGTTGACATGGTGATGTAGTCATAAAATGTTCACACGGTGATGTAGTCATAAAATGTTCACACGGTGATGTAGTCATAAAATGTTGACATGGTGATGTAGTTATAAAATGTTGACATGGTGATATAGTCATAAAATGTTCACATGGTGATGTAGTTATAAAATATTCACATAGCGATGTAGTCATAAAATATTCACATGGTGATGTAGTCATAAAATGTTCACATGGTGATGTAGTTATAAAATGTTCACATAGCGATGTAGTCATAAAATGTTGACATAGCGATGTAGTTATAAAATGTTCACATAGCCATGTAGTCATAAAATGTTGACATGGTGATGTAGTCATAACATTTTGATATATCGATGTATATAGTCATAAACAATGTTAATGGCCCGTGCTTAACAGTCCATATACTACTATAATGGCATAAGCAAGCCAAATAATCCTTTAGTATAACCGTATTTTCAGTAGATATTTACGACTGTAAAACATGCCCACTTAATAAATTAAGTCAGCAAAGAGAGTTGCTGTCTTAAGAAATGGGTTGCTACAAAAGGAGTGTGAGGATAACATGAATAAAGAAAGAGACGAATCGAGAATCGATAAGAACATCTTCTTCTTCTTCTGCGTTCGTCCTCAAACTCCTGCAGATTAGCAGGATGTAGTCCGGAGAACGGGATGCGTTGTGTCATGGTTTACAGCATTGCTTCGATATCTGCGCATTTTTGCCTGACACATCCGACTTCAGCATGGCTTTGGATAACTGACCCTAAATGGGAGGGGACAGCCAACTCCATCCCATAACCTCCTTAGTCGCCTTTTACGACAAGCGTGGAAGGTAAACAGTGTTGCTATTCTTTGCTCCCCTTTCAGTCCTTGCAACACACGGGCGATAAGAACATTAAACGTTAAATAAGGTTGCCTATTAAATGACAATATAACAGAAAAGCTAACGGTTCTGATCATATAGATATAACAGTACGGAACAAATACTAATGGAAGGCTTGGTTACTGCTACCAGTGTTAAGAGCCGCCTAAAGCGATGATAGACAAGGAAAATATCAGATAGTTTAAACATCTCATTGACTCATTCAATCAATTAATCCATTAATGAACACCGACTTAGAAATGAAGATATCGGGAAAGAAATAAAGACAATCTCAAGTCAAGACTAGATCTAGAGATAGCAAAACATGTAGTTTGGCCACCTCTTAAAAATGAAATAAACGCAACCAGCATTTGATGCATGTAACAGCAAAAGATGGTATCAATACACACAGCAGACCAAGATCAGATAGATGGGCGGAGATGATCTAAGACACTTTACAAGAGACATGGGCTGACCATGGGAAATGCGACTAAAAATTACCAAAGATAAATAACTCCACCTTCTTTTCACTACGTTTAACGGTACAAGTGAAAATGGCAATCATCATCATCACGTGACATATTCTTTCCAGAACGTTGTCTTTGAAATTGATGTCATGAACCCGACTCTATCCTGTGGAAATCTGCAGACGTACTGACAATGATGAGTACCATGAGACGTACTGACAATGATGAGTACCATGAGACGTACTGACAATGATGAGTACCACGAGACGTACAGACAATGATGAGTACCATGAGACGTACTGACAATGATGAGTACCATGAGACGTACTGTCAATGATGAGCACCATGAGACGTACTGACAATGATGAGTACCACGAGACGTACTGACAATGATGAGTACCACGAGACGTACTGACAATGATGAGTAGCACGAGACGTACTGACAATGATGAGTACCACGAGAAGTACTGACAATGATGAGTACCACGAGACGTACTGACAATGATGAGTACCACGAGACGTACTGACAATGATGAGTACCACGAGACGTACTGACAATGATGAGTACCATGAGACGTACTGACAATGATGAGTACCACGAGACGTACTGACAATGATGAGTAGCACGAGACGTACTGACAATGATGAGTACCACGAGAAGTACTGACAATGATGAGTACCACGAGACGTACTGACAATGATGAGTACCATGAGACGTACTGACAATGATGAGTACCACGAGACGTACTGACAATGATGAGTACCATGAGACGTACTGACAATGATGAGTACCATGAGACGTACTGTCAATGATGAGTACCACGAGACGTACTGACAATGATGAGTACCACGAGACGTACTGACAATGATGAGTACCACGAGACGTACTGACAATGATGAGTAGCACGAGACGTACTGACAATGATGAGTACCACGAGAAGTACTGACAATGATGAGTACCACGAGACGTACTGACAATGATGAGTACCACGAGACGTACTGACAATGATGAGTACCACGAGACGTACTGACAATGATGAGTACCACGAGACGTACTGACAATGATGAGTACCATGGGACGTACTGTCAATGATGAGTACCACGAGACGTACTGACAATGTGGAGTACCATGGGACGTACTGTTAATGATTAGTACCACGAGACGTACTAACAATGATGAGTACCATGGGACGTACTTACTTCCTAAATGAGTGAGAATGAGCCACTCCCCCCCCCCCTTTTCCACCCCTCGTATTTGAGGGCGTGATCAATATTAGTGAAAAAGATGTTATAGGAAACTAATAACAATTAAAATTCAAACACGCACAAAACAACTGAACAAATGTATACGTTTTCTATCTGAAGTGGTTATCTGTAGCGTTTGTCTTGTTATGTTCTTTGATTTGTGCATGTGACATTCTTATTGCGATGATTTTATCAATTGCGAATAAGGTAATAATACCTGAAGCATTCGGGACGGTCATCTTTATGGTTTTGCCGTTGTCTTCAGATCTACAGCGAGCAGTGTTGCAGGATGTCATAACGCGGTTGCCCCAGTTGCCTTTGGTCGTCGCTGCATACTGTTTGCGAATGTACATGTTAGACATGCGAATATTAGATTTAGTGTTGTAGAAAGTATGTTTAGAGTTGTGAAAGAGCATTGAATGTATTAGTGTGGAGTTAAGTGTGAAAAGAGTGAGGAAAAGTATTATGTGACAGGTTAAATGTTTGAGTGATAATGGGAGTGTGGTCAAGTTCAATGATAGAGGAAAAGAATACGTGATTGTTTTAGTGAAGAAATGAGATAGCTCGTGATTGTTTCAGTGAAGATATGAGATAACATGTGTAAAGAAAAGACATGTGTGTGAGATTGTAACAGAAATTTTGTGAGATTATAAATACACTCTTATATTCAAATACACACAGTCATATGTATTTAATCTATAGAAACAGTCATATCTACTTCTTCTTCTTCTGCGTTCATTCTCAAACTCCTGCAGATTAGTAGGATGTAGTCCGGAGAACGGAATGCGTTGTGCCATGGTTTACAGCATTTCTGCAATATCTGCGACTTTCGGCCTGACACATCCGATTTCAGCACGATGTTGGGTCACTGGCCCTATATGGGATGGGACAGCCAACTCCATCCCATAACCTCCTTAGTCGCCTTTTACGACATGCGTGGAAGGTAAACAGTGTTGCTATTCTTTGCTCCCCTTTCGGGCCCCGGCAACACACAGGCGAGAAACAGTCATATGTCCGCCTATAATCTATAGAAACAGTCATATGTCCGTCTATAATCTATAGAAACAGTAATATGTCCGTCTATAATCGATAGAAACAGTAATATGTCCGTCTATAATCTATAGAAATAGTAATATGTCCGTCTATAATCTATAGAAACAGTCATATGTCCGTCTATAATCTATAGAAACAGTAATATGTCCTTCTATAATCTATAGAAACAGTAATATGTCCGTCTATAATCTATAGAAATAGTAATATGTCCGTCTATAATCTTTAGAAACAGTAATATGTCCGTCTATAATCTATAGAAACAGTAATATGTCCGTCTATAATCTATAGAAACAGTCATATGTCCGCCTATAATCTATAGAAACAGTCATATGTCCGTCTATAATCTATAGAAACAGTAATATGTCCGTCTATAATCTATAGAAACAGTCATATGTCCGCCTATAATCTATAGAAACAGTAATATGTCCGTCTATAATCTATAGAAACAGTCATATGTCCGTCTATAATCTATAGAAACAGTCATACGTCCGTCTATAATCTATAGAAACAGTCATACGTCCGTCTATAATCTATACATAGAGTCATGTGTTCATGTATAGTATATATACACAGAGAATTATTTATGTCTATAGTCTATATACACACAGTCATATGTCTGTCTATATTATATATACAGTCATATGCTTGTCTAGAGACAAAGTAATATGTTTTCCTTTAAAGTCATATATCTATGTATACATACACCGTGAAATGTCTGTCTATAAACACATAGTAGAAAATACAGATATATGACTGTGTGTATAAACTATAGATAGATATATGACTGTGTGTATAAACTATAGATAGATATATGACTGTTGCGTATATACTATTCAACATTGACATTTAGGCTCATCACGTATATTTCTCTTGGCTCCGATATAGATAAAATTTTGATGTGTTGATTCAAGAGTGCTGTAAACAATCGCCCATCAATTTTTGGTTTTAGGTAGTAGATGTATTATATATGTTTATTATCCACTTCGCACACCAGACACGGGTGTATTTGCTCAGATCTCCTCTTCATTAAATCTTTCAGAGTATAACATATAACGGCTGATGGTTCCGATTCTATATTGGATCACTGCTTTGTGAAATTTTTGTCAGATGCTCTCTAAGGGCCACGCTCATCCTGACTCTCAATTCACGAAAACTCGACATTGACTCATGCTCATTCATCTCAAAATTCTCTGATCGTGCGGGACTCATGAAGTACAATGAGCAAGAGTATGATGGACATGTCCAGGTTACAGTGATGATGATCGGACGACTAACTAACTAGCTAACTAATGAGTATGTCCATCAATATGTGACTATTTTCTGCTGGAATTAGCTTTACAGATATAGTTGTATACTAGTTTTCTTAAAATTGTAAATATATTAGAAATTAGTAGAGAATTAATAGAGCTTGTGGACATCTAAAATCATATTTCTTTTGTTCTAAAGCTAATTTCTCACTGCAATAACTATATGATGACTGTTTTCATGTATGAGCAGACACAAATAGTAACATTTCAAATCTTAAATTACTCTACATTTCCGTCATTTCCTAGGAAGGGATGGTTTCAAAATGAAATAAACCAATAATAAGTGTCTCGGGAAAATGCTTTAACTTTGCCTGGAGAAAATTCAATAAAATATGTTAGTTATAAAATTTGAATTGAAAATTTCTTGTCACGTGAGTGTGGTCAATTTGATGATTTTTGTGATATAACAATATAAAATTTTATGAGTTGGTGATATAACAATATCAACTTTCATGATTTGGTGATATAACAATATCAACTTTCATGATTTGGTGATATAACAATATCAACTTTCATGATTTGGTGATATAACTATATAAAAAGAAAATGTGCACTAATTTTATGCTAAAATTCATAAAACTTATATTTTTAAAATTAATGTATTTGGTGCATAAAATGTAGCATTGTTGGCGTCAACTGTTCATGAATGATCCCTCCTCATTTGTCAACAACTGAATGATCCCTCCCCCTTTGTCAACAACTGTTAGAATGTTCAGAGCCGCCCACACCCCTAATTTATCGCCAATCCATTTCTTAGAAGTGGTGGAATGAGATGAATGCTCTAACTTTGAGAGGGAGGAAAGGGTCTAATTATCTTATTTCTCTAGCAATTTTAACGACTTTTTTTTTAGGAAAACAGCTTGGGGAGGGATGGGGTACCTTTACCCTCTTCTCTGCTTATTTCATGTCTAAATCTGCAGAGCCCTACTTTATCGAGAAACATTAACCCCCGCAACCACCCCCCCCCCTCTCTCTAACCCATATCTAAGAGTTTGGTTTCGTCTCATCATTTCTACTTTTACTTCTAGATTTGTTTGTTAAAATCTTTTCAGTTGTATTGTTGTCCAATCGCATAACTTATCTTGTTTATATCAATGCCATCAAGCGGCCTCTTTTTTTTTTATTTAAGGGAAGACCCAACATTAGGACAAATGGAAGATACATGTACCAAAAAAATGTCTGTCGAAGGGAGCAGAAAATCAATATATTACAGTTCAAGAACGCGTAGCGTAACTAATGGTCGTTCCATTGCTATCAGACATTTAGAAATGAATTTCAAAGAGGTTTCCATGTGAAAATTCTATTTGTTTTATATTGGCAATCATATCGCTGTTTTAATGTAGCTTCAATTGTAGCTTGATAATAATGTCGTAAGATGCTACTATGAAGGCTTCGGGGGTGTGCTAGTCTGCTTTCAGGATGTAGACACGAGACAATGAAATGTGCTGTATCTTAGTTGCGATATCTGCGCCTTTAGACCCGATACACATATTTACATTTCAGCTTTGCTACGTGTGGTCAGCTTGACATCCTACAAAATATATAGGTCACAGAAAAGATAGCTAACTTAAATGTGAGATGTTATGCAACAGAGCCTTGGGATGTTATCTTTCACAGGGAATTTACCTCTTAACCTCTCCCGTTTTCACGAACTAAAAAAAAGGCCACGACGTCGTAGTGGCCCAAATAACAAACAGCACCTGTATAATTTCTCACGAGTTTTTTCTTTTTCTTTTAAAATAGTCACAATGTAGTGAAACCAAACATTAAAAATAAATTCTGAGGAACGGGATGTTAAGATTCAGATTGATAAATATTTTCTCTCAACATATTAAAATTAATGTCAGACAGTATACAAGGAAACAAGAGAAGATGAAGACGATGAGAGAAATTAAAATGAAGAAGGAAAGAAATGGGAATAGGAAAAGCGAAGAATGCTTCGACAATTGCAGAAATGGAAGAAAGAAATGAAAGATAACAAATAAAGAAGACTGTAGATTCTAGATTCTAGACTGTAGAGAGCTAGATTCTAGACTGTAGGGAGCTAGAATCTAGACTGTAGGGAATTAGATTCTAGACTGTAGGGAGCTAGATTCTAGACTGTAGGGAGCTAGATTCTAGACTATAGGGAGCTAGATTCTAGACTGTAGGGAGCTAGATTCTAGACTGTAGGGAGCTAGATTCTAGACTGTAGGGAGCTAGATTCTAGACTGTAGAGAGCTAGATTCTAGATTGTATGGAGCTAGATTCTAGACTGTATGGAGCTAGATTCTAGACTGTAGGGAGCTAGATTCTAGACTGTAGGGAGCTAGATTCTAGAATGATATACTTCGTGGTAAGAAAACTGTAAAAACTAAGCACACAAACATGTTTTCTTCATGTAAACAAACACATTGCACCATATAGATTATTATTGAAGAACATATTTCAACAAAAAGACATGATGTCCACAACGTTGATGGACACATGATTGTGATGACAATTGAAATATGACACTGACGGAAGAAAAACATCTTGCAGATAACCGAGAGACCTACATGGAAACAGTCAGGACAACGTTCTGCAGAGGTCACCTTACAATTAACAAGATAATATACAGTTATTCTGAAACATGTTTGAGAACAGGAAGTGTGGAACACATTGCAGAAATCAGGACAACATTTGGGAAACGTGACACGGAGATACGGTTAGTAACACAAATGATAAGCAGTGTAATTAGACATGATTTTTTATTGCTAATTAAGAGCCAGCTTCATAGCAACGGGGAAATTTCCATAAATGATCAGTCACCAGACTATCAACCATCTACAGATATCTTAGACTATCAACCATCTACAGATGTCTTAGACTATCAACCATCTACGGGTGTCTCAGACTATCAACCATCTACAGATATCTTAGACTATCAACCATCTACAGATGTCTTAGACTATCAACCATCTACAGATATCTCAGACTATCAACCATCTACGGGTGTCTCAGACTATCAACCATCTACAGATGTCTTAGACTATCAACCATCTACAGATGTCTTAGACTATCAACCATCTACAGATGTCTTAGACTATCAACCATCTACAGATATCTCAGACTATCAACCATCTACAGATATCTCAGACTATCAACCATCTACGGGTGTCTCAGACTATCAACCATCTACAGATGTCTTAGACTATCAACCATCTACAGATGTCTTAGACTATCAACCATCTACAGATGTCTCAGACTATCAACCATCTACGGGTGTCTCAGACTATCAACCATCTACTGATATCTCAGACTATCAACCATCTACGGATGTCTCAGACTATCAACCATCTACGGGTGTCTCAGACTATCAACCATCTACTGATATCTCAGACTATCAACCATCTACGGGTGTCTCATACTATCAACCATCTACTGATATCTCAGACTATCAACCATCTACTGATATCTCAGACTATAAACCATCTACGGGTGTCTCATACTATCAACCATTACGGGTGCCTCAGCTCAATGTCCCATTCAATTTTCTTTTCAGAATGGACGCACTTTCTCCCATCTCCCTTGGCCACTACATTACTATCATTCTCTGAACATTGTCACTTTCAACCTTCTCTTCATCAATTTGCAGTGCATCTATAACTGTCCTAATTAACTCCACTATATCTGCTCTTATCACTGCCCCATGCACTATAACAGTGTCCACCAATAAATCACCGTTGTCGTTGCCTCTGACACCTACATGACTTGCACAACATAACATTATCTGGACATTGCTAGGAAGAGTGGCACGCTCCTTTCTTATGCCCTTCTCTATTTCGAGTAGTAGTCTCTGAGAGTCTGATAGACCCATCGTGTGTTTATGGTTGCTTCATCATTTTTCAGAGCCCCTGTCACAGCCTACAGCTCCATTCTCATACTCGATGTTGGGGTGCAAAGGGAACGCATTGCTCTAGGCAAACCCAGGGTTAGCAGATAACCAATATCCCAAATGTACCTCCTCGCGGTGCACCCTGGAAACAGAAATACAGCAGCTCGAGCTGATTCTGGCCAAATCATTTGGGGATCATGTCCGAGAATGTGGAGGTAGTAGATGGAAAGAGATTTGACTGCATAAGAGACAGACAATATCTCCGACACCACCAGCATCACCACATATAGCGACACTGTCGACATACAGTGAAGCTAGTCAGTCCAGTCCGAACATTGGAGGAGCGGCCAATGTAAAATGCACGTAAAGGTAAATGCATGGCGAGAGACAAACATATTTCATACTGAGTACAACGAAACAATGAAAGGGCAGAACAGCGCTAGAGGGCAGCGTGAACTGCAAATAGAAAGTGAAAAGTTCCTAGGAAAGGGGAACTACAAGCTCCGTCAGCTCGAGGCGAGCTTCTAGTTACCTGTGCTCCTTACAGACAGAGACCCAGACCCAATCATTGTCGTTCGGAAAAGCAAGAAGTCCTAACCCAACTCTAATGTCGAGCCTTCCTAAACCGGAAATATGCTCACGAAGATAAAGGGACCCGTACCCGATGGGCTCATGCACAAAAGAGACACCGATTTTAGCCCTGGCCCAACTCTAATGTCAGGTTTTCCTATACCGTAAATACACTTGCAGAATGAAAGGGTTCAGTACCTAATGGGCTCAGTCGCTATTGGGACAAAGTCGCTCAGCTCGAGAACGCCTTGCTCTCAAACGCGTGGTGTGAGACTCGAACTTGGACAAGAGGTACACGATGTCGGTGAATGAGACCTCGGCTAAGAGGTCGAAAGAGCCAGAGTCCAACTCTTCCGATGAGTTTTTCCCCTTAAGGAACCAGGCTCACGGATGAGAACCCGATGGGCACAGGCACAGTACGTCCAATTACACGAGGCAAGTTCATAACAGTGGAACACCTCGTTCGAGTCAGACGAGAGCAAATATCGTCTGGGCGAAGAATCATCACATACACGCATGCCTGGAGACAGATATTGAGGCTGTCACAGGCTAGGGTAGCCCACCCGAATTGTCAAGGCATGCCAAAATCGCATGTGCTAGGCTTACAAGGCGCATAACGGTGGCACAACGTAACCACGCTCCCAGCGGAAATCGCACGGATATCCGTGATGGTTACAATGGAGCGAACGCAAAACAGACAAACAAACATACTCGATGTTGTTATGGGGCAGACAGAAGATCTCTCCGCAATTTGCCTACCATTCTGATAAGCGACGAAACCCAATTCACATCTGTGTATTTTTCATTACTGATATACCTTTGTAGATCAGAGGTAAGAAAGGTTGTGGTTTTTTGGGGGGATGTGGACCTCGGTGGCCAGACTGAGCACCTTTTTGTGGAATGGGACTAGCACAAGTTTTTTTAGTACATCAAAATAGCAAGTACGAGTAGTATATTGTGAGTCCTGAGATCCGCGTTTAAGAGTAATCATTTTAGATCATCCGAGCAGTGAGCAAGTCAAGATAAACAAAAATAGGTAGATGTGTTACCAAAATAAAACATAAAACAACCTAACAACGAGATTATTTTGGTAACACATCTACCTATTTTTGCTTATCTTGACATTTGCCCGGTGTTACTCCAGCCACCTACTTCCTGTTTAGGGTTGTTACCCAACACTGGAACATTTATCCCAGTGAGCAACAGTACGGATTGGGCTTGGTGGCCATATTTTTCCCACCCTAATGTTGATGATAATTGCAAACATACATGAGGGTTATGACCGACAACTTTAAAAGACACGATAAACACAAACGACATTGACAAGAAGTTAAAAATGAATTATGAAGAAGTTAAAATGAATTATGAAGACGTTAAAATTCATTTGATGATGAAATAATCCCGTTACAAGTGAGCAGGGCAGGTAACTCTTGACAACCCATAGAATTTCTGACAAAAGCACATGCTCTTCTCCGTTCTGTAACTAGAGCGACAAAAAGATTCATATAAGATTGTTTCAAAGCTATTGTTGTGTGAGGGAGGTATATGAATGCATGTTTAGTCCCTGAAGGGAGGTTATGAATGCGTGTTTAGTCCCTGAAAGGAGGTTTATAATATTATTAAATGATGTCATATACAGAATACGTTTGAATTACTATTATTATTATAATTATTATTATTATTATTATTATTAAATTATTATAGTATTGTTATTTATAAGGAGTTACCAACCTGCAATAGTCCAATATCATGTACAATCTGACTACTGTGCAGCGTAATCGTCAGGGTGTTACCATGACACTCCCCTTCAAGAAAACCAACGCCACCATCACCAACTGTAACACAAATAACAAATATAGAAACAGTGGTGTATAAAACTGAACTAATACTTCATGTCGTCTTGGATCAGAAAAACTTAACTAACAGACAGCAATCTTTATAACGCCGTACGGACAACAATACACTCTGAAATCATCTGCATCCATTCCTTAAAAGTTGCTTCATTATTTTTAATTTTTTTTTTGTGTTTCAGTTTTCATTTTACACGTTATCTTGTCAATTGTCATTGGTATTGTTTTCTTTTATATTGTGTTTTTGAGATGCATGTCAAGGAAGTTCTGTGAGGTTACAATGAGGCGGATGTGGTAGACATTGCAACTAGGGAGATCGGTGCGTCTGACAATAAATAACTAGACAGTTAGCACCTATTTACTGAGGGATATAGGTTATGTGAAGCAGACATCTAAAAAAAGAGATGGTATGTACGACCAGAAAAGAGGTTGAAAGAGGAGACAGTGTGGACGTGATTGATATTCTTAAGGAACGAATGTATCTTTTAGTCATAGCCAAGAAAAGGTAATCGCGGAAGCCTGAAATATTTTCAGTAGGGCTTGAGTCAAGTCCTGTATTCGAATACTCATGCTTATGCACATATCCCAAAACAACGTCATTTATCTCAGCTGATATGACTAATCATTTACCACTGTGTACTTTTTGTGTCTTCAGCCAATAAAAACAACACGGGAAAAGGTCCGATCAGTCAAGATAAATACCACTGTTTAAAATTTGTGCGCAGCACTGTTATGGAGAAGGACTTGTACGAAAAGACGGATACAATAGGTCTAGCTGGGTTATAAGTTTTGCTTTTAGAAAGTATATGCTAGACCTATATAAATAACAAACATGAAAAATAATGACAGAGAAATCAGCAAGGACAAGATGTCACAGTACAACATTGGGAAAACACTAACAGAACGAACAAAAATAATACTGAATATCATTCATATCTAACATAATAACAAAACTAATAATAGGTGAAAATAATGAATGAAATGATAATAAAAATAGAAAACATAATAAATAGCAAACAGAACAAAAATAATAACAAGAATAGCAATTAGTGAAAAGAACTTGAAAAAATAACTGAAAGAATAACGTGAAAATTACAAAAAGACGATAAATAATTTAAAAAATAATAATCATCATCAGGTGACATGTCGGCTGGCGTAGGCGGTCATGGCTCTCCACAGCTCTCTGTTCACAGTATTACGTATCATGATCGTTGTTGTTTCCCTGCCGTGCCAGGTAGTCAAACTGTCTAATATTTTCTCACGTTGTCGCCCTATGTCTCTGTTGCCTTCGATTTTGCCTGTTGAGACTATGTTCTCTAAACCTCCCTGTCTCATAAAGTGGCCAAAAAATAAAGATTGTCTTTTTCTTATAATATTGATTAAGGTCCGTTTCGCTTTGGACTCTTTCATCACCTCTATAATAGTTTTTCTGGCAGTCCATGGTATTCTCAGCATTCTTCTGTAGAACCACATCTCTATTGCCTCTAATTTCCCACTTTCCAGTTTGTTTATTGTCCAAGATCCGCATCCATATGTTAGTATAGTGGTTATATAGCACTGCAGAACTCTCTCACTTCTAATGACACAGTCATATTACACAGTATATTTTTCATTTTTCTGAATGTTTTTTTTTTTGCCTGTTCTATTCTGCTTCTTATTTCTTTTGAACTTCTTCCATCTGCTGTAATCGTTGTACCTAAATATTTGAATTGGTGCACCTGTTTTAATACTATATCATCAACTTTGATCTTGCATGGTGTGATATTTTGTTTCTTTGAAATAACCATAACTTTTATATGGTAACTACAATAAGCATAGCAAAAAAAACTGAATGATAATCTGGAAGTAAGACAACTAAATTATAAATTGGAATAAAGAGAAATATTATAGCAACAAGGAAAACAACTAAATGAATAAAGGCACTAATCAGCGTAAAATCAATTTATATATTTATATATATATATATGAGAGATGAATACATGGTGAATTAGAAAATACAACTCTGCAGACATGAAGCACTAAGAACACTAGTCAGCATACAATAAAATTAGAAGCATCAGGGCTTACCGTTTGGTTCTAATGGGCAGTCGAAGCCAACTTGGTGTCGATTTATGGCCATGAGACAGTATGGCTTGACGACTGGATTTGCGTTCCTCAGTACATGGGTCAGTAAACCTGCTCCTCGTACTAGTGGGACCTGGTAACAGAGAGGGAAGAACATGCAGTCTTAAATGTATAGATGGTCCCACAATTGTGATGATAAAAAGGACGAAAATGACGACGTCAGAGTATAATTGAATATTATATTTGGCTTCTAACACTAATTTAGATAAGATTGACAATAATGTTGTGCGAATACATTTATGATGAGGTAGAATCTCAGAGAGGAAAGTTGATCGGTGGAAAAAAAAATATACTAATTTGAACAACCATTGCAAATAGTATGGTTTCGATATGAAACTGTGAGAAGCGGTGCCAGGAAACAAACTGTTCTGTGGACTTTAAATTTCAAGATGTTGGTTGCCAGAGATTTAAGTGTTTTGTTGATGACATTTGAGGATTGAGGTTTAAGTGATTAAAGTGTTTTGTTGATGACATTTAATAATTGAGGTTCAAGTGATTTAAGTGTTTTGTTTATGACATATGATGATTGAGGTTCAAGTGATTTAAGTGTTTTGTTTATGACATTTGAGGATTGAGATTCAAGTGATTTAAGTGTTTTGTTGATGACATTTGAGGATTGAGGTTCAAGTGATTTAAGTGTTTTGTTGATGACATTTGACGATTGAGGTTCAAGTGATTTAAGTGTTTTGTTGATGACATTTGAGGATTGAGGTTAGAGTGATTAAAGTATTTTGCGAATTACAGTTGAAATTTGAAGCATTAGCGATTTGTCATTGGAAATTTAGGTTACCGACGAGTAAAGTGTTTTGTAGGTGACATTTAAACATTTGGGTTACCAGCTTTTAAATTGTTTATGACATTTGACATTATTGTGATTGTTTATTACCAGACACTAATGTGATTGACATTATGTGATTGACATTATGTGATTGGCATTATGAGTTTTTACAGTCATTGAGTAAAGTGTTCGTTGAACACCAATATGATAATCTTATTAATCAATCAATCAATCAATCAAGTGCCATGCCGAATGGCGTAGACGATCATGTTTCTCCGCGACACTCTGTCTCTTGTGTCGTCAATAAGCTCGGTTGATGAACTTCTACCGTGTCTCAATACTAGTCCATCTAGCAACTCCTCTCTTTGTCGTCCCTTGCCTCTTCTCCCCTTGATCTTTCCAGTGGTTATTAAGTATTCAAGTTGTGTTCGTCTCAGCACATGCCCTAGAAAACTTGACTGTCTGCCCCTAATGTATGATAATGTTATGGGCAGCGAGTATTTGTATGTGAATTACACTGAAATATTTTAGACTGTCAACAAGTAAAGTGTTTTGAGACAATTTTAGGAGATATTTGACTATACTTACTAACACGTACTTACCTCCATTGATCCACCACCGCTCCTGTAAATAAAGTTTGCATATAGTTCTCCATAACCGGTCATCTCAGGTTCTCCGGCTCCTTGAATGGTGAATCGAACCCCAGATCGCCCTGTAAAACATCAAACAAATGTTACCTTTAGTCCTAGGTACACAATTCACGTAGTCACTTCTTTTAAATCACAGAGTAAAGGCTTTCTTGCACTACAGCTAACTTAGTCACCCCTCTTCCAATCAGGAGAGTCCTTTACTGCAACTCACTTATTCACTTCTCTTCAACTGAGAAGAGTAAACATCTTCATTTACTACAACTCATGTATTCACTTTCCTTAAAATAAAGAGAGTAAATACCTTCATTTCCTTTACGACTTCTTGTCTACCCTACGATCGTATATCTTTTTACAATAATTTTGAACATTGATGATTTGCATCCGTTTCTTTCCAGCACCGTCAAAATAGTTCACAGTATATGGCACGATTTAACGACCATTTTCCGAAAACGGATATACTGAACAAAGTAGTTTTACTATTTAACTAGCTCAATTAAGTAACGTGACATAGAGATATCCAGTTAGTACTTCTAGGACAATCGTGGAGACAGGATACTTTCTAACATGATCCATGTCTTGTCATTGTAGTATATTCTGCCCTGGATTTCGCCTTCTTATGTCTCTTAATGTTCTTCTTTTACATGTTTCATTGTCCCCTTCTTACTCCTTACTTATCTCTTACGTATCTCTTATTTCTAAAATGTGTCATATATTTCCTTTACCTCGCTTACCAATTCTCTCTACAAACTATCAAAAATACAAACCGAAAAACAAATATAAATATCACAACCAACTACTAAAATATATGAGTTATGAGTATATACTGTAGGTTATCATAAGCGTACTCCCGACAAGTCCAAAAACGCGTTGATCGCCTTTTCAATAAATCAATCATGTAGCTGCTGACAGTTCCAGTTCGATTATCACTCTCTTCGTTTATCTATTATGTGTTTTTTTTACTGGACGTTCCAATATTATTTATTCTACTGTTATTTGTTTGAAATTAATAATGGCATGTATGATTGCTGGAAGCTTGGGTAAGAGCCATCCAAGACGACGATGGATAAGAGACATATCAGATTGTCTATACATGCCCCTGACAGCGACAAGTCAACTCGTCCAGTATAGTGACTTCAGAAAATATATAAAGAAGAATAAGTTGTGGAAAGAATATGTCACCTGATATACATCAAATTTGACATCGAACATATAAGAAATAAGACAAAATAACTTAATTAGTGAAGCTTGACTGCGTGACTGGTCCCCTATAGCTTGCCTGTGTGACTAATCCCCCATAGCTTGACTACGTGACTGGTCCCTCATAGCCTGACTGCGTGAATGGTTCCCTCATAGCCTGACTGCGAGAATGGTCCCTTATAGCCGATGAATTTTGCTTAGACGTAATATTTGTTATATTCATAAACATCTATCTAGAATGTTATGCTACGTTTCTAATGTCTGTCAGTAGTTATCGATCTTCAACGACATCTGTCATTGCACTCAATGTATACCCTGTCAATATATACTTTGTCAATCTCCTGATGTGTTCAATTAGGCAGGTATTTTTTCTGACAGAACACGGTAGAAAAGTGTATCCGATTCTATCATACTTTTTCAATGTAACAAAATTATGCAAATAAAGCATGTAAGACATAATTAATACTGAGAATAAATAAATCCTACATGTCCCCATTAGTAAGTAAAATTTAAACTGAGTTTTGTGTAACATCAACGTTTTTTAGTTGAACAAAGAAAAGATTGACTGGGGTCCACTGAACTCTAATACTATATCCCGCCATTGTGAATTAGACATAAGTCTTGGATATGATCTTCGTTACTAAATATTCTATTAAAAAGCCCTACTTGTAAAGATGTATTTCCCATGCTCATCTACTTTCCATTAAACATTCTAGTATATATGTAGCAGTAATAGCAGTAATACTGATGAAATGAGTATGACGTTGATGGTGATACCTTTAGATTTGAGCAAGTACCTCTCGACAGCCTATATCCTGTCTGACAAAAGAAGATGTCCTAATCAATTAACTAGCTGAGGTGACACCCGAACTCGTGTACGGTTTGTTGTCTCAAATGTATGGTTGTCTTAGAAGGGTTGTCTATGGATGCATGTTTAGTCCCCGAATGGGGGGAGGGGCATTCCAGTGCAGCAGTGCCATCACATTCTGCACGGAGCGTAGCAAATACTTCGGAATAATCCATTACCCATTAGGGTCTATGGGTGCCGCGATGAATGTGACATAGACATACACCTGTTATCCTGTCCTCTGTGGTGCGAACGCAGAAGTAGAAAAGTCATGTCCAGTCGTTGTAGTCAGTCGATGATGATGTTTGGTATTCAATTTTGTCTACCAAAATATTCAATATCCATGTATAATGGCTTTTTAAACTACCAACTGCTTTATACACAAATGTATGGATGTACAGTACTGTATTAACTAAATAAAAATATATATAATAATAACAATTAAATCAATGATAATAAAGAATAAGGACAATATAAATATACATTTCAGTATAATACCATCGTCAGGAATAATAACAATACATTAATAATGGATTTAAAAAAAAAAATTTGGATTATTTTCGATGGTCATTTACATATTTTCGTGTGATTTTTTGTGAAATTTTGGTGGGAAATCTTTAAAGAAAGAGTGGTATTCGATGTTTTTTCATTGCTGCTTTTCAATAACTAACACGTTAATTACGATTTCCATGATGGAGTGGGAAGGGGGGGGGGATGATCTCTAAAACTGTTTCTTTTTGGGCCTGGCCATTTGGCATATAAACATAAGTGCACACAAAAATAAATTGTTTTACGTTGAAAACAAATTTACGGAATTCATTTTTCCACCAAGAACATTTTCGTGTATTTTTGCCTAGGGTTGATTTAAATATTTTAATGAACCCAAAGCAAATACCAATAAGAGCATAAAACAAAAGAATATCCGGGCATAAAGCCAAAGGTTGCTAAAACAAACGCTGGATAGAAAACATCAAGAAAGCCTTGAGAAATCATGCAAAATGTAACCAAGGCGGCACGTCTAGCCTTGAAAAGTTAACGTAAGCTCCCACCTCTACGCTTAACGGAATGTTTGATTAAGATCAACTATCATTAACTTGGGGACAGACAATAGACAATAGACTAAAATGTTCTTATAGAGATATAGAGTTACAACACGTTCAGCATGAGTAAATAAATATGATTATCGTTAGACACAATGATACTACCATTGAATCCAGACTGCTTGTTGCCATCTGGACCAGGTGTCATCTGACGAACGTTTGAGCCCATTTCATCAAGCTTGATCCAGGGTTTTCCTGCCTGTGAAGCTGACTGTTGCTCCATGAAGTTAGTTCTCTCTGGATCACTAAATCTATCTAAAGTGTAAGCATCATAGACGGCTCCTGTGGCATCAACCAAGGCTGACGGCAGAAATAGTAAAACATGTTAAATCATGAGTAAAAATATGAGTTAGAAAGTCTGTGTAGCTCTTGAAATATTTAAAAAAAATGAGTTAGAAAGTATGTGTGGTTCTTGAAATATATAACAAGAAAATATGAGCTAGAAACTCAGTTTAGCTCTTGAAATATAAAACAAAATATTAGCTATAAAGTATGTGTAGCTTTTGAAATATATAACAAAAAATATTAGTTATAAATCTGTGTAGCTTTTGAAATATATAATAATTTGTTGATGTTTGTGCACTTAGAGCGAGTTCTTATGCGTACTCCACAATACAACAGTCTCGCAATTAGACACACCGATCACAAGTGTTCAGTAATATGGTACACACAGAATGTAACAATAATATAGTCTAAGAATACAGGGAACTATGTAATCGACCGGAAACTAATGCGACTAATTGCTTTTTCTTATTGCTAAATAACCGTTTGCAAGACGCAGAAAGGCCATACAGGTAGCATGTATATACTTACTCTAAGTAGCAAATATCCTTACTTGAAGTAGTATGAACTATTCATAATATCATTATTCTAAGTCGATTGCATATCGACTTAACCAAGTAACAGAATTCACATACCTAGGAAGTAATATAACAACAGACGGCAAGAGCAGTAAAGAAATACACAATAGATGTAGTAAAGCATACCAAGCCCTAGGGCAAATGACACCAATCTTCAGAAACAAATACGTAGATTTAAGCACCAAAATAGCACTATTCAAAACGATTATTATGCCAACGCTGTGCTACCAATGCCAAACATGAACAATGACAGCGCAAGACAAACGTAAGTTTGGGACAGCTGAAATGGCATGCTTACGCAGAATCCTAGGACTATCGTTAAGAGACAGAATGATGAATGACGACATCCGACAAAAAACCTGCACTCCCCCCCCCCCCCCCCCCCCAATCTTAGAATACATCAAGAGACAACAGATCAAATGTCGTGAACACATCAGCAGACTGCCATCAGACAGCATACCATAGCAAGCTATGCTATACCGATATAGCGAAAGCAGACCTAGAGGCCGACCACTGAAATAAAAGAGGCGACAAATTCAACAATATACTCAGCACATAAGAGGGCCGTCTCCAGAAAACTCTTCTACCCCTGATGCTGACAGGCAACACATGGTTTCAGCGAATAGATAGATGTATAGATTGTATATCTATACTTAAAGTACTATGTATATCATTATTATAAGTGCTATCTGTATTATTAATCTAAGCGGTATGCATATCATTACTCTAAGCAACATGTTTATCTTTATTCTAAATTGTGTGATTATCCTTACTCTAGGTAATCTAGAAAGCATTATTACCCTTATATCCTTATTCTAAATAGCAAGTATATCCTTACTTTAGGTAGTATGAATATCATTATTCTATGGCATACGTATATCCTTACTCTAATCAGTATGTGTATCATTACTCTATGTAGCAGGATACCTACCTTGATAAGTTCCTATAATGATTGGCCATATGCTCTTATTTTTAAGGAAATTTGTGGCAAAATGGCCTGTCGGTAGAGGAGTCGATTGCCTCAGATTTCCAACTCTCTGAGGTGTAGCCTTAACTCCAACCTCGGCTGTGGCTCCAAAAATGCTCCCTGGATTTGCATTGTCCAGAGGCGTATCCTGGGCTGCATGACAGTCTGGTAGGTTTGGTAACGCCGCATGGGCTACCCCCACTGCACAGACGAAAATAAAAATTATAATTATTTTATATAATGGGATATTTCATATACACTCATGCAAGTACGATTTAATGGAACACACGTGCATATTAATACAGTACAGCATTGCAAATTGTGGCGCACGAAAGATGAGTCAAGTATTGTGACATTGTGACCTGACATGTATGTTGTAAGAGTTATGCTTTTCATACCATTAAGAATCAAATTGACAACGAAGCTACAATTAGATTGGATTAGATATGTTTAGCCGAAAGGTGATATCTCTGCCGAGCTGTACAACTTTACAAGGTACTTCGTTTTCAAAACTACATTCTGTTGATCTACAGGAGTTTGAGAACGAACCCAGAAGAATATAGTAGGTATGTAAGTACCTAAAGGAGACAGAGATACGTAACAGAGGACACTCAAGAGTAATGTTGGAGGAACTGCAGAGTTGAAGATGAAAGTGGTATACTAGATCTGAGATTCTCTGTGAGTGATGGCCCTTGACCGAGCGCGGGAAAGATATGGTGGTGTTGTCCTTCAGAGTGATAACGTGTAAGAGTGTTTTAATCATTTTTCATTAAGTACCGTCTCCGAAACGAAGGTTGGCTGCAACGTATCTCCAACATCTCCTGTCTCTTGTCTTGGTGGTGGACTCTGCTAGACTGTAACCTGTCCATCGTGTGATTTTACTCTCCCACTTGTATCTCTGCCTACCTATTGCTCGCTTCCCTTTGACTTTACCCTCAAGTAAGGTCTTCAATAAGGTGTCATGTCTTTTAATGTGTCCAAAGTAATTTATTTGCCTGATCTTTATTTCTCTTAGTAGTTCTTTCTTCATATTAAGTGTCTTTAGCACCTCTTTATTTGTTTTCTTCTCTTTCCATGATGTTCTCCCTACTCTTCTATATACTCACATCTCAAAGGCATCAATTGTGTCTTCTAATTATTTATTTAGTGTCCATGTTTCTGAGCCATACATTAATATGGAATAGATGTAGCATTTTATAATTCTCATTTTTAACTTGTTTGTAATTTGTTTAGATATTAATATTTTCCTCATGTTATTGAAGGTACTTTTAGCCATTCCTATTCTTCTTTTAACTTCTGTTTCACATCATCACACCGTTATACTCTGAGAGATTTACTGAAGCAAAGATCTGAGTACTTATGGACATGTCCGTTATGCGAGGAATATAATAAATAAATAAATACCTAACACCTTAGAGCTATTTGATTGATGAATTTTCGCTCCTGTTACCAAGGCTCGAAAATGGAGCTGAGAATGGCGACACTAATAATTGTCATGCAAGTTGTGAGAGGCGATTAAGAAGTTTTGGCGGTAGACCTAGTTATCCCATCCCATATAGAGTCAAAAATGACCCGAATCCATACAGGGGTTAAATGCATTAGGCAGGCGCATTTATCGCATCAGAGCTGTAAATATGATGCAACGCATTCTGTCCTCCGAACTATATCTTGATAATATGTGGGAGTTTAAGAATGAACACAGAAGATGTTGTCTTCACTGTAGATACTCTGAACGCCTCTCTGTCCCGAGCAAGCAGGCCTGCATTGGCAAGACACATGCTCATAAAGTCTTAAATGTCACTGGTCCATCGTCTTCTTGGTGTTCCTCTTCTTCTCTTAACTGGCAGTCTGCCCTCCAGATGGGTTATAGTTAAAGATATTAGAAATATAAGCCGAGAAAAGTAATACACTGTTGAGTGTATAATGTGGTTGAGTGTGAAGTGAACCCAAATTGTATGCGATATAATAAACTTATAGTAACTTTATTACATCAACTTAGTATTTATCGTTTCTTAGTTGTGTTACTGGGGCGTTCTCCACCATGTTGGAAATTCTCTGAGAGTTTGGTTATTTATACGTGGACACACAGCATGAAATAATTGTAATCCTGTGATATTGTAATGCTAAGGTTGGCTATAGAAAAGTGGAGAATGTTATGTGTTCATGGACCGGTGGAAAGTGGCATCCTGGTAGATTGGACAAGAGCAGATAGATTCAGCATGTTCAATACAGGGTTCTAGCGACACCCTATACATCTAAGGGTAAACGCAGGAAGTGATATTTCTAAACATACAGGATATGGTTTATTAAAAGTCCCTCGCCTCACAGTTTTTTATTGTACTTTCTTCATGAAAGCGACAGTGTTTCTTATCACATCTTTATATAATGTAATATTCTATATAATCACATGTTCAAAGAGCGTGTCTAATCACAGGTTTATAACGTCTTTCTAATCAGGTTTATAAATCGTCTCTAATCACAGCTTTATAGAACGACTTTCTGATCACAGCTTCGTACATCTCTATATTCATCGCTTTATACAATGTCTCTCTAGTCACCGATTTATAGAACAAGTCACGTATTTTTCAGAATGTTTTTTTAATCACAGCTTTATAAAACGTCTCTCTAATTACAGTTGTATACAGAGCCTCTCTAATCACAGCTTTATAGAACTTCTCTCAAGTCACAGATTAAAAAACAAAATGTTTTCTAATAACAGCTTTATATAGTACTGTTCTCAAGACAATTTCTCTCATATACTTGCGGAAGAATGAAAGTTCTTTGATAATATATTCTTTCGCTTTCCATTTCATGCGAAGAATATCTTTCACATTGAGTGCCATCCGCGCCAGTTACATGGTTTCCCTGAGATACTTCCTTCTGGAACCATGCTTTCCATTACTACTCTTTACCAGTAAATGTGATGTCTAGCGTATGAGTTTTTTTAAATATAATATGTATTCTTTTCTTATAAGCTCAGAGTTTGTACAATATCTTAAAAGTATTGTTAATAATATATGATTGATAATAATATATCATTGTTATTATATGAATTCATGTCTTACTGTCAGGGCCGGTCTTAGGCCATTGCAACCAATGCGACCGCAGTGGGCCCCGCCATCATAGGCCCATAAATTCATATTAGAATTTATTTTATTATCCTCTTCCCTACCCAGACTGGGCCCCGCTCAATCAGTTTCGCATTGGCGCCTGCAATTGTTAGGGCCGGCCCTGCTTACTGTTATGAATGCGTTGTTGCTATTAATGTCTTATTACTCATCCTCACCATTTGCCGTCTCCGCATCGAAGATTTACTACATCTTATATCTCTTGTCTTGGTGGTGCACTCTGCTGGACTGTATACTATATACCTCATTATGTTTCCCTCCCGCTTGTATCTCTGTCTACCTCTTGCCCTCCTCTTCTCGCCTATACACTCAAGTAAGATCTTCAACAAAGTTCCATGATGTTCAATATGTTCAAAATATTTTGTTTATTTTATTTTTTCATTTCTCTTAATATTAATTTTTCATACGCAGTGTTGTCAGATCCAATTTTTTTTTGCTGTTGTTTTCTTCTCTTTCCATGAAATTCTCACTAATCCTTCTATATATCCTCATCTCGCAGGCATTTATCTTGTCTTCTATTTGTTTGTTCATTATCACTGTTTTTGAGCAATACATTAATGTATTGTATATTACAATTTTATAATCCTCATATTTAGTTTGTGATTAATTTTTTAAAATTCTTTTTGCGAGGGGGGGGGGTTGCTAATAGTTGCCTCATGTTAATTAAATTTATTTTTATCTTTTCCTATTCCCCCGTTTAACTATTGTTTCACAATTTACGATTATGTCTAAGATAATGGTAATGATCAACGTTGTGCAGTATCACTCCATCTTTTTTATAATTAGCTTTTGTTTCTCTTTGATTTTGCTGATTATCGTGGATTTTTAAAATGTTAATATCTAGTTCACAATATATACTTAGTTTGCTTATTTGATATATTAGTCATCGTAGTTCCTGTTAACGCACTGCAAAAAGAACAGTGTTGTCTGCATGTCGTGGACGTTTTAAAATTAATTATGCGTTATTGCTATTGACATGTTAGTCACATAGATCTAATTATTTTGAAAGCTCATTGTTGCTTGAAGATGGTCTTAAAAACTGGAAATGGAGAGCGAGAGATAAAAATGGTTGAGAAAAATTAAGAAAAATGTGTTTTAAAATACTTTTCTGTGATTTATTTTGTTAAAATTTTTCTTCATGAATTTTGCGTAATGAATTTTTTGTTTACTATGTACAATTTTGTGGTGGATGGAATTGCTCCGGAGCTTTCATACCCAGAAGATTCTAACTCTCAGAGGTATAGTTTGACTAGAAAACTCCTGCCCTAATGGTATTCAGATGACTAATGGTATTCTATTTAACTATCAGAGGTATAGTTTCACTAGAAAACTCCTGCCCTAATGGGATTCAGATGACCAAGTAGAAACCATGATCAACTAGTATGTATTCAAGCATATTTGCAATCTCATTTCATTCTTCTGCGATTGTTCTTAATCTACTGAAGATTAGCTGAGTGTATTCCAGAGACGAGTATGCATTGTGGTATGGTTTACAGCTTAGCTGCGACGTCTATGCCTTTCTACTTGACAAATCAGACTTCAGCATGCCTCTGGATCACTTCGACCCTATTTTGCAAATGGGCAACATACTTCATTCCATACTCTCTTTAGTCGAATCTTACGACTTGCATGTAAACAGTGTAGCTATTATTTACTCCCCTTTTATGTCCCAGAAATAAATGGGCGTCACAACAGTAAATTGGAGATATTTATCTTGGCGTACTGTTAGCACAATGTTCTTCTCACTAATGCTTTTAAAAGGATCTATTCCAAAAATGTTGTGTCACAGTTTACAGCTTGGCTGCGATATATGTGCCTTTTGGTCTGATTCATCCTGAATCAAAATGACTTTTGGGTCAGTCACTTTAAGCTATGAGATGAGACAGACAATTCCATCCCCAAACATACTCAGTCGCCTCTTGCAAAGTGCATAACAGTTCATAATGCTACTATTTTTTGCGTACTTTTCTCCCTGTGTGGCATCCGAGGCCTGGACCGTAAGTTCAGGGTGAAAAAAATAGGGCTACTATCTTCTCTCCACGCATGTCATAGGAGGCGACAAAGGAAAGTTGGAGGATATGCTGTCAACCTGTCACCTGTGAAATAATAATCATTGCCATTGCATGTCTTGTTTCAGTTTCTTACTTTTGTCTTCTATCAGATGACCCCCATGGATGACGAGGGATTTAGGTCAGTGGAAAATACACCTGTGTCCTTTTGTAGCAGATTGCTAGGTGGCGAGCAATGCTAGATACCTTGATGCCAAAATGCATTGGATATTGTCGCACTGAAATTTCTCCTATCACAAACTAAACATGTATCCATAACCCTACCTACACTACTGTGCCTTTGTGACAACAAACCATATACACGTTTCACTTCGATTACTCAACTGAGGAGTGCCTGAGCTTTTGTCAAAAGGATTATAGACAGTTAAACCTACCAGCTCACAGTTAAATGGATTACTTCATCAACATGCTGATATTTCCTACTAAAACAGCCCAATGGTAGGCCACATAACTCATATAGCTGCATGACTTCAATACGTCCAGCTCCGATAGCTTAAAATATATTTGTAAGAACGTCGTAATGTAGATCTTTCGCAAGAGAAAAGTCTGGGTATGTCATCTACTAAAGGTCTGCAGTTGAATGCTAGTTGGTCTGGTGGGTCACTGGTGGAACCATTAGAACTATGACGTGCAGTTTATCATGGGAAATGAAAATGTTTTATCTCAAAAGCATACTTGAAATTAAGAAATAAAAGCAAAACTCACCCAAAACAATAAAAAACCATGCAAGTACCATATTGTAGAAGGTACTATAGGAGTCACCTTTCTAAAACAAGCACAAATTATTGTAGCCTTAACGGCTTCCTCGTATACTCGATTAGTCGCTCATTTATACTCAACTTGTCTTAGATAACTCGAAGACATTAGTAGTTCTCAAACTATGTTTATAAACCAACCCCAATATTCCAAAAGAAAAAGGTTAGTAGCATATCCTGTTCAGGATAAAGCGGTAAATCCAAAGTTGAGTTCAATACAAGAAGTGTCTACATTCAAATATTTTAATATTATGCGCAGTTTCATTCAGTTTTCGTGACGTCCTTGAACACATTAAAAAGTCGTTAGGTCTGCTGTAGTATGTGTCGATCTGCACATCACGCACTGAGAGCCCACTTCCTCCTAGGGTCATTGGAAGGGGGGAGGGGATGACTCGCAGTGCGCAATTTGCAGTGAGGATCAATGGATTAGGCAGTAGTACTAGCGACTGTAAAATGCGTCTTATCGATATTACATTTCGTTAAATAATGTAGGAATTTGTTTTGTTAAACTGTAGGTACTTCTCTTTGTATTATATCCAAAATTGTTTTAGCTGTAGTAGTGTTATGCGCAATATTTTACGTTCACGGGATTACCAGTTGCTTCTGGACAGTCCTGGTGTATTGTTGTCTGTGGCGAAAATTGAACTTGGTACGATGGTCCCTATGGAAAAAATCTTCACAGAACCAAAACTTCCACTATTTCTTATGGTAAAAAGCTCTACTATAACAAAATTGGTTGAACGGAGCGTAACTCACCAATAAAGGTATATTATTAATATACGAAAAACAGCGACCAAAATGGCGACGCAGAGTATGTAATTCTCAGTCATTCTGCAATTTTGTTTATTCTCAAGGGTTAGGGTTAGTGTTTGAGATGTGACTTACATATCGTATGGTAGTCCTGGATGTGACGCTGCACGCCGAAGTAAAAAAAAAAACAACTGACGAAACTCACTCTGGTAATTAAATTTGTGATGTCAATCTGTGCCATCCTGATGTGACACGTATGTTGTGGTTATGCGAACATTATCACTATTGGACGTAGCATTTGTTTGCAAAGCTCCACGCTCGAATGACACCGTGTCTGTTATGTTGTTAGAACCTAGGTGTTAGAGGAGTTTTCTCTAACGTTTTTGCGGTTTTGTCAACCAAGATACGTAAAGACTGAAATTCTGCGGACTGCCCTAATGAGGCACGATAGTTCATCGGCCCACATGACCTTGAAGATTATCAGTTTCGCAGAGTGGATTAATTAGCGCATGGTGAGAGCAGTAACAATTTGTGGTCAGAAATTGCATTAAATTTGTTTCCAGTCGTATAGATTCATTTTGCCAAGTTGTTTCAGATGAGGTCTAACAAGAGACTGAGGTCATCACATGTATGCAAACATATATGCAATCTCATCATCTTCTTTTTATTTACATATCTCTTCCTCACTTACATCAACATATTTAATGCGAGTAATGTTTATATCCACAGGAAATAAGAAGAGTGTAAAAGATTATACTACTGACGTTAGATGTATAGAGTGTCCGCATATTTTCTTGGTATTAACTAGATCACAAATATACTTTTCATTCCAATGATACTCATTTGGCAAGAATTAGCAAAATACAATATAGATGTCCAAAATGTTGATGGACAGCATGGCCTATGGACAGCAAGGAAAACAAACCAGAAGACGCTGAGCACAATCAGTGTCCAAGAGGGCTGGCGTCTGAATGAATTAAAGAAAAAACAGGTTTTTTGATGAGGTTAAGAGATATGACGGTACGGGGGAGGGGGGAGAGTGATGTTGGAGGGGATTATAAAATGTAACAATGGTGAAGGCCGACCAAGACACCGTTGGACAGAAGACATACATGAATGCCTGGACAAGTTCCTCCTAAAGGATGCGGGACAGCTTGCTCAAGACGGAGGAGAATTCAATAGAATTATAAGGAGGACTACGTTCTGGACAGAATATATCACGTGATGATGATTACTTTGTTAAAACGCTTACATGTTTAAATGTAAAGGGAACATTAGTGGGCACTTTGTGAACACTTTAAATGTAATGGGAACATTAGTGCGCATCGCTTTGTGAACACTGTAAATGTAAAGGGAACATTAGTGGGCATCACTTTCTGAACACTGTAAATGTAAATTTGCATTATAATGTTATTCGTACTTAACAGCTGACATTTTCTTAAGAATCAGTAAATATGAATATATAATTAAAATAAATTAGTATTGTGTCTCAGATGAGGAGGGTTTATTGAAATTGAACAGAAAGAAAACATTTTTTAGTATTATGTTTTATTGTTTATTATCAACGCAGTAACATTACATTCCTTCTCAATTGCAGACATTGTGGTTCTGGTTTGCAATTAATTTCATACCTAAGTATTTTATGGTTATGTAATCTATAATTAATTCAAATATTCATTATTTAGGGTTAGGGGTCAGGGTTAGTCTAATAACTAATAGTAACCATAAATGTAATTATATATTTAAATTAATAAATGGTGTACATAAACTGATAAACATAGCATCGGGAAATAATCAAATATGTAGGCATTCATTCTAATCAAGTTCCGACATTGTTTACTATCATTAAGACACGGGTAATTCATTCCTGAATATTTTCATATATAAAATATTTTGGAGATCAGCGAAAAAGCAAAGTTTAAGAATAGTTATATATATATATGTATGTGTTAGTGTTATTAATCTTATATAAATATTAATGTGATTGTTATATTAATGTGTTGTTTTGAAAGCTCACTCTTATTTATAGCGGATGGACTAAAATGTCGACGCAAAAATAGGTAAGGGCCTATGTAGAGAGAAATAGAGAGAGAAAGAAAGAGAGAGAGAAATGTATCATATAAAATCGCCAATATGGCAACTTTGATTATGGTTTCTTTTATCAATTATAAGTGGTCATCATGGGTTGTTTTGAGAACGACTAGTCTAGATTTAAGTTATAAAAAAAGATAATTAATTTTAATTTCACTTACACACATATATACTTGAGAGACATGTCTGACAGTAGCAGATGTATTTTTGTGCAAAATATAACAATTACGTTTTGCTGATTTGGTATTGGGAGCATAACAGCTGTGACCATGACTCTGATAAGCATATTAATTCTTTCAGGGCTTGATTATTTTTAGGTTTGTACCAAATTAATTTTCAGGAGTAGAAAAATTACCTTACATGTGTTTTTCATTGTATCACTTGACATACTAATATTAATAAATAGTGTATGTGTAATATATCATTGGAAAGGGGAATTGATACTGAATATGAATATATAAGTAGATTTATGATATTTGATTACTTCACAAGGTTAGAGTTAGTAAAACACAAACAAGAAAATGAAAATGTTAATTTAGATTTATTGACTTAACAGTTCTGTGTCTCCGCCAAGATTTTTTCAGTCCTGTCATATTTAGAACTCACTGTAAGAATGGAAGATTTATTGACTTACAGTTTTGTGGATATCTCCGCCAAGGTTTTTTAGTCTTGTCACAAGGAAATATACAGCTGTAAGTTGTAGGCTGAACTTACTCCTGCCACCTACGCACTACAAACATTTGCTACATTATTTGGTAACCAGTTTTACATCTAGAGCAGATGAGGCAAACCTAATTTTGTCAGCTAGCTAAATTTAAAATTGCACATCAAGCTAAACCTTTTAGTTCTATGAAGTGCTAATAAAGTCACAGTTTTCAGCAACTGCCAAAAACATCAGGAGATGGAGGCTTCCTGGCTTGGAAGTAAAAGTTATTTGTTTAAATGTTGAATATCAAACGTTTGCAGTGGGCACTATCTCCAGAAGTCTATTCTGTTCTGAACACTGTTTCTTCTTCTTCAGCTTTCATTCTCAATCTCCCGCTGGATATCTCTTGTAACAGGACAATGGTCCTACTATATTTCCAGCAGGATGTAGTCCAGAGAATGGAAATGCGTTGTGTTGCCGTTTTATTTGTGTCAATGGCCCAACAAATCCGTCTTCGGCGGGGAACACTGTTTAAAAACACATATTTTCTCTATATGTTGGCTCGGTGGTAGAGGGATTTTTTCGTTCACTTCACAGACCCAACTTGGTTGAATTAGGTTGTGGTTTGAAAGCCAATAGTTCACGTTGTAAGGGCGATATAATTGGATGAAAGCCAATCGTTCACATTGTACTGGCGATGTCATTGCATGCATTAGTCGCGTCATAAAATTTGATCATAGTTAAATAACAGTGGTAGGAGAAGATGAGGTGGAAAAAAGATACTGATATAGTAATAAAACCCATAGTCCGTCAGGGTCGCAGGAGTATCACATTGATAAATTTGGTACAGAAAGATTTTCACACATCTCTATCCTCTAACATCCTGATGAGTTTGAAACTTCACACCCTGCCCAGTCATTGATATTATCTAGCCATGTCTTCTTCAGGTCCCCTAGTCTTCTTTCAACCTCCACCATACCTTGAAGAACGCCTCTTCATGTACACAACACGGAAAGGGACAGTTTACAAGTTTCAATTTCTCTTAAATTGGTGGAAGTTCACTAAAATCACTCATTTCAGTGAGAGCAGCAATTTAGTTGTACTGGTCAGCTAACACCTGGCATAATCTGCACTGCTATTAGGTGTTGCCCATTATTTCTGCCTGCCTCATTGGATACATTGAAATAGATGAAACATTGGAAAACTGATTTTAATAATGTATAGTACCTAATCTTGGTACTATATAGTACCTAATCTAGGTGTAGAGAGGTCATTCCGTCGATCGTTGGATTAATCAACTAACATCGTAAAGTCCAGCCCTATTTGTGTAACAGAAGTTAGTTCATAATTAACACTCGACGGTGATGTCATGACAGAAATTACAACTCGCATTGCTTTAGCATCAAGTGTATTTAACAGACTGTCTAATATCTGGAAATCAGAGTCAATCAGCACACGCACGAAAATGCGCTTAATTAATTCCTGCGCTATTCCGGTGCTATCATATGGATGTGAGAGCTGGAAAAGCTCTTTATCTTCAGAAAAGAAATTACTGAGTTTCGAGTACAAATGTCTTCGTAGGATAACTAACACCCATTGGAGTGAATTCAAATCGAATGATAAAATCAGAGAAGAGACACATCAAAATTTCATCACAGATGTTATCAGAAAACGCCGTTGGTCCTACATCGGGCATGTCCTACGCGCAGACACCAACAGAATACACCACCAATCTCTTGAATTGCTACCTACAGGCAAAAGAGCAAGGGATAGACCAAAAGAAACACTCAGAAGAACAATACTTCGAGAAAGTAAAAGAACCATTATTCATACTATTCAAGAACTGCACAGAATAGCCTTGAATAGACAGAATTGGGGAGATCTGACCTCTGCCCTATGCGGTAACTTCAGCGCAAAAGGAAAATGAATGAATGAATAGTACCTAGACAAAACAAGCAATCAGTAATACTCAGACTGGGTACATGGAATGCAAGAACCATATGCCTTAGACTTAACACCTCTGACATGACAAATGAACCATCTATTCATAAATCCATAATCTGTCAGTGTCATTACGGTATTACATTAGATGCATCTCCTTTGTAGTATTTCTTTAGGCGTACAGTATAATTGGTCATAACATTTTTCTATCTTGCACAGCATAGAGAGTTCAATAAAAATAACTGAGTATGTTGGTGATTGCGTTGCCAGCCAAGTGAGATCTGCTGTCACTACCTATATTTCCATTCTCGTACATGATGTTATTGTGGGATATGCAGCACACTTCTTAGCTAATTTCCTGCCATTTTGGTAGGCCACGAAACCCCAACCACACATGTGTGTTTCTTGTGTTACTGAGCCATCTGTGTATATTATATGTAGCTTCAATTGCTGCAGTATGAGTTCTTGGATCATCCCTCTGTTCTGTTGGCAGCCCAGTCACTGCACTCTCGTCCCAGCTGAATCACAGCTGTTGTCAATAATTTTCTATCTTTGCTAAATACCACCGATTCACAGCTTCTTCCCACTTCCTCCAGCTCAAAAACTCTTGAGTCTATGATGGCCAAAGTATATTCATATTGTTCAGAGAGATGGCAAACTACTGGAGAAACTAGAAAAGTCTTGGTACCATCAAGGATAAATTAGACAAGTCTTGGTACCATCATGGAGAAACTAGACAAGAGTCTTGGTACCATCAAGGATAAACTAGACAAGTCTTGGTACCATCAAGGATAAACTAGACAAGAGTCTTGGTACCATCAAGGAGAAATTAGACAAGTTTTGGTACCATCAATGAGAAACTAGACACGTCTTTGTACTATCAATGAGAAACAGTTATTACTTGAATGTTTTATGTGAAGAACAATCAAGAATGGAATTGGTTTCACCATAAGAATAACAGATGCATCAACTACATAAACATTCACAATTCTATCATCATCATTAAGTGCCGTCTCCGCAACGAATGTTGGCTGCAACGTATCTCCAACATCTCCTGCCTCTTGTCTTGGTGGTGCACTCTGCTAGACTGAAACCTGTCCATCGTGTGATGTTACTCTCCCACTTGTATCTCTGCCTACCTCTTGCTCGCTTCCCTTTGACTTTACCCTCAAGTAAGGTCTTCAATAAGGTGTCATGTCTTTCAATGTGTCCAAAGTATTTTATTTGCCTGATCTTTATTTCTCTTAGTAGTTCTTTCTTCATATTAAGTGTCTTTAGCACCTCTTTATTTGTTTTCTTCTCTTTCCATGATGTTCTCCCTATTCATCTATATACCCACATCTAAAAGGCATCAATTTTGTCTTCTAAATGTTTACTTAGTGTCCATGTTTCTGAGCCATGCATTAATATGGAATAGATGTAGCATTTTATAATTCTCATTTTTAAATTGTTTGTAATTTGTTTCAATATTAATAATTTCCTCATTTCATTGAAGGTACTTTTAACCATTCCTATTCTCCTTTTAACTTCTGTTTCACATCTGCCATCATTTGTGACTATGTGTCCAAGATATTGATACTGTTTTACTTGTTGTAGTTTTTCTCCCTGTATGTTTATGTTTACATCCTGTTCTTCTGTGTCTTTGCTGATTATCATGGTTTTTGTTTTTTGGATATTTATATCCAGTCCATATTCATTGGTCCATATTCAGTCCAAAATTCTATGGTACATGTGGAAAGAAAAGTTAGTGTATGCGGAAAGAAATGTTAATGTGTGAGGAAAGAAATGTTAGTGTGCAAATCTAAATACATTTTGAACCAAAAAATACAATGTTTGTTTTCTGTTTATCTGTTTATACACTATGTAGGTCTTTTTTAATTCTGTTCATTCTCAAATTCCCATGGATATCTCTTATAGTAGCACAGTGATCCTACAAGATTTCCAATAGAATGTAGTTCACACAACGGAAATGTGTTGTGTTGCAGTTTTATTTGCACCAATGGCCTGACACCTTTGGCTTTGGTAACTAATACATTCAATGTTTTTACCACATCTGCTGAACAGTGTACGTCTGTAATTATATCGATAGTATAATCGACCAGCCATACAAAGAGAATATTACTGAAATGACTAATGTCTGCTTCACAACAAGGTAATCCAAACTATATTATGGATCTGAAACATGGACAACCTACACACGACATGAGAGGAGACTAAACACCTTTCAGCTAAGATGTCTCAGCAAAATAATACATTAAATGGCACGATAAAATCATCAATATAGCACTTTTACGCCACACTCAGCTACCATCTGCCATGGAAACACTTAATAAAAATAGATTGCGAGTGCTGGACCATGTCCACAGAATGTCAAATTGTTGCATTCCACAATAAGTACTATCCAGAGAGGCCTCTGAAGGCCTGTGGTAGTCCCATGCTGAGGTATAAAGACATTTGTAAGTCATCAATGAAAGATTTCTTTAAAATCTGGCAAACATGTCCAAAATTTGAGCTGTCTGGAGGCACAATCTGCGTGCTGGCTGGGGCGATGTTGTTTAGGAACAATATAATAAAAGATATGGAAGATAAAATGGAAAGATGAAAACAAACATCTTCTGTTGCTTTAACAACACGATCGCTTAGAAAGTCTTCCATTACTGAGAGAAAAGGCTCATTGGCGTGTTTTTGTTTGTTTTCTTAATGATCGTCTGCAAGATGCAAAAAGCCATTCAGTAAATTCTAAATATTACAGAAAGTTATGCTATATTTTTATAAAGAAAATTAACTGCTTGTGTTACAGTGATTTAATGGTGGAGCAAAGACGAATAATACTACAATCTGCCATGTATGCTATGGGAGGAAACTAAGAAGATGTAGGGTTTATTATAGTGGAATCCCCTCATAACAACTTGGTCCAGACCAGCAAAATATGTATGTAATAACAGAAATTTACCATGTACAGTACAAACAATAAAGAATAAATATAATTGGGGATTTTAAATGTGTTGCTATATAGGGAAATGTGATAAGAGGATTCTCTATTGAGAATTCCACTATACCAATCCTCATGATTTTTTTTCTGCAATGACTTCTGGGAAGAAATCATGCCTGAACTTCTGGTAGGGAATCAACCCTTTTTACCTTCAGTTTGTCTCAAAAATGCAGGATGGTCACAGCAAAGACCTCTCTAAAGTAAAAGACTTCCCAGATCCTAGCATTGCTCCTTACAGTTACATTTAACCAACGATCTTGGACTTGATCCCTACAGTTACATTTATCCAGTCATCTTGGACTTACTCCCTACAATTACATTTAACCAGTCATCTTGGACTTGCTCCCTACAATTACATTTAACCAGCCATCTGGGACTTTGTTAAATCTATTGTTAAAAGCTGTTGTCTTTCTCCAGGTGAATTATGGTTGATAGTATTCACACCTGCCGTTCTTCTTTCTTTCTAGCACCAGGAATTGCAAGCGATTAGCTCTTACTTCCTATGTGCAGTGGGATGGTTTGTATGAGCGTTCTTTCATACCCAGGAGACTTCGGCTTAATGCAAATGCCTAATGAAGGAGCGTTCTACTCGGATGGAGTGTTGTTGATCCAGGGCCAGATGTGTCACCTTGGTTGAATTGAGTCCATGTTTGTTCAAGGCTATCTTGTATTTTTTCTATCCACCGTTTTCGTGGTCTGCCTGTGCCTTTATGTCCGGATACACTTTTGTTATATGCTCTTATTGGTATTTAGGTTCATTCTCATAAGGTGATCAAACCATTTTACTTGCTGTCTTTTGATATGTTCAATACATGATATTATACCTATCCTTTTTTTAATTGCTTTATTTCTTATTTTATCTAGTTTAGCAACCATTACAGCTTTTCTCATACATTTCATTTCACATGCAGTGATTTTTCTTTGCTGCGAGACTATTAAAGACCATGTTTGGCATTGGTAGCATGGTGTCGTTTAAAAAACTGTCCCACTGAACAAAAAAGCATCACAAAATGAATGTGTCTTAGGAATTCTTATTGTGAAATTTTTGTTAATTACGGGGAGACATGCCACATTTGCAACGAAACACACCATACAGTAGTTAACAAAATGAAATTTTGATAATAAATCGCTACATCCAACCATCTTCATTCTACGCACCGAGAGGACCCCAGTATGAACCTAGTAGGGGTGCCCCTCAGTGCGTTGCATGCTGCTCAATTTATCTGCAGCTGAACTTGTGATTTTTTTAATCTCCAAGTCACAAAAGCTGTATGAAATACTAATGGTTACTGTTATAGCCTAACTATCAGTGTAAAAAATAAATAAATAGTAATAAACAAAAGAACAAAGACCTTTTTTCTACTTTATGGTCCAACTGGGACCTTTTTCAAGAAACACATAAACAAGAAACACTTTTGTTACTGCATGTTTTCCTGTGAAGGAGTGCAGAGAGACTTTCTATGGGTTGTGTAAATAAAGGCTGCGTTGCCATAGCAGACGCCTCAACATATATAGGAAGGATTTTAATTGTACCTCCAAAAGTAAAATCCTGTCCCAACCGTGGATTGAACCCAGGACATCAAGGGTCTGACAAAGGAGTTCTAACAACATAGCCATGCGCTCATAAACTCCACACATAAACAAGAAACACAAAATATACATGTGATTGTTTGGAGATGTCTTTCTTACTCAACAATATTAAAAAGTTGGACAATGGACACGTGATGTGGCCACATCTCCCATAAAGCACATAAATTGTTTTTCATACACAGTGTTGTCAGAATTGTTTTCACATTGTGCTAACAAGGAGACCAAAATCAACGCTGAATGAAATATGTTCTTGGTTAACAGCGAAGGTACAGAAGCACAAACCAACAACATGATAAATTGGTATAAATTAGAGGACTTGAATATTTTCGAATACCTCGGATGCTGCATAGGCCTATGCAGCGATGGAAAACGCAAAACAGACTTAGAGATAGGTCCATACGGCTGGAGATGGATATAGCGGATATGTCAAGGTTAACTTTAATGTGGAAAAGCAAAATCAGTGTTAGTGTGAAAAACTTACTTTGAAACTCACTTATGTTGTCTATTGTGTTATATTGGTGTGAAAGCTGAACACTCACTGCAGTCACGGAGAGAGGTTACAAACCTTCAAATACAAATGTTACAGACTAATTCTGCACATCTCCTATAGAGAACATGAGACAAATGTGTCAATCAATCAAGTACCATGCCGAATGGCATAGGCGATCATGTTTCTCCACGACGCTCTGCCTCTCATGTTGTCAATAAGCTTGGTTGGTGAGCTTTTACCAAGCCACAATACTAGTCCATCTAGCGACAAATGTGTACGTTACAAAATAAAATAGATTCATACAGGTCTATAAGAATCATTACTACCAGTAGTAAAACGACAAATATACCTACCTGCATGGTTTATAGGTCTGTTGTTAAGGGAGGTGGGTGTTCATCTCGACCCTCCCACCTTTAGGAAATCATAACATGTTTTTTATTGCTAGGAATTTAGCCAAAAGGTGGGATGAAACCCCTGCATTAACGATTTTTCACAAAAAGGTCATCTTTCTCATTAAAAAAGTCATCACATTTCTCATCAAAAAGTCATCACCTTTCTCATCAAAAAGTCAGCAGCTTTCGCATCAAAAAAATTATCGGCTTTCACCATAAAAAAAGTCATCCGCTTTTGCATCAAAAAGGTCATCACCTTTCTCATCAAAAAAGTTATCAGCTTTCGCATCAAAAAGAGGGAATTGCATACAAAAATAGACGAATTCCTTTTCTTACATTATTTTATAGGTAAACCCCCTTCCTCAATGAAAACTTGTCTACGGCCCTGATGGTTTTTTTGGACGTTCTATGATATGATTATTTGTCATAAACTATACTACAGGGAACAGTCGAGGTTGGAAGGAGCAGACGAAGACTAAGAAAATCATGGACAGGCAGCATCAAGGGCTGGATAGGTCAAGATATTTTCACACTCAGCTGCGTTGCTGAAGATGAATTTGCTGAAGAACTCTGGGTGTCATTTTATCCAATGTGGTACTCCTTGAACCTGACATGTTATAGCAGTGTTACCAAACCTTTTCTTTAAACCTTTCTCCACCTCAATCATTCAAAACTTCTGATGTCTTCCCCCCCCCCCCCATGTAAACATAAAGGGGCCCTACATTTTTTATAGGTCTATTCAAAAATTGACTTATTCCATAAATGAAACCTAATTATAACTTGTTCAGGACGCAATACTTAGGTTTTTGGAAGAAAGCATTATAAAAAAAATAATTATTAGAAGAAGAAGAAAAGGTAAGTAAGTTAAATTTTCAAAACATATAAAAGACAACTAAATCTCAAGTACAAATATTTTTTTGAAGTGTCCCCCTAAACAATGAAATTCCCCCACCCCTTTCCGGCGTATGCCACAACACCAGGTTATAAGCTTATAGTATGTTGTGATAGCAGGGAAAGAAATATGAGGTAAATGGGGACTGTTGCTGACCTTTCGTGCGAAGTCGGTACCTCATCTTAAAATAATAGCCTATTGTAATGTTAAACTTCTGTCATGTTTACGGGGAAATGTCACTTTCTTTTTTTTTAAAGTATGTGTCAACCCTGATTAAGAATCTCGAATAAATAGGTCAGATTTAGGCCTGTTCAATCGTCTGATTTTATCCTCACAGTAAACCCTCCCCCCCCCCCCCAACCAATACAAAAACCAACAACCGAGAAATACAGGAATACTCAAAAACGTGTAATAATGATTTACACAGGAGACACTTTCACGTGACATTTACAGTGCATGAATAAATGTCTCGTTAGTTGATGATTGGTCGATAAGGGATTAAAACCTTTTGGTTAAGGTATGTTGATTATCATGGACTGCCAGAAAAACTAATATGGAAGTGTTGAAAGAGTCAAATGCGAAATGAACTTTAATCAATAATATAAGAAAAAGACAATCTTCATATTTTTGACCACTTCATGAGACAAGGAGGTTTGTAGAACATAGTCACAACATGCAAGAATTGAAGGCAGCTGAGACATGGGGCGATAATGTGAGAAAATATTAGACAGTTTGACAACCTGGTACGGCAGGGAAACAACGGCGAGATTGATACATAATACTGGAGACAGAGAGCTGTGGAGAGCCATGCTCGCCTACGCCAGCCGGCATAGCACCTGATGATGATGACATTGATATCGTCTTAGCGGAAATAGGCTTGAATTTCTGGCAAGTGTACTTGCGTTACAGCAACCACACACATCGTTAGGCTTCTTGTTGTTTGGTGAAGTTTCCACTCGTTTCGTGAACTGTTCTTCCATGTGGTGTGGTGGTAAATGTCCATTCGAACCACCGATTCTTGATTATTTTGATCGTCTGGGTCTCACAACATACGTGTCATAAAAATGTTCGGAGATGAACTCTGTGATCACAGCATTCATTCACATTCATAACCTATGTTTATCAATGAACTCTAGTAATTGCAAAGATAGTCTTGAAAAGATCATCCATTCTTCACCAAGATCACTGCCTTCTGGTGCACACATCTGTTCAAGATCGATGCCTTCTGGTGTAAACATCTTTTCAACTTCTTTTTTCATCTTCTGTATCCATACTCAAGCTCCTGCAGATCAGCAGGATATAGTCCAGATAAACGTTGTGCCATAATTGACAGCTTAATGACAAATCGAACTTCAGGATAGCCTCTAGGTCAATTTGACACTGTGAGGTGAGACCAATGTTATAAATGTTAAAAAGCAGGGGGGGGGGAATTCCCTTAAAAAAGGTCATTCGTGTTTTTTCGTGTATTCTTCTTCATGTGAATTGTAATGTTCTTTTTGTTAAAATCTCGGGGGGGGGGGGCATTTTACCCGCATTTTGGCCAAATTTATAATCCTAAAAGGCATACACCTATTTTGATTTGCTAAAGGACGGGAAGTTGAATATCTCAACCCTACAACCTACTTATCTACTGGCCTTTATGGGACAACAAACTCCACCTTAAATTCCTCTTAATTGCTGCTTACGATATACTTGACAGGTAACAGTATATCTCCCCATGCTCCCCTTTCAGATCCGCAAACCAAGGACGATTTCTATTGGAAACTAAGTTTATCTATCACTACGTTCAGATTTTTGTTTACTAGAAACAGATTCTTGAAGATTCTTATTAATTATATCAAAGAACACGGGTTAGCTGTGTTGGAAATTTAATTTCTTTATTGGATTATCTCCGTGACAGAAGACACATGGCAATCACATAATACTGTGAATTAATTAATACATCTACAGAAAATACCTTATGACCACTGATCTATGTATAAATAAATCAAAGTCTTCACGCTCGACCGCATTTAAAGTTACCAAGCGTGTTTATTCGCTTGAGCGAAGCGAGACCAAGTGTGTTGATTTGAACACGTAACACATTCGTTTGTATTTGTAAACTGTTATAGAAACTGTGACATAGGCAAAACAGGGCGAGATATAAGTCAGTGTTATAAAACCAAGACAATCTCGGTGAGACCTGGACACATCTTTGCACTCAATACATACAATTACAATACATATGTGCAATTAACATAAACAAATTATATTTCCGCAATTTTAGTAAGCAATGTAACAAATCAAAATATTTTGAGCTTACATTTTTTTAAAACTCAGCTGACACAGGTGGATGTCGTTATATTGTGAAATTGTGATATTGTTGAAAGTAAATTTTCTCTAAAAAAATGAAGCATTTTAAAACTTACAAATTGCAATCCCATTTTTTTCCTCGTGAATACTAAATTTATTTTCTTGTGTTCATGAAATTATAATTAGATCTTTTAAATTACGAATTAAGAACTATGGCCATAAAAACTGTAAGACTATATTATTACTTTGTATCAAAATAGTTTATTCTTTCCAATAAATAACAGTATCCAAATGTTAAATCAAAAATACGTTTAAGTGTAAGGGAGGTAACCGTGTAAATACAAATAATATTAAAATTTAGATGCTTTCATGACAAAAAAGTCGAGTGAAGCACTTTCTAAGCAGCTCTCCTATACCCCCGTAATCCTCTCTCGAGGCGGTATGACATAGCAGGCGCCGACATTTGAAAGCCACTCGGACGCTAAGTATAGCTCACCACTCAGCTGAGCACGTTTATGCTGTTAACATTCCGTACGACCGAAAACTTCACCCCGGTGACTTCGTCCTGTCTTAACATGTCATATGGGGAGGAACCAGCCTAGATCCCAATCGGTACTGTGACGAGCGAGCTGACTCGACACTGGCTGAACCTTGACCCCGCGGTGGAGTCTAAGACATGTGAACGGACTACTGACACTAGTTCCCATACAAAGTCAAGAGCCAACTTTTGTATTTAAGTTCCGCGGGGAACTTGAACCTTATACGGACATTATCCCTTAACATCCAAAAGTTTATGTGCCACACTTTTGTTCACCATGTCAACAGTTAGGGAAGAATGTCGTGCATATTGCTTTCAAAAAAACGTTTTTATAAATAGTAGAACGGGGAAGAGTTACATAGAATCACTCACAATAAATGAGAGTTTATTTAAATTATATTACCACATGATCAGATCAAAATATTTGTGTTCTTATGATACACATATATACATTTGCACATATTAATACATTTCACATGTATTACATCCCCTTATCTGATAGTATCTGCGGGGTTATGACCCTTAATGAATAATGGAAATGTCCACTCTCTATAACCCTGCTATCCTAGACAGAGCCTCAAAATATATTTCACAAAATTATTTTTCCATACAGAGCCTCAGTTTTTATCCCATTGTTCCATTGCAATCGCATTTTTATCTTCTTAAAACTTCAAGTACAAAAAGATCCATGTTTTTATGTTATGAGTTTAATTCAAGTACAATTAGTTTTCGCAAAAACAAAACACATGACATTTGTTTGGACAATCATTCAATCATGACTATTACATTTTTGTTTGTAAATGTTTTGTAAGGTGTCTTTTGCTAGGTCATATCGACTTACTGTACCGTGTCTCTCGTCAAATACAGTCACGTGAACTCATTCTTCTAAATGACTTTACTTGACGTTGATTTGTCATTGGCTGTCGACACAATGTATACAAAAGTGACCAATGAAAATCACTGTAATGGTTAAATAATGTGACTTCAGATGGATTATTTTCAAATAGTCCACACAGCTAATTGAGAGACACGATTATACAGTATAGTAAACAATGTGTAATTTTTGATACCACACCGGTATATTCCGGTGATTTCTATTTGTACTGTGTCGTTCAGCAGACAGGGGTTACATGCGATCTGTTGCATTCTTTATCTTTATAATAACTAATGAAACCAGTATTCTGGTTTTCGCACTTTTCTTTTATAAAATATATGATATGCAAGTTGTTTGGGAAAATTAGCAGTATATTGCCCTGAATGATTGATGCACAAAATAACCATCTTTTAATACGTATTGTGTTTAGGCAAGTGCTACCAACTCATTCCGTAAAAAGCACTAGACAACACAAATTGTTTTTAAAAAGTCAAACACCATAAGTTTTTTTTAAAGTCTCGAGAGGGGAACAAAAAATAGCAATATTGTTTGTCTTCCATGTATATTTTAAGAAGCGACTAAGGAGGTTATATGGTTAGTTAGTTAGTTAGTCGTCGGATCATCATCACTGCAAACTGGACACATCCATAGTTGCTCCGATCTCTCCTTGAGTGTATCCGCCATCACACTTCTGCTGACAGTACCGGTCCTATGCTGGTTGACCATCATTCTTCTGCGCCCTCCAAAATGTTCACCTCTAGCAACACCGCATCTCAATCCCTGATCTTTAATCCTAGCCATTGAAAAGGAAAAATCATCCACATTAGTCTCACTCTCGCGTATTATATCTCTTAAGGAGTTCAAAACGTCAGCGCGATCCATTGCCCCATTGCCCTTTGCCACAATCGCACACGATGCCAGTTGATCCGCTCTTTCATTGCCTCGAACGCCCACATGTCCCGGCACGAAAATAAATGTAACCGCTTTCAAGCTGGCATTTCTCAAGGCCTCAATCCACTGTTCGCGAACGAGACCCACTTGTACCTTCTTAATCATACTCATAGAGTCACTCAAGATGCAGACCTGCGTTACTTTCTGTGTGCGTAGCCACTCAAATGCCTTGGTCACCGCCATAGTCTCCATGGTCATACTACTCGTAGTGACCGCAAAGGCACCACTTTCCTCCTTGATCGTTTTACCTGCGCACTGAGCTGTAAAGGCCCAAGCACTGCGAACATGCCTAATTACAGATCCATCAGTGTATATAATCACATTCCCTTCTTTGATATTCTCACTGATTATATGGTGAAATTGGCTGCCCCATCCTAAATAAAGTCAAAATGATTAAGTGTCATTCTAAAGTCGAATGTGTTAGGTAAAAAGCAAAGATCTCGCATCATGAGATCTATGACAAAACGCATTACGAACTACATCCTGCTAATCTGCAGGAGTTTGAGAACAAACGCAGAAACTCAGTTATTCAGAGTGAGAACTAAGATGGAAAGCATCTATGTCTTGTTGACCAGATCTCAATGTCTTTTTTATCTCCTCTTACCAGGGTTGATCACATCATATCACTCCCTTAATATCCACTTGTGGTTCACTTCTTTAACTACCACTTTATCATCCCTTGCCTCCCATTTCGTCATATGTGTGTTTATATTCATTGTTAGTCAGCTATCGTTTGTCCTGATGATGGTTTCTTATTCAAAACGTCCTATGTCTTTGCGTCTATTCGCTAGTAAGTCGTTTGTATACATATGGATAACATTTGTATCTAAATCCGTTGTTCTTTATATTGCACTGTGTTGCCCCGGCCCTCGTATTTCCAGCCGATGTGTTGTTCCCGGCACGAGAGATTAATTCCTATAGACCAAAAAAAAGATTGTCATCTTTCCTAAAGGATTATTACTATCATATATCTTATGCGTCGCATAATTATTTTCTCCTTCTTCCTCGTTTTCCAGCAGGTCAGATGCTGATATGGATTCCATCAAAGAAATGAAGTGCAGTGCATCAGTTAGACAGTGCATCAGTTAGACATTGCAGCAGTTAGACAGTGCATCAGTTAGACATTGCAGCAGTTAGACGGTGCATCAGTTAGACATTGCATCAATTAGACATTGCAGCAGTTAGACAGTGCAATAGTTAGACAGTGCAGCAGTTAGACAGTGCATCAGTTAGACATTGCAGCAGTTAGACAGTGCAATAGTTAGACAGTGCAGTAGTTAGACAGTGCAGCAGTTAGACAGTGCAGTAGAGCTTTCCGCCAGAGCTGTTTCAGATAGCCATCTTGTGCTGTGATTAGTGGGCAGTTTTGTAAAAGAATAGAAGCATTCAAAAACTTATTTTTATGTCGCAGATCTGGAAGAATCTGCGCCATAATTTCATTTTTTGGTGAAATTACCCCCCCCCCTTTCAAATATATAGCCCCAAACGTGAAATTAATTACATTTTGAGAACCACTGATCTTTATCTGCTTCTTCTTTTTATGCGTTCGTCCTCAAACTCCTGTATGTTATCAGGATGTAATTCGGAGAATGGAATGTGGTATGTCATCATTTACTTCGTGGTTGCGATATATGCGCCTTTCGATCTGACACACCCAACTTCAGCATGACTTCTGGATAACATGATCCTCTATTGAATAGAAGAGCTAACTCAACGCCCCAAAACCTTCTTAGTCATATTTTACGATGTGCATGGTAAGCAACAATAACAGTACCATTAATTTTGCTTGTATTTTCCACACCACATTGGCACCGCTGATCTAAACCACATAGCATAGTCCCCACCACACATTGTTTGTGTTTTGGTTTTTCTTACTAGTCCTAATGTTGACATCTTAAGAGCAATCTTACTTTCGTGAACTGTGCTCACGAGATAGAAATAGGGCTCTGTTTACTGGAAGAAAACTTGACTAAAGTGTCTTAGATAGTCACACTGACTAAACATAATGCGTCATTAATAAAATATAATTTAGTCACAGTAAACAGAGAACTTGCCACTTTATAGAAGGTGGTTTTCACTTTATAGAAGGTGGTTTTACGTTTGCAATGAAGGGGAGATAATATGCACAGTTGTCAACAAATTTGTATTAATTAATTATTGTGTCAAAACAAAGTTGAGAAATCTACTCATGATGTACTTTCACTTTAAACTTGCATTTACCAATTAGTGTGTTCTTTTTTTTAATTGTATGCATCTGTCTAAAATATTTTTAAAAATTTGTATTTCCTATATACAAAAACGAAAAATTTGGATGAGATCCCCTTATTCTATCACTTTAAAAAAATCATAGGGTTACTGTTTCATTGTTACAGTTACTCTTACTGCAATTACTGTTACTCATTGGAGCACCTGCCATCTGATGTTAAAATGGTGCCAAGATACTTGACTTTATCCCCATGATTAAATGTTGAATCATAGATAGTAATGCTGTATTTTGGCGATGTGTATTTCTGAAAACGGCCATTACTTATGGTTTCTTCTGGTTTAGACTGAGAGCTTTGTTTTCAATTTTTTTTACTACCATGTCTAACAAGCTTTAAATTTCTTGTTTTCTCCCTGTAATCAGAACTGTTTCGTCAGCATATGTTAGATTATTCAGATTTAGTAACCTCCAACTACTATTCCTAGCATGTTTTCTAAGTCTCACATAATATCCTCTGTATACATAAAGAAAAGATCTGATGACATTACACATCCTTGACTGATGCACATCTCTATCTTTTGAAATTTTCCTACATTACCGTCAACTCTCGACACAGCTGTTTGTTTCCAATACATATTTCTTACTATCTTTAGATCTTTTCCATCAACATAGCTGGCATCTTATTTTTACATACAGTCATATGAAGTAGAATTTATATGTGTATTCTTATACAACTTCTGATTTATGAAACAACAGAGAATGAACAACGTAAAAACAAACTCAATAAACTGCTTTTCGCTGACGATAAAAACATCATGTATGATGACGAAGAAAAACTGCAAACTCACATCAACTCACTATCAAGAATATGCAATAAATACAACATTCGGATCAATAGACAAAAGGCAGAAACTATGCAAATAACGAGATCAAAAGAGCATTTAAACATTCAAATAGAGAACACAAAAACAATACAAGTCAAAGAGTTCAAGTACCTACGAAGTATCTTCACAGAAGACGGACGAGTCAATTGAGAGATAGAAACAAGATGTCAAAATGAAAATATTGTGATATACCAGATGTCATTTTGCTTTAGCACCCAAAAAACAACATGGAAGTAAAGAAACACATAAGTAAGAGCATCTTTGTGTCAACATTATTCTACCAGTGCCAGACTTGGCAACTAACACCTACACATAAGTAAGATCATCTTTGTGCCAACACTATGCTACCAATGTCAGACTTGGCAACTAACACCTACACATAAGAGAAAGATCGAAACTTGTGAAATGTCTAAGTTAGGCTATTTGAGTCACCAGATTCGACAAGGTTCGCAATTAGGACATCATACAGATACTAAGTACCATAATTTGTTCATGCCTTTATAAAGTTCAATATTTCTATTTCTTTCCTTGTTATTTTAATCTGTTGCTGCCGGGTGCCCAAAAAGCCGTTGTTGTTTTAGTGAAGCCTCCAGGCTATCATGAAAGGAAACAGGACATATTAGTTGATAATCTTTTATATCTCTATTGTAAATAGGAATTCCTTGGAAATTAAGAGACTTGACAACTTGTACAGCTTTCTGGCAGTACTGTCCAGGTTATAATCGCCACCCTACAAACAAATGTATAGTGCGCTTAATTGCTTTATTGGCACCATTTGACTTTATTTTTCGTTTTTGCGATATCAGGCTAAGTTCAGAAAGCTCTTGAAGTGCATCACACATTAATTCTAAGTCTAAAATAAACTCCACAATAGTAATCTTCTTCATCAATCCCTTATATGTGCACCTATCTTTTTTTTTAATCTCTGGAATTATCATCTTAAGCCCCATCGAGGCCAACTCCGTGACGTGGAGATGGGGCTTAGCCCAGCCAACAGAGGCTGGAAACTAAGATTGGTCGGGCCAACCCAATATCCAGCAGGGTCACAATCCTGCCCAAGAAAGCACAGGTGCTGAAGTCAGAGATGCCAGGCCGAGAGGCGCACCAGCAACCATGGTATCATGCAAACTGAATAGTTGACATGTCTGCACGAAAAAATTATAAAAATCGTCATGGTGCTCGCCCTGTGAAATTCCCCCAGGCATGAGCAGTGCCGGATTCTGAACCTCGACAGAATCCACCCCCAGCTACTGGAGGTCCCTCTAGTCTACCTTGTGGAGCCAGGAGGCAGAAGAGGAAAGCGACTGGCCAACCAGACAGGATGAAAACCCCTCTGAATATTATGCACTGGAATGCAGAGGGAGTTAGAAATTTAAAAAACCGAACTAGAAAACACCTTGCACCAGAAATAAATTAGTATTTGCTGCATACAGGAAACCTATCTCAATTAAAAAAATAACATTCAAAGTACGAGGGTACCAATGCTTTAGACAGGAAAGATCGGAGGAAAGGCGGCATACTAACTCTGGTCAAGGATAACATACACGCCATAGAAACGAAAATACAAGAGTAAGGTGCCGAATACCCTATGATCCACATAAAAGACAACTCCCTTCAACTGGACATACTAAACTTCTACTGCCCAAATGACATCCCACTAAACATGACCATTGTTAACATCCAAAATAAACACTTTCTGGTAGTGGGAGACTTTAACAGCCACTCCCAAAGCTGGGGATGTAACAATCTAGACAGAAGGGGAGAAGAGATAGAAATTTGGCAAGATGATAACAACCTAATCCTCCTGAACAATCCACAGGATCCACCAACTTTCTACTCAAGAAGATGGCATAGCACCTCAACCCCAGACCTGGCATTCTGCACCTCAGAACTGGCTGGAATATTGGAAAGAACAATAGGCGAACTTTGTGGCAGTGATCACCGTCCAGTTATGAGTTCCAAAGTTGCAGAATACGATCGGCAAGTTGTTAGAAAAGATTGTTGCATGGAAATTGTCCCTGCATCTAGAGAGGAATAGCAGCCTGCCCTCAACGTTGGGAGGCTATCGTCCAGGTAAGCAGACTTGGCACAACGTTGCCGTATTCGCACAAGATGTGTTCGACATTTTTGACGAATGAATGGAGACATGCGCGGATGCAATAGACATGGAAGATGCTTATAACAGAGTTCCCTTGGATTTCTTAATGACCATGATGCTGCAACTCCAAGTTCTTCCTTTCATTGTCGAGTGGATTATCTCGACACTTTTTCAGAGACAGGTTGTTCTTAAGTGAGGGAGTTAGTCTTCGGCACTAACAGTCATAAATCCGGGACTACCACAAGGATCACCTCTGTCAGCAATATTATTTAATGTGTATGCAGTTCAAATTACAAGCTGTCAGATTTCAGGACCGGGGAGAACAATGTCCTATGCTGATGACATCTTGGTATATAGGCAGGGCAGAGATAGAAAGTGATCGCCATGAATTTGCAAAGGGAGCTTGTTCGTATAGGAGATTGGTGCAGTAATTCTGGAGCTTTTGTTAGTCCATCAAAGGCATCGATAACATGGTTTTCTCTAAATAATCATATAATAAACACGCACACGCCAACGGTTACATTGAGAGGGGAAGTCCTCGAGAGAACCAACACAATGAAATACTTAGGGGTTATGTTGGACCGAAGTCTGAGTTTCAAAGATCATGTTGACCACATCATTGTAAATGTTTATAAAGGTCTTGCGGCGATGAAGATTATGGCTGCTGCTCAATTTGAACAGAGACTGCTATTTCTGCTGTATCAATGATTATTGATGTCGGTGGCAGAGTACGCACTGGCGATTCTAACACTGAGTCAGACTCAAACAGAAAGATTGGATATAATCCAAAATGAGGCAATGCGAATCATTTTGGGGTGTACGAGAGATACGTCGGCACGAGCTATGCGATACTTACTGGATTGCCCAACTGCAGAGTGAATAATACAAATCTGCAGGTCGCGGGACTACCTACAAATCACCGCTGATAAAGAACATCCTCTACACCCTGAAATTATCAAAGTGAAAGGCAGTCGACTTAAGAGAGGAAAGTCGTGGATGGGGTGCGGAGAGGATATTATACAGTGTGTGCATATTAGAGGATGTGCTACCTGGTGCGGAATGGAGTCGTGCACTCTTAGATTGTCTGACAGCCTTCAAAGTAATAATAACACTCAGTAGAGAATGCAGGGAATGGTGTCCGACAATGGTGGAGTCGGAGGTACTCGCTCTAATCTGTGGAAATTCGAGGGAAGGTGATATGATTATATATACAGATGGGTCGGTTGAGAAACACATCAGAAGTGCCTGGGCCTTCATGGCTCAAAGGTGGGGGGAAGCCATCAGAGAGAAAAGTGGTGCTTTCGCTCAGACCACAAGCAGCATGACAATGGAGGTTTTGGCAGTAACCAAAGCTTTGCAATGGGTCTGCTCGAAGACTACCTGCACAATCAGTGACTCGTGAGCATGATTGTGAAAGTTCAGCGGGATATATTTGGGAACAGTGGCTGGATGCAGTGAAGAATTCCTGTATGCGTAACGTGACTTTCATTTTTGTGCCGTGACATGCGGGAGTCCGGGGTAATGAGAGAGCAGATAGGTTGGCCGCGCACGCTGCTACTACGGCTGTTGGTGGAGCGATGGATCGAGCAGATATTTTGAACGCCCTACGGGAAAACACACGAGCTGTGTAAAATAAAAGACTGTATAAGTGACGATGACTCTTGTTCCATTACTAGAATACAGGAATTTGGCTTGAAATGTGGTGTCGCTAGAACGGAGCGGTTTCGTGGGCAAGAAAAAATGATGGTCAATCAACTGCGTACAGAGACCGTCAGTCAAAGTGTAATGGCGGCTACACTCAAGGAGAAATCTGAGCACATATGGACTTGTCCAAAGTGCAATGACGATGATCCAACGACTAACTAACTAACATTAGTTCCAGAAAATGCCAAAATTATCAGTACGTTTTTGATCAGCAATGGTCTGGCATTTTTATACATTTCAGCAGGTAAGGCATCTGTATCAGGAGCTTTATCATTTGAGATTTACTTAATCGCTATCATAACCTCTTGACTGCTTGAAGGTATAGGCCTATCGAGGGACGGCGAGCAATAGGCTCATATGTAGGGAGAAACACCACTTGATAGACAACAGGTTACAGTCTAACAGAGGCAAGAGATTAGTATGCTGGAGGTCCGTTTCAACCGAGACTGTCGGGTGTATAAAAGACCTATTCGCAGAATTAATTAGGCCGTCATTCGTTTCTTTTCTTGATTATTCTAGAGTTTTCCGTTGATCACTATTTATACTATAAATTATAGTTCTACTTGGAATCCCATCCAAAAATTGATAGGATACTCCAGGTATAGGCCTATACTGATCAGCAAAAGTCACAATAATAATCAAAACTTTACGAATGAAGGCCTAATTCATTATGTTGAAAAATCTTTATCTATATTTGGTTGCAGCTAACCTTTGTTGCGGAGATGACAAACACATTGAATCATTGAATGAATGAAATCTTGCTCTTATATTTCGCTCTTCGTTTTCAAAGATTCATAAAATATGGTGACGTCACTTCCCAAAACAATAAGGAAGGTTACTTGTTCGCAGGCACGGTAAGTTCATAATTTATTTCACTTATGTTTGCTAGATGTATTTCATTAGTTGCCTGTTAATATATACTAAATACTGCATTGCATCTATACTGATGGAAGGCTCCAGGGAATGGGAACCAGTTACATGGGTTGTGCACAAAAGGCAAGGAAGTTGCTAAGTAACTTACTTTTAGTGGTTTACTAAGTACAAGTATTAAAATTAATTAAAGTTGGAAGAAACGGTTCATGTGAGGATTCTTGACTTAGTTAAGGCTGACGGGAATTGAACCAAGTTCGTTCTAGCGACACCGAATACCCTAGCAACTCAAGTAATTAGGTTTTCTGTACTTGACCAACCACATCATCCCCCCCCCCCCTAAAAAAATGTGATCTCGTCAAGACATTCATTATGATTCAAGTTGAATTTCAACCTATGTACTCTTAGAACGGACCAATTGAGACAATGACTATTGCAACTACTAACATCCCGTACACACAAGTATTGAAGTATCCTAAGAAACACAAACATAGAACAGCTATATTCATACTTAAAAAAACAGACCTAAAGACTTTCTTGTAAACATAAATAACACAGAGACAGAACAATGTTACTTCAAATAATTGCTTAGGCTTAGTATACAAGTAAATTCAAGTAGGAAACTTGAGGACCAATAAAACTGAAAAGTAATTTTTAAAACTAACCAGGTCCATTGTAGCTGCACCGAATTGCTTGCAACTCAAGTAAACAGGTTTACAGGTTTTCCGTGAGTTGCAAGGCGATTCGGTACCGCTAAAATGGACCTGGTTTAATTCCCACCAGCTTTAAAAATTATTTTCATTTATCCTCATGCTTTCTACTTGAATTTACTTGTATAAACTATTATTTTAACCTTCACCGCGCTTTGGTCATGTGTGATTGACAAAAAAAATATGGCGGCTGTTTACTGTTGTCGTGTGCACTCGCTCAATGAGACATCGTTGGAAATAGGCCTACCACAGCCGAATCACAGCTTGTATAATAGCTCTAGTCATGCGCAATCGAGGCCGGTTCATTCCCACTTCCTAAATGATTGTTGTAAAGATGTCGAGGTGGAAGATACACTTGTTATAACAATTAATCTGACCACATCTGCATACCGGTACGATGCCATGATGGTTGATCGGTTTTATAGACCTTTCTTTCATCGTATTTAGAATAAAATAACATTGAATCGTGGCTTGAATCATGAATTATTTAGTTTCACAGCAGTGAATATCAATCAATAAACCCATAACCGTTTAGGGTCGTAGGGGTACCACATTGGATGCTTCAGCACACAGAGTCCTCAAGCGAATTCTATCCTCAGCGATGCGGATGAGTGTAGAAATATCTTGCCCTGTCCATTCCTTGATGTTGTCTGTCCATGTCTTTATTTGTCCTCCTCTGCTTCTTCCACCCTCGACAGTTCCCTGCAGTATTGTTTTTGACAAGGAATCGTGCCTGCATACATGTCCGAACCATGCTAGTTTTCGTCGTTTCACTATTGAAAGCAATGGCTCCTGGACACCTGCACACATCTCTACTTTATTTCTTACGTACACATTGGTCTTATGTTGCCTATAGGAAATTCGTAGAATTCTTCTGTAGCATTTATACTCGAAAGCCTGTAATCTTCTCTCCATGTCCGCAGTGAGTGTCCAACTCTCACAACCATACAACACAACAGAAAGCACCAGCGACTTATACAGTTTGATTTTCACTCCATCACTGATGTTGCTTTTCCAAATCACAGTTAGCCTTGACAAGGACGCTAAAGCCATCTCCAGCCTTATTTTTAGTTCTGCTTTGCATTTGCCATCGCTGCATATACTGGATCCGAGGTATTTGAAGGTATTCACCTCCTCAAGCTTATGTCCATTCATCATGATATTAGTCTGGTTTTCTGTGTCTCTGCTGTTTACCAAGATTTTGCTCTTATCTGTGTTGATTTCCATTCCGTACTTGCTGGTAACTTTTTCCAACTTTGATGTTAATTCTTGCAATGATTTTTCTGACCCAGCTATAAGATCAATATCATCAGCGAAACGCAAGTTGCAAATGGGGCAGTGAATATACAGAATGTTGTGTTGGTTTGGGGACTTGTAAAGGTTTGATATCGAATATGTTGATGTGGCACCAAAAATGACTCTAGGCCTAAGACCAAAGAACAATTTTATTGCATTTCTACATGTTTTATACAGTTCCCCGACAATATTTTGATAATTTCGCAATGTAAGAACATAAATACAACAGATTTGCGTGTGATTTAGTGTACAGTGTTGCCAAGGATTTCGATAAGTATGGTAAGTTATTTTTTACTAATTTTGTTGCTCTTTATTTGTTATAAAATATATATTTTTTGGTGAAAAACGTCTTTACCACTTTCTCATACGTCTGGTATCACACACACACGTACATAAATTACACCAATATATGCAGAATTCAATTCGTTATTTATATGTGCAAATATTATTTAAATATCTTCAACAACCAAAAATATATCACATTTTCACAAGTCACCATCAATAATGAAAATTTTCAAAAAAGAATCCGGTGGCAGGGAGATGTTTCGTATTTTTTAATCTGGCTTGCTAAAGGTTAAACAACACTGTTCTGTCTCTATGATATTTAGGATAGCCTGGGGCAGGAATGCTCACAGGGCACAGATTCGCAGCAATTTTTTGTGTGTGTGGAACTATGGGTTTTCCACACAAATCATGTCAGACGCTAATGTCCGATTCTGTCGCATAACAAATTTTCATCGGTCAAGGGCAGGTCATTTTTGAGCCATTAGGTAAATTCATATACCGGTATTAACATTTTCGATCTTTTTTTTTTCAACTTCTCACTCTGTCTGCTGTTAGCAATACTGTCATATTATTTTACTTGTTCAAACTGAAACATATATTGTATTGTTAAGTTATAAAGCACCTTACCTTGTCAAGATACTTTGTTTTTTCATATTTTATTAATATTGTTAACAGTGTAATTTGGGGTAAAGCAACGCACAGTGATGGGGCAAACATCCACTGTGCACTCACTGCATTCCCAGTCACTGCCCCCTCATGTTGCCAAATATGTAGACCAAGATTTTAATGTCACGTTATGTTTTGTTTTAGGAATTACAAATGAAAAAATGAAAAGTGAAGCCGTCGCTGCTATAGATGCACGATCCCTGCTGGTCATATTTCACGTTCTTCGCTAGTTGCACAATCTCCACTATTCATAGATGCACTGATTCCGTTATTCATAGATGTACGATCTCCGCTGGTCATAAATGCACGATCTCATCCGGTCATAAATGCACAATCTCTGCTGGTTGTAGATACACAAACTCCGCTATTAATAGATGCACGATCTCCGCTAGTAATAGATGCACGATCTCAGCTGGTCATAAATGCACGATCTCCGCCGGTCATAAATGCACGATCTCTGCTGGTTGTAGATGCACAAACTCCGATATTAATAGATGCACGATCTCCGCTAGTAATAGATGCACGATCTCCTCTGGTCATAAATGCACGATCTCTGCTGGTTGTAGATGCACAAACTCCGCTATTAATAGATGCACGATCTCCGCTAGTAATAGATGCACGATCTCCGCTATTCATAGGTGCACATTCTCCACCAGTTATAGATGCACGATCTCCCTGATCATTGATGCACGATCTTCACCATTCGTAGATGCACGATCTCCGCCATTCATATATGCAGGAAAGTCAAAATTTTAGGTAAATACTTTATAAAGCACATCAACATGTTGTTATAGATTCAAAAAGGATCTAAGCATCCAATCTTTATATTAATATTTTTTTTTCATATTTGCTTTTATTTCCCTTTTTTACGTACTAAATTTACTAAAGATAAATAGGCCTAGTCTTTGTGTTCTATAATTTTACCACAATGTGATTGACTAAGTTAAGCTAGGAAGTGACATTATTTTGCTGTTTTTGTCGATTCTCCCTTGATTTCGTAATTGTTTTTGCCTGTGCACGCTTGCCCCAAAATGTGGGGCAAAGGTGGCATTTTACTCATGCTTATAAAATCTCATTCTATGGACTAAATGTAATTGTATGTTGTAAATACCCTCACTAGTGTTAGATAGATGGATAAGCTACACACTACTGCCAGTTTGGTCTCTCATAGTTAAGTCTATTTGTCAGAATACACAAAAAAGTGAAAAGTGTGCATTCCTGCCCTAGGCTATCCTATGTTTACAAGAAGGCCTTTAGGTCCTTGTAGTATGAATATAGCTGTTCTATGTTTGTGTTTCTTATTATACTGCAATACGTGTATTGGATGTTAGTTGTTTTGTAATAGTCCTTTTCTCGATTGGTCTGTTCTCAGTGACTTGAGTACACAGGTTGATTAATATTGAATGTTTTGATGAGATCACATCTTTTTTGATGTTGGTCAAGTATTGTCTACTTGGGTTACAAGGTGATTTGGTACCACTAGACCAGACTTGGTTCAATTCCCATCAGCTTTAAAAATTAAGCAACTTAGTAGTTAATTGATAAGTAGGCTAGTTGAGAGCTAGCTAACTCAACTATCTTAATCTCACAAAGTAGGGATTGCGATCATTATGAATGATTTAATTGCATTTTTATGTATTCTCTAGTGTTTAACTCTCTATGAACTTATTAGAGACACTCTCTAGTGCCTGCAATCATATAATATTATATTGAAAAATATATGAAATTACATACATGATATTGTCTACATTTTAACACCACATCAGAGAGGTCGCTCTGCTATTACCGTACTAACTTCATTACTCATTTAGAACCTATAAAAAATATTTTTGGGAAGATTGTAGCCTAAAGTAAACTTAAACTAAAATGTCGTCAACCTGGTACCTGTTTTGGGGAAAGCCGTGGGTGTTACTAACATTGTTAGTCCAATTTGTTATATCGAAGCTTTTAACCATCAATAAATAGAGGTCATCCCAGCCACAATCACAAAGTAATTATGAAAATGACTACGAGTTCCGGAGGACTATTTAGATCTGCTGCTATTTTAACTATTTATTGGGAAAAGATTCAAAAACACTAAATATATCTAGGGATAGGTGAGGGCAAAGAGCTACATGGGTGAGACACATTCACTTTATCTCTCCCATGAGTTTATATGGTAGGCATCATCTAAACCATGACAATTCCCTTATAAAATGTCAGTGAAATTTTACTGATACTGCAAAAAGTAGATAAAACAATTCATCACTTTTAACCTTTCTTGAATTTAATATTGTGAAATCGAAACATGTACAGTAACTAAAATCTATTTATGGTAATTATTTTATTCACTGCAGTCATAAGTAGTGTCAACTTTAGAAAAACAGATGGGTAATCAAAGTTACCTATTTGCTATTTATAGAAGGAGGTGATTAATTTGGATTTATGGTAACATTAGGGCAAAAATCCACTCTGGCGTATTGTGGCAAAGATCAGCATGCATGTGTCTATCCTGTTAACAAGTTAATTCAGAGTTAAAATAAAAAAATCCTTCCTAATATTTCTACAGACTTTAAAAAGCCTTCGTGCACTCCTTAACCCATTAGCAACTGTGAATGAAATAACTAATTCCATTATCTAACTACTATGGATGAATGAACTCAGTTGTATTTTTTGTGTGTTGGATATCTATCCCCTTATTGCTAAAAATGATTTAATTCTGAAATCACCAAGTTCCACTAATACTTTTAATTGTTTAACAACTCTACTGAATGGTGGACATCTATAGCTAGTTGTATGTATGTTGCAATGTGTTCATAACCATTGCACTTACCGTACACTGGTCACCAATCTGATAGCTAATCACAGTGCAGAGTTGCTTGACCGTTTGTCTATTTGTCACTTCCAACTTTGCCACAGGCACCCACAAGTTAGTGATGTTTAGCATGTATTTTTGTGCTAATGATTTCAATATGATACCCCTATAATAAAAGAAACACAGGCGATTGCAGATCGGCCAGAGGAACAAAGCATCATGTTCTTAACATGAGACTTATCATAGAAAAGTGTAGGGAATTCTCAACTGACCTGCACATGTGCTTCATAGATTACTCAAAAGCATTTGACTGTGTCCAACACCAGAAACTATGGGAGATAATGAATAGCATGGATTTCCCAAGGCATTTGATTCATCTAATAGAAGATCCTTACCAACATCAAAAGGCTGCAGTGAAGTTAGATGGCGATCTCTCCGAGCGGTTTGAGGTGCAGAGTGGAGTAAAGCAGGGATGCACACTCTCTCCATACCTGTTCAACATCTACGCAGAAATTATAATGAGGAATGTGAAAAAGACATACACAATTCTGACTATCACGCTTTAAGCATCGGTGGTTTTGAAATCCCTGATCTACGCTACGGAGACGACACTGTGCTTCTTTCAAATGGTATAAAGGGATTGGAACAACTAATCAAAAACACAAAGAAATACAGCGAATCATAAAACCTATATTTCTACGCGCAAAAAAAATAAATATCATATCCACAGATATAAAAACATAACAACTAAATATCAGAATAGACATTACCGAGATAGAATGTTTTGATAAATTCAAATACTTAGGAGCAAACATCAACGGTGCAGGTGACTGCATGGCAGAGATAAGGAAGAGGTTGGCACTGGCATATTGTAAAATTTTATAGTTAAAAAACATATGGAAAAACAATAAAATAGAAAGGAAACTGCTAAAGCTACAAACTTGTATTTTTCCGGTTGCAACATACGGCTGTGAAACATGGACCCTAAGTAAAACAGCGGCAAAGAACATCAATGCCTTTGAGATGAAATGCTACAGAAAGATACTTAGAATATCATGGAAGGAAAAGAAAGAGATACTCAGATATTATAAACACATTGAAGATAACAAAGTGTTGGTTACTAATCATAATAGCAAAAGGAAAAACTGCATCCATTTGGTCATATAAAGAGAGACAACTGATTAGAAAGACAAATAATGGAGAAGTAGGAAAGGCAGACCAAGAAGATGATGGACTATCGACATTAAAGAAAACATGAATATGTCATTGGAAAATGCAAGCCACATGGCCCAAGACAGAGAAGGGTTCAGGGAGTTCATTGGAAAGACAACGTTCTGGAGAGAATATGACACACCCCTATGATATCCCTCTCCAGTATAACCTTGTGCATAGATCTAAAATAATCATAAATAAGTGATTTATTTCATGCTTTTCATTGAACTTCTAAACAAAGTATAAAGTAAAGTGAAGTAACCCATAGCATTTATTAATGCCGTAGGGGTGTGAGATGCTAGCGATCTCACATTTCACAGGCTCTGCAAATGAGGGCGGTAGCCCTCTCCCTTGCAGTCTTTACTTCCCGGATTAATCCGGTACCCATTTAAGGCTGGGTCGACCTGGTAGCCGTTGCGATCTGAAAACATTTCCGCCTCAACTGGGGAATGAACCCAGGACCACTCATATGCGAAGCCAGTGCACTAACGACTGCGCTAACGCGGCTCCCTAAAGTATAGTATAAACAAAGTATAGTGACCAATCAACAGTCATGTCAGCCCAGATGAATGATTTAGCATGTAGGATTATATTGGAGAGGTACCTGCCTATTGTTACCCTAATAGACTATTCTTATGTTATTATTTAATCTGGAACTGCCCTACTAGTCCAGACTAACTTTACAAAACCAGCTGAGAGTACATTTCTACTGCCATGATTGTGATAATACTCAAGTTTTTGAACCATAATAAACTATTTTGGTGACAATATCAATTTTTCTTAAAATTTACCTACTTTCTTTTAAACAATGGATTTCAGATTCTCCTTAATATCCAGGTTTGCCAGAAGTTTGAAATTCAATTAATTAGCAGCGTTTATTGTTTGACAAAAGGAAAAATATGCCTGTTTCTCAAGGTAAGAGGAACAATAATATATAAGTTAAACAACAGTGGTTATTGTACATAGTTTTATTGTGGGAGTTTGATTGCATCTTTTCAATTATGATGATTGCCATGTCCTATACTCCCTTGTCCTATACCACACTTTAATCATTAACCTTCATAACTGTCTATCCTAAGTCTTGACTGTTAGTTCATATTGACATCTTTTTCATTACATTATTAGTTCATGTTGATATCTATTCCATTCTATTATTAGTTCATGTTGATGTCTTTTCTGTTTAATTAAATTATTAGTTCACATGGGGGTGTATGGGGTGTCAGGGAGGGGTAGTACCTCTGATGTTGAGGCTGTCATACTCCTTTGGAGTAGTTTTCACATTCTTGGTCCCCACCTGGTGCTCAGCTCTCACCTGTGGCTCCCAGTAGCTGCCAGCATGAAGAAGCACCTACACTCCGGTAATGGCTGTGACAGGCTGGCAAAACCAGGTGTGGCTAACTGAGAGGTTACCCATAGGTAAACACTTTTATCCAAGGAAGGGAAGCCAGGATATGGTGGACGGCGCAGATGAAACATCTGATGTTCAACGGGCTGGAAAGTACTTGCCAGCAGATGATCATTGTGGAATGCAAAGAGCTTTAGGAGACACATAGAACACTCTGATCATCCATTGCATCCTAGTATATCTCCAGGCGTCTTGATTTATCGTGCAACTGGAACACTGTTGGATCAGGAAGAGAGAGTATGGTCGACGAATGATGCAACTCCTCCACACTTTAAACAACATTCAGCAATAGACATTGCTCAACTATCATCATCATCATCAACTTACAACCACAGAGAGATATCATTGCACTCTCTCACAAGATGTAAACATCGACACTGAGGTAAATAACAAAATAGCGAAAGCTAGTGCTACATTTGGAAGACTGCGAAAAAACATATGGGAAAGCAGGGGAATAACAAGACAACCCAACTCATAGTTTACTAATCAGCAGGAATGACATCACTTCTTTATGCCTGTGAAACATGGACAGTATATGCCAAACATACTAGAAGACAACCACTTACCTAAGCTGCCTTCATAAGATGCTCAACATCCATCAGTGGGATAAAATACCAGACATGAAGTAAGGTACTGATGAAATTCAGGTCTTTAACATACGTACAATGTCTGCATGAAAGATTATCATCAACCACAAAAGTTGTTACATGATAACCAGACTGGCTCCCGCAAGGCAGGAGGATAGAAGAAGCATTTTAAAAACACTCTTAAGACATTACTCACTTCAAAATAGACACAAATTCGTGGGAGAATCTTGCACAAGATAGATCGGACTGGCATCACAGAATCAAGAGTGGTTCAACAGCTGCAGAGAACCTCAAACATCATGCTGTGCAACAAAAATACACTATAAGGAAGGGAAGAGCTGCTCAACTCCTCCCACACATGCCCAGAGTGTGGTAGACAATTGTAAGTACTCATAGAACTCATTAGTCACAGTCGAGCACACCGCAAACATCATCATCATCTTAGTTGAGCTGAATGGTCGATTTTGACGGAAGAACAGCAGTTCACATGGCCTCACAACATGAGATGACATCATGAACATTAAATTGCTTGACAAAGCTACAAATATTGAGGTATTACATCATTACTGGTTAACATCTGCACTGGAAAAACTTAATGAAATAGACTACGATGGCTGGGTTACATCTTTTTTTTGTATTCCATTATATTATTAGCATTTCTACACGAATTCAGTATCAGCTACTCTGCCTGCATCTGCTGAGCAGCAGCACAGACTTCAGGACACATACCGGTACTACAGAATTTCGCTGTTTACAGAATTACAATCTGGCCCATAGGAACTCCTCTGCAAAACAAGTTGTGGGGAACCAAAGATGAACTAAAATAAACCGCTCTATACACGATCAATATTGGACTGGATGTTTAACAGTTGATCGCAGAAGTATACATTGACATCTGTATTTTACTCCATTAGATTATCAGTTCATACTGACATCTTTTCTACTCATAAAGCTATTTGTTTTATTAGTAGGCCTATGTATGAATATATGGCCTTTTCCTACTTTGCAGATGATCATTAAGCAAAAACATAACTAGTTTAGTATCTTCCATCAATGGACCTTCAATGCAATAAAGTCACAATCACAGAACAATTGTGTCTTTCTTTTTTGTTGTTTATCTTTTTTTATCATACTTTTCTGAAACTAGTCCGTCCTATTGTGCAGAAATTGTTTCCGGACAGTGCGGTAATGGACCAACACTTACCAATATTTAGAGTCAATAGATCTTTAATTAGGAATTTGCAGACATCTGCATACCTCAGAAGTGGTTAACCATGTACCCATTGCCCTTCAGAAAATTCACCAAATAGGTCCCTGTATTTCTTTGTGGATACAGCAGTTTGATATTCTGCACACATGATCCAGCCATCGTAGTCTATTTTATTACCTGTTTCCAGTGTAGATGTTAACCAGTAATGGTGTAGTACCTCAGTATTTGTAACTTTATCATGCAGTTAATGTTCATAATTTGATGGAGACATCTCATGTTTTGGAGCCACTTTATTGTTTACAAACACACACGTTTGAGATACATCTATATCTTTGTTTTAATTTTTAACATTCAGTTTGTCCAATCATATTTGGACAGTCTACAAAATTTGTTTGCAGCAAATCCTATGCATGTATTTATTTTATCTAAAGACATAGTGGATGTAAATGTTGAACCTATGTTACACAAATTATTATCTTATGGCTTCCGTATTTTTAGTATTGGCTCCACATATTATTTGGAAGGCACCACCTTTGAGTTACAGAAGCTTGAAGGGAAGGGAGAGGGTGGACAAAGCAATAGCACTATAACCTTCCATGCACGTCTTATGAGGTGATTATCGATAATAAATGAGACTGCTGTAAAACTGTATAACAACAGTAGCACACAAGTTTGATGAATTTTACAATAATGTAAAGACTATCAAGTATATGTATAAAATATACAAATAGCAGTTTACAAGACATTTTTTACATTTCAACCTTAAGGTCTTTTTCAAGAAAATAAAAACATACTGTAAAAATAATGTCCCTATCACAAAAGCATTAGACGGTAGACATTGAATGACAGAGATGTGCAATGTAACAATGGCGTATGTGTACGCAAGTATTGCTATAGAGACGTGCTTTAAAAAATATAATAGGAATGAGAACAGAATGAAATAACTATGCCTCAGAACAACATGAATGGCAATACCACAAAGACCGCTCTCGCCAAAATGTGAATAAATGAATGATCAGAATGAAGACCAAAAAGCTTAAGGGTATTGGTAAATTCAAGTAGGAAGCATGAGGATAACTGAAAATAATTCTTACAGCTGACTGGAATTGAACCAGGTCTATTCTAGCAGCACCGAATCGCTTTGCGACACAAGTAAACAGGTTTTCCGTACTTGACCAACCACATCCCCCCCCCCCAAAAAAGATGTGGCCTCATCAAGGCTTTCAGCCTGTGTACTCAAGTCACTGAGAACAGACCAATCGCAACAAGGACTATTACAACATCAACGAACATCCCGTACAAGTATTAAAGTATCCTCAGGAACACAAACACTGAACATGCTTATTCGTACACAAGGACCTAAAGACCTTCTTTTAAACATAAATAACATAGAGACAGAACAATGTTGCTTCAAATAATATCTTATACAAGTAAATTCAAGTAGGAAGCATGAGGATAAATGAAAATAATTCTTACAGCTTTAGGGTATTGTCTGTGTTGCAGGATCTTAAGGGCAGTGACCTGAATATAACAGGCACCACAATGATCAGCACCATTGAAATGTATGACAACAGATATAGGTTTTTTTGGTTAGTAGCAAGAAGATGCCGGCTGAAATGGTCACTCAGTCTTAAGCCAGTTTCACCTATATTCTTGTCACATTTTTACACATGATAACATAAATTCGTTATGGGATTCACACGTAAAGTGAATCGGCAGTGAAAGTGACTTTCAGAAATGAAACGAATCTGATCTGAACCCTATATGGACACGTGTAACAATGATGGTATTTGCAATGAACCAAGATGTCATTAAGATTTTTGTCACTCCTATAGACAAGTCTTGAAAATGGCACATGTTTGTTTGAGGATCAGACTGGACAAGGGAATATTGTTTGAACAAGATTCGTCAGACAGTAGAGTTATGGAGATGAAATGTGGGGACAAGTTAAACTCTATTAGAAGAGGAAGTACCTCAAGTTTTAGTCGAGGTATCATGGCACAGGAATTTACAGACATGAAGCCAAGCCTATGAAAGGACACAGTCAGGGTATGAGCATCTATGAAAGATATTAATTATCTCATAAGATTTATCAAGAAAGTTGTCATCATCACTACAAAGCAACAAAGGCAAAGTTGCTGGGAGAATAGCAAAGAGTTACAACAAGCAGGTGAATGAGAAGAAGTGCAGTCAGAAGACAACTGAACAAAAGAAAATACAGTTAGTGAATATTTATTGTTTTTTTTATTTAAAGAATGACAGCTGTTCCCTGTGCAATGGAAATTCATTTTCACTAATTGTGATATTGCTATTGCAATTCTTATCTTGATTTCTGATGCAAAATCTCTTGACATATTTATGTTCACTCCAAAATATTCAAAATTTCTGACATCTTCCATTCATGGTTAGAGCAACAAAGAATTATTGGTTCCCAAACTGCACTGTATAATAAGTTTGAAAAATTAATATTTTAAAATGTTCTCTTAACATTCATCAAAAGAAGATCAGTAAAAATTGAGGCCATTGAAGATTCAAGATTAAACATTGAAGCCGCCCAAGACTCCAGTATTAGCTCAGAAGAAATGGTTAGAGGTGTCGAGGAATTATCCGATGGCGATGGATCACTTGGTAGCCTTGATGACTATATTATTGTAGATGCAGAGCCAAAGTCTTCACTGGATTTCTTCACTGAGAGAATATTTGGGGATATCACAAAGTCTTCTGCTGGCAAGCAAGTTGTGGTAGGCGGAGGTACTGGATGGTAAGTATGAGTGTGGTAGATCTTTTTAGTGTTCTAGGTAATAGTGTAGCTGCTTGCTTTCTTGTATATTTGCTACTTTTTCCTTTTTCTATATATCTTTTATTTTGCTGATGTAACACATTCTATTGATATCACATTCTATAGATCAGATTGCAGAAATAATTAAAAACACAACTAGCCAATGCCAGCAGGTGGTATTTCTTACTGATGCTATGTCTGTCCTACAAGCCCTTGACAGGGATAAACTGCCAGACCTGAAGAAAGCCATGCGAGAAGTGAGCATCCAAAGAAGGGTAGTACTACAGTGGATACCATTCCACTGTGGCATACCAGGAAATGAAGAGGCAGATAGACTGGCAAAGGATGGAGCAACACAGGAACAAAAAAGACCAAGAAATCACCTACCAAGAAAAGAAGACCCCCATCAAAGCCACCAGGAAAGTCGACCACCCAAAAGACAATTACCACTATCTTGACAGCAGAGCAGGTTATTATCTTCCGCCTCAGAACAGTACACAACAGATTAAACAGCCACTTAAATAGACTAAGATTGGTCCCATCACCACTGTGCCTTTGTGGGCAGGCAGTACAGACAGCTGAGCATATCCTGCAAGACTGCAATACACTAAACCAGTTAATTGAAGAACACTGGCCCACAGAGATGGATATCCACAGAAAGATGTATGGGAGCACTGAGGAGTTTTCAAATACAGTAGCATTTATTAAGAAAACAAGACTTGCTGTGTAGACATGTCAAACTCTGAACGAGAAGAAGAAGAAGATAGATCAGATGCATTCTATGACACATTTTCTTAATCTAACTATTGATGTCACAGTATATTAATCTGATCATAATAAGGAGGCAACTGGGGCCTTTACTTCTAGTTCAGGATGAAAAGAATAAGCCACTGTATTCTTTTCAGGCATGTTATAGGAAAGACATTTAGCGAATCACAAAACTTGTATTTAAACAAGCAAAATACAAAAATCATGTCAACAGATATAACAACACAACAACCAAAAATCAGAATAGACAATACTGAGATAAAATGTGTGGATAAATTTGAATACTTAGGAGCAAACATCAATGGTGCAGGAGACTGCATGGCAGAAATAAGGAAGAGATTGGCAATAGCGTATTGTAAAATCACACGGTTGAAGAACATATGGAAAAACAACAAAATAGAAACGAAATTGCTAATGTTACGAACTTTTATTTTTCTGGTTGCAACATACGGCCGTGAAACATGGACTCAAGTAAAACAGCTGCAAAGAGGATCAACACCATCAAGCTGAAATGCTACAGAAGAATACTTAGAATATCATGGAAGGAAAAAATCAGAAACTCAGATATTATAAACACATTGAAGATTCCAGAATGTTGGTTACTAAACATAATCGCAAAAAGAAAACTACACCTGTTTGGTCATGTAAAGAGACACAACTGTTTAGAAAGGCAAATAATAGAGGGCAGAGCACCTGACGGAGGAGGATATGCAGACCAAGAAGACGATGGACTGACGACATTGAAGATAACATGAATACGTCATTGGAAAATGCAAGCCGCATCGCCCAAGACAGAGAAGGGTTCATAGAGTTTATTGGGAAGACAACGTTCTGGAAGGAATACGTCACATGACATAGGATTGTCTGAAACACTGTGGGCTGTCAAAAACTACACAACTAAAGTGATTATTTCAGCATCATTGATCTGATACATTCAGTTTATCTGTCACATTCTATTGATCTGATACATTCAGTTTATCTGTCACATTCTATTGATCTGATACATTCTATCAATTTATTCTGTTAACATTTGTTGGCTGGTTACTTAGTAGGTTTGACAGTTAGTTTGTTCATTATTATTTTAAAGAAGACTGTTGAAAGTTCTGCAACCAGATCTCTCTCTCCTCACTGCTCAGATTCATTGGTATACACTGCAATGTATCCTTGTCCTCAGTTGTCCATGGGGTACTAGGTTCAAGAAGTGAGCAAGGAATGGTAATACTTCTGTGCATGTCATAAGTGTTGACTAAAGCACTTGAGTGTGGGGTTGGTTCCCCACTTTATGATCTCCACTATGATAAAGCCTGCTGAAGATCCATGAATGGATTATTGGAAGGGAATTAATAATTTTATCTGCAGCTTGTCTTGAGCTTCCAAGAAAGTCCTGACAAAGTCCCTACAGTGTAGAAGACTGTCCAGCTTGTGACATTGCACCATACTGATACATTGAGTCATCTGGGACATGCAGACGCTCAGGAACTCTTCCTCATTAAAAATGAATGCCAGAAAACACTACTGCCTGGCATAACACACTATGGGTTCTATCATTATCCTCAAAGTTAACAGATAGTAATTTTTTAGTGGTTAATCTATGATAGTGAACTGGCTTTCAAGTATTGTGATTCAGGGTTCAGTTCCCAGTAGCAGAATTCATTTCAACTATAAATGTCTGTTGAAATAAGAGTGGTGTTAAACATTCCTTCCTGTACATATTGTGATGACTGCTATGACAAAGTGATTTTTATTTTGAATCTTCCCTGTACTCTTTGATAGCAAATATAAACACTAGCTTTTAATTCCATAGCTCATGGAATCCTCACTTTGATAAGAAATATAACACTAGTTTTTAATTCCATTGCTTCTGGAATCCTCACTGATAACAAATATAACACTAGTTTTTAATTCCATAGCTTCTGAAATCCTCACTGTATTCTTTGATAGCAAATATAAACACTAGTTTTTAAATTACTCTCACATCACCATAGTCTAAGGAAATTGGCTCCATAACAATAAGAAATTATGGAAATCAAAGGCAGTCAATAATGGCTGCCAACAAAATTCAAACCCCTATCACTGCTAGCATTCTGTTTAGTCATAGAAAAATAATGAAGAAACTGCCATTAACAACATATCGGACACTGTATTATTTCCAGAAATGGAGTCCATCATCAAAAGATCCATGAACATGGAATGGAACTCAACTTACTGATGCAGCCAAAACAAAATGATGCCATCCACAAGCTTGAGGAAAACAACAATCATTTTTAGATTGAGAACAGGCAACAACAGACTCAAACAATATAATTATAGGAGATTTGGAATTGGCGATACTGATATGTGCCCCTGTGGACAATCTTCAGAAAACATAGGACACATTTTATAGACTGACTAATGAAGAAGAAGAATAGAAAAATATAAGTATACTGCTGTATTGATTATTTATCTCAAAGATGGAAGTTGAATATATACTCCACTCTTGTTTATTTATCTGGTCAAAGAGTGGTGCTACACCCAATAACATTTCAGTATTACATGTCTCTATTAATCCCTTAACTGCGGAAGTATCCTTAAGGATATGATGAGGGGTTGCTGCCATTTTGCGGAGATCTTCTACTTCTTAGTTTTCCAGGGAAAAGTTGATCTGGATACTTTATTATAAGCTTCCTGACAGATTTTTTTCCTGGAAAGCTAAGAACAGGAAGATCTCCAAAAAATGACAGTGGCTTTTCATCAAATGCTTAAGAATACCTCCACAGTTAAAGATTAAGGAGTACGAGGTGACTTTTTATGGGATGGTAACTGCATGTGGAAGGTCTGATGGTCTCACTATTACCTATTGGATCAACCATTATTTAACGGTAAACTTTCAGTAACATGCTAATATAGCAAATTTTTTGTGATTCTCCAACAGCTTTTCATCTGTACAATAAAAATTCCTTTTATGGTGCAAAATCCAGTGAATCCACCATTGCACATGATGCTAGTAGAGTCAAATGAGCTCCATTCCTGAACATGGTCCAAAATGCCATTGTGTACATGATGCCCCAGCTATAAACAGATGGTACATGGGTATAATGAAGAGCAATTATGTGCAAGATATACAAATTCCCTGGAAGAGCCCAGAATCAGACAAACATATTAGCCTGAATAATTGCTTGGCAGTGGAGCTGAAACTCATGACTTACAATTCTGCATGTTGCAGAAAGGTAGAAAAGCCACAAATTCCATAGAATTTACACCCCTTTCCCAGTAGAAAACTTCTTTTCAAAACATTGTGCACTGCTGAGAGTTGTCGTTGTCTTCTGGGTTTGAAATAAAGCTCCATAGAAACCATGTCATTGCATACAGGAAGTAAGAGCTAGTTGCTCATAATTCTTGGTGATCTATACAACAACTATGGCTGCTGTGCCATGACGTGTACATTGAGGTTAATTATTGTGCCTTCAAAAGATAAACCTTATCCCAACCAAAGCGTGAACCAGAGATCTCATAGTTCTGGGAATGGCTGCTTAGTCATTTGGCCATTCACTCTATAGAGCAATTTTAAACACATTTTAAAATGAAGTTAATATTTTTGTAAAATTTCAATTTAAATAATTGAAATGAAAATATTTCATTTCAAGGGTTGTTGCCTACCTAAGGGTTATTGCAGGATATTGTAAAAGAGTGATACTGCCTAATGATGTTGTCAGAGTGATACATCACTACTGTCTTATGTTGTAAATCAAAATTGGTGCAACATTCGTGCCTAATTATGTTAGAGTGATACAGCACCCCTGTCTAATTGTGTTGGCAGAAAGTGGTACAACACTCATGCCTAATGATGTTAGAGTGATACAGCACCCCTGTCTAATTGTGTTGGCAGACAGTGGTACAACACTCCTGCCTAATGATGTTAGAGTGATACAGCAACCCTGTCTAATTGTGTTGGCAGAAAGTGGTACAACACTCATGCCTAATGATGTTAGAGTGATACAGCACCCCTGTCTAATTGTGTTGGCAGAAAGTGGTACAACATGCCTGCCTAATGATGTTAGAGTGATACAGCACCCCTGTCTAATTGTGTTGGCAGAAAGTGGTACAACACCCGTGCCTAATGATGTTAGAGTGATACAGCACCCTTGTCTAATTGTGTTGGCAGAAAGTGGCACAACACTCCTGCCTAATGATGTTAGAGTGATACAGCACCCCTGTCTAATTGTGTTGGCAGAAAGTGGTACAACACTCCTGCATAATGATGTTAGAGTGATACGGCACCCCTGTCTAATTGTGTTGGCAGAAAGTGGTACAACACTCGTGCCTAATGATGTTAGAGTGATACAGCACCCCTGTCTAATTGTGTTGGCAGAAAGTGGTACAACACTCCTGCCTAATGATGTTAGAGTGATACAGCACCCCTGTCTAATTGTGTTGGCAGAAAGTGGTACAACACTCCTGCCTAATGATGTTAGAGTGATACAGCACCCCTGTCTAATTGTGTTGGCAGAAAGTGGTACAACATGCCTGCCTAATGATGTTAGAGTGATACAGCACCCCTGTCTAATTGTGTTGGCAGAAAGTGGTACAACACTCCTGCCTAATGATGTTAGAGTGATACAGCACCCTTGTCTAATTGTGTTGGCAGAAAGTGGCACAACACTCCTGCCTAATGATGTTAGAGTGATACAGCACCCCTGTCTAATTGTGTTGGCAGAAAGTGGTACAACACTCCTGCATAATGATGTTAGAGTGATACGGCACCCCTGTCTAATTGTGTTGGCAGAAAGTGGTACAACACTCGTGCCTAATGATGTTAGAGTGATACAGCACCCCTGTCTAATTGTGTTGGCAGAAAGTGGTACAACACTCCTGCCTAATGATGTTAGAGTGATACAGCACCCCTGTCTAATTGTGTTGGCAGAAAGTGGTACAACACTCCTGCCTAATGATGTTAGAGTGATACAGCACCCCTGTCTAATTGTGTTGGCAGAAAGTGGTACAACACTCCTGCCTAATGATGTTAGAGAGATACAGCACCCCTGTCTAATTGTATTGGCAGAAAGTGGTACAACACTCCTGCCTAATGATGTCAGTGGTTTCTATTACTGTCTAGTAGTGCAATCAATGAGAGGTACTACTATCCAATTATGTTGTCAGAGCAGGATGTCCTCTTGTCTAATGCAATTAGAATAGTGATGCTACACTCCTGTCTAATAATGATGTCAAATAGTAGTACAACACTGTCTAATGTTGTAGTCAAAGAATGATACAACACCCCTGTCCAATGATGTGGTCAAAGAGCGATACAACATCCCTGTCTAATGATAAAGTCAAAGAGTGATACAGCACTTGTGTCTAATGACATGTGAAAGTGGTACAGCATACATGTCTAATGATGTAGTCACAGAGTGGTCCTGTCTAAAGATGTTGTTAGAGCTGTACTAGAATCCTACATAGTGATATTGTCAAAGATTGTTCTTTATTATTTTATTTTTCTTTGTGTGCAGGATAGTAGGCTACATGGCAAACAAAGTTGGAAAAATGGCAGCCGTTGCTGTGGCCGGTAGCTTCCTTATATTTCAAGTCAGTATTTAAGTGTTGTCTGCTTATTTCAAGTCAGTATTTAAGTGATGTCTGCTTATTTCAATTCAGTCTTTAAGTGATGTCTGCGTATTTCAATTCAATGTTTAAGTGATGTCTGTTTATTTAAATTCAGTGTTTACGTGATGTCTGCTTATTTCAATTCAATGTTTAAGTGATATCTGCTTATTTCAATTCAGTGTTTAAGTTTTGTTTTGTTTTTCGTTCGCTCCATTGTAACCATCATGGATATCCGTGCGATTTCCGCCGGGAGCGTGATTACGTTGTGCCACCGTTATGCGCCTTGTAGGCCTAGCACATCCGATTTCGGCATGCCTTGACAATTCGGGTGGGCTACCCTTAGCCTGTGACAGCCTCTACATCTGTCTCCAGGCACGCGTAGTGGAGACTCTACGCCCAGACGACTTTTGTGCTCTCGTCTGACTCGAACGAGGTGTTCCACTGTCTTATGAACTTGCCTCGTGTAATTGGACGTGCTGTGCCTGTGCCCATTGGGTACTGAACCGTTTCTCATCCATGAGCCTGGTTCCTTAAGGGGAAGAACTCAACAGAGGAGTTGGACCCTGGCTCTTTCGCCCTCTTAGCCGAGGTGTCATTCATCGACATCGTGTACCCCTTGTCCAAGTTCGAGTCTCACACCACGCGTTTGAGAGCAAGGCGTTCTCGAGCTGAGCGTCCTCGTCCCAATAGCGCCTGAGCCCATCAGGTACTGAACCCTTTCTCTCTTCAAGTGTATTTCCGGTGTAGGAAAACCTGACAGTAGAGTTGGGCCAGGGCTAAATCGTTGTCCCTTTTGTGCCTGAGCGCATCGAGTACGGAACCCTTTCTCTACGCGAGCATATTTCCGGTTTAGGAAGGCTCGACATTAGAGTTGGATTAGGTCTTATTGCTTTACCAAACGCCAATGAATGGGTCTGGGTCTCTGCCTGTAGGGAACACAGGTAACTAGAAGTTCGTCTCGAGCTGACGGAGCTTGTAGTTCCCCTTTCCTAGGGACTTTTCACTTTCTATTTGCAGTTCGCGCTGCCCTCTAGCGCTGTTCTGCCCTTTCATTGTTTCATTGTACTCTGTATGAAATCTATGTCTCTCGCCATGCATCTACCTTTACGTGCATTTTACATTGGCCGCCCCTCCAATGTTCGGACTGGACTGACTAGCTTCACTGTATGTCGACAGTGTCGCTATATGTGGTGATGCTGGTGGTGTCGGAGATATTGTCTGTCTCTTGTGCAGGCAAATCTCTTTCCATCTGCTACCTCCACATTCTCGGACACGATCCCCAAATGATTTGGCCAGAATCAGCTCGAGCTGCTGTATTTCTGTTTCCAGGGTGCACCGCGTGGAGGTACATTTGGGATCTTGGTTATCTGCTAACCCTGGGTCCGCCTAGAGCAATGCGTTCCCTTTGCACCCCAGTGTTTAAGTGATGTCTGCTTATTTCAAGTCAGTGTTTAAGTGATGTCTGCTTATTTCAATTCAGTGTTTAAGTGTTGTCTGCTTATTTCAATTCAGTGTTTAAATGATGTCTGCTTATTTCATATTAGTTTTAAATTGATGTCCGTTTAATTTAAAATCAGTGTTAAAGTGATGCCTGTTTATTTCAGGTTAATGTTTAATTGATGTTCCAGCCAAATTTCTAGTATTTTCTATTTTCTAATAATATTTTCTTGAATGCCTGCCTTCTAGCTTTCACATATGTTACATTGAGATCAACATATGTAGTTTGGTATATTTACTTATTGTATTTTTATGTCCAGATGTTTGTTATGTGGTTGAATGTGCAAGAATATAAATACACTTTTGTAGGAAATTCTTTTGCTATATCTTTATCTCCTATCATTTTGTTGTATCTCTATCACCTATAATTTTGTTGTATCTCAAATCATTTTGTTGTATCTCTATCACCTATAATTTTGTTGTATCTCAAATCATTTTGTTGTATCTCTATCACCTATCATTTTGTTGTATCTCTATTTCCTATTATTTTGTTGTATCTCTATTTCCTATCATTTTGTTTTATCTCTATTTCCTATCATTTTGCTTCCCACGTTGTAGAAGTTGTCAGCTGTCTGAATTGTTTCAGTGTTGAAAATATCACAATTTATCTGTATTTTTGATTCATGTCCTTAGTGTTGGTAGTGTTAGTTTGACATAACATTTGCATTCACTTTTGACATTACTGCACTATTTGACCAAATACTAAACATAAATGCTCCATTTGATCAAATACTAGACATAAATGTTTCATTTGACGAAATGAGAGACATAAATGTGACATTTGATGAAATACTAGACATAAATGTTTCATTTGATGAAATACTAGACATACCGTTAAATTCTGAATATAAACCCATCCGATTGTAGGCCGATAACCTAACTATCCCTTCCCAAAAGTGGAGAAAGTCGAAAGTCCGACTATAGACCAACATCCCCAACTTAACAAAGCCGGCAATAATGAACTTCATCATCATAAGAAAGAACCGACATGCTAAATGGAAATTAACACAAACTTTTGCAACTCTAAGAAAATAGCATTCCTTTCATTTGCTTCACTCACATAACTTGAATGAATCAAGGAATGAAACCCTGGTGGCTACTGTATTCTGGAACAATATATCCGAAAATAATGAATACCCCGTAGGCTGACTTCCCTATCCATGACTATAGACAGTTTATGAGGTGGCGAGACTTTGGGGAACAAAGTTTTTCCTGAATGAATTGTCTGTGTTGGGTGTCTGGGCCTTATGACGCGGAACAGCGCTAGTGAATAGTAATTATTATGTCACCAGCTGGCTTCTGACAGTGACATTTAAGTGGGAAACGTTTAAGTGGGAAACGATGAAAGGATGAAAGGCAAGACAGCGAGATCACGTTTGTTTTTATAAGATACAGAAGAGTTTGAACTTTGTAACTGGTTATGTTTACCATGTGGGGAGAATATGGTAATAAAATAAACATAACAGAGGATTGTGAAATTGATCTCATCTTCCACTAAATGTACAGTGGTTGGGGGAGGGAATCAATTACGGCGCAATTTTACTACAAAATGCCTATGATGTGTTGTGATTTGGAACTGCGGCCTCAGTGGGCTGGACTAATTAACAGAATATACGGCTGACTTAGCTAGCCAAGAATACTGCACAAGTAGTTTAGCTTCCAGTTCATACATTTTTATTGTCATTGTGATTTTAATCCTGTACGTGTAAACGGGAAAGATGAATGGCCAGACAAAAACATGCCAGATCAAGTTTGTTTTTAAAAGATACAGAAGAGTTTGAACTTTGTCTGACCTGTATGTTTACCTTATACGGTAATATAAACTGAGGCACAGCTCAGACAGTTTCAATATTGATTTATTTCCTCCATTCCACTCAATCCAACACTGCCTAAACGGCAAAGTTTTGGATGTCAAAAATGTGAGTGTTTGTGCAAGACCATAGTATGTAGAGTAAGACCTCTGTACAGAATTAATTAGGACTTCATTCTATGTTTCTGATTATTGTCTTGGTCAATATTTATATACTTGGAGTCCCATGTTAAAAATTGGCAAGACCGACCAGCCAGCGACATGCATGGAAATACTCAAAATCTGCCTTTGAGGTGTTGTTTTAAATTTTCTGGTATTATAGCCTAGTAGACGGTCAGTAACTGTTGTAACATTTGCTTTACCACAACAAGAAAGTGTGTGACAGTGTTTAGATTACTGGTAGTTAGTGTTTCCCTACACAAACAAGACTAGGCCTAAGCTACCAATCAGCTTAGGCTATGGTATTTCATTTGTTTTTTCCACAGACCATTACCGTATTTTGGTCAATAAATAACATCAGATACTGGTATACTTTTCTGACCAATTTCGATGATCAATTGAAACCTTTATGATAGAAATATATGTACTATAAACGGTAAAAAAAACCGGTAATACCCATTGCTAAAAATAGCATTTCCGGGAAATTTTGCTAAAAAAATGGCGGCGTGTTGGAAATAACGATATAGACCTAGTAAGTGAGTTTTTATCAAGAAATATCGGAGATTTCGAAGGAAATATTGTATGATATATAGAAATTAATGTAATTAGAGGCCTAGCATTATGGTAAGTACGCTCTAGATTGCTGGTGAGCCCTAGTCATTTTATCCTGGCTTAATATATCGGGACATGTGACTGTAAAAAAGTGTTTTTCTCCATTTTTACTGTGATTTGGACGTAATTTTTTTAAAATTTGATCTTACTCTCGAAAATAAGCCTAGGAGTATGAAGCCATCTCTGTTTATTGTCCAAAAATTCTCGGGTTATACACGGAATTTAACGGTAAATGTTTCATTTGATGAAATGAGAGACATAAATGTGACATTTGATGAAATACTAGACATAAATGTTTCATTTCATGAAATACTAGACATAAATGTTTCATTTGATGAAATACTAGACATAAATGCTCCATTTGATGAAATACTAGACATAAATGTTTCATTTGATGAAATGAGAGACATAAATGTTTCATTTGATGAAATACTAGACATAAATGTTTCATTTGATGAAATACTAGACATAAATGTTTCATTTGATGAAATACTAGACATAAATGTTTCATTTGATGAAATACTAGACATAAATGTTTCATTTGATGAAATACTAGACATAAATGCTCCATTTGATGAAATACTAGACATAAATGTTTCGTTTGATGAAATACTGGACATAAATGTGACATTTGATGAAATACTAGACATAAATGCTCCATTTGATGAAATACTAGACATAAATGTTTCATTTGATGAAATGAGAGACATAAATGTGACATTTGATGAAATACTAGACATAAATGTTTCATTTGATGAAATACTAGACATAAATGTTTCATTTGATGAAATACTAGACATAAATGCTCCATTTGATGAAATACTAGACATAAATGTTTCATTTGATGAAATGAGAGACATAAATGTTTCATTTGATGAAATACTAGACATAAATGTTTCATTTGATGAAATACTAGACATAAATGCTCCATTTGATGAAATACTAGACATAAATGTTTCGTTTGATGAAATACTGGACATAAATGTGACATTTGATGAAATACTAGACATAAATGTTTCGTTTGATGAAATACTGGACATAAATGTGACATTTGATGAAATACTAGACATAAATGCTCCATTTGATGAAATACTAGACATAAATGTTTCATTTGATGAAATGAGAGACATAAATGTGACATTTGATGAAATACTAGACATAAATGTTTCATTTGATGAAATACTAGACATAAATGTTTCATTTGATGAAATACTAGACATAAATGTTTCATTTGATGAAATACTAGACATAAATGCTCCATTTGATGAAATACTAGACATAAATGTTTTATTTGATGAAATGAGAGACATAAATGTGACATTTGATGAAATACTAGACATAAATGTTTCATTTGATGAAATACTAGACATAAATGTTTCGTTTGATGAAATACTAGACATGACCTCCATTTTACTAACATAATATTCTGGACATGACTGCTCCATTTGAGCAAATGCTAGCTTCTGCAAGCAGAAGTCTCAAGTCTCACTATTGGCCTATCAGACTTACCATTGTGTAGCAGTAAACTCTCAGTAGATCATATATCAATATAGTGAGGCTTTATAAGCCACAACAGCAACCCATCTGTGCAATTACATTTTCATTTGTAGTGTAATAGTCAGATAATCTAGCAATGCATATCTTACTGGAGAAATTAGATAAGCAACAACCATGACTATGGTCCTAGCTGCCAGTGCTTCCATGGTGTTCCAGTTATGAACAGGTGGGGGAAGGTGAAAAGCAGCTTTGTGCAGATCTAGACTGAATCAAACATGTTAGCTCTGCATAAATAGAGAGCTCCTTAGAATGACAGTGAATGCATAGCTGGCTGCTCTACCCATCCCAGTGACCATGGTTCAGAGCTGTTTTGCTATGGACACTTCTGACAGGAAATGATGCTTGACATGTTGCTGAAGATTATGACTGCAACTCTTGTAATTTCTACATTCTGCAGAAAAGTCTCAAAGTCCTTAGTATTTACCCCCTCCCCCTTTCCAAGTAGGTGACTACTTTTCAAAGAATTGAGCATTTGCACATCTCTGAGAGCTTTAGTCTTCTGGATATAAAATAAAGCTCTGGAGAAACTATTCCAATGCACATAGAAACTATGAACTAAACAATCAAATATGAATGCTCATCATCATCAAGTTCCATCTCCGCAACGAAGGTTGGCTGCAACGTATCTCTAACATCTCTTGTCTTGGTGGTGCACTCTGCTAGACTGTAACCTGTCCATCGTGTGATGTTACTCTCCCACCTGTATCTCTGCCTACCTCTTGCTCGCTTCCCTTTGACTTTACCCTCAAGTAAGGTCTTCAATAAGGTGTCATGTCTTTTAATGTGTCCAAAATATTTTATTTGCCTGATCTTTATTTCTCTTAGTAGTTCTTTCTTCATATTAAGTGTCTTTAGCACCTCTTTATTTGTTTTCTTCTCTTTCCATGATGTTCTCCCTATTCTTCTATATACCCACATCTCAAAGGCATCAATTTTGTCTTCTAATTGTTTATTTAGTGTCCATGTTTCTGAGCCATACATTAATATGGAATAGATGTATCATTTTATAATTCTAATTTTTAACTTGTTTGTAATTTGTTTAGATATTAATAATTTCCTCATGTCATTGAAGGTACTTTTAGCCATTCCTATTCTCCTTTTAACTTCTGTTTCACATCTGCCATCATTTGTGACTATGTGTCCAAGATATTTATACTGTTTTACTTGTTGTAGTTTCTCTCCCTGTATGTTTATGTTTGCCTCCATGTTTCATCCTGTTCTTCTGTGTCTTTGCTGATTACCATGGTTTTTGTTTTTTGATTATTTATCCATATTCAAATTCATATTCATTACTTGGTTTATTGACTTCATCTATTAGTCTTTGTAGTTCATGTTCACTTTCTGCCAAAAGAACAGTGTCATCTGCATATCTAAGGTTGTTTATTATTTTCCCATTGATCTTGAGTCCTGGTATTTCTTCTATATTTTTAAAGATATTCTCTGTGTAGATATTAAATAGGCTTGGTGATAAAATGCATGTAGTGAGTGTAAACTTCAAGTTATTTAAAAGCCTTTAACATTCATATATGCATGTAATGGATATATTAATGTTAAAGGCTGTTAAATAAATTATGGAGCTGAGATTTTTCAATAAATGATAAATATGAAAGTATTGCTAGTTACCAGTGCATGTGATAACCATGTGCCAATCTGTAATAAACCAGAAGTATGTAACCGTGCATTCACTGTATATTATCCTATAAAAGAATGTGACCTAGTTTCTCTCATTGAATTTCAAAACTAGATGTTAATCTTTAGCAACATGTGAGAACTGTGAGATTTCTGCTTTCAGCATGAAAAAAACTGGTTCTGAAACTCTAAATGCTGCATTCAGCTTTTGAAGAGTCCTGTCTACCTACATCTCCAGTTTAAGATCTTTCGAGTGGTATTCCTTTTTCAAAATTGGATGTATGCAGATCAATTAAATATCACTCCATAAAGACTTGACAGCTCGAAATCCAATGTCAAGACCATGTCAATTGCATTCTTTGACATTGATGGGCTAGTTCATCATGAAATGTCTCTAGAGGATAGTGTCAGTGCAAAAATTTTACAAAGCAGACCTGCAATATCACCTTAAGGAGTGGCACACTGACAATTGTGTTGTGGATCATGGCAATGCCTCTGCACATACGTCTGTCACTATAATACATTGTTGCTAAAATGCAACATTCCATTGCTCTCACAACCTCCATACTCAACTTATTATTTTTTTTCCCCATCGAGACCAGCACCGTGCAGAGGTGATGGGGCTTAGTCCAGCCATCAGGGGCTGGAAACTAAGACTGGTTGGGCAGTCCCACTCGAGCAGGACTATAGAAACATGTCTACATCTATAAATAGTTATGGTGCCTGCCCAGTGGCGGACGTTCAGGCAGGGATGGTGCCGGGCCCTATACCTCGAAAGGGCCCAACCTCAGTTACCGGAAGTCCTTCTCAATTGCCCCGAGGAGCCAGGAGGCAAGGGAATAGAGCTACTGGCCAAACAAACAAATGACCAATAAAAATAATGCACTGGAATGCTGAGGGTGTCAACAGTAAAAGAGATGGATACAGCAAAAAATTGGAACTTGAAAATGTCTTCAGTGAAGAACAAGTTAGTATATGCTGTATCCAAGAAACACACCTCAGCAGCAACATAGCATTCAAAATCAGAGGCTACCAGTGCTTCCGGTCTGACAGAAAGGACAGGCGAAAGGGTGGAATTCTGACACTTGTTAAAAACAATATCAGCGCATGTCAGCTGGAAGTATATATGGAAGGGGCAGAATACCAGATGCTCCACCTAAAAGCAGACAGTGCAGAATTCCATCTCCTGAACTACTACTGTCCAAATGATAAACCATTGGCACTAGACACAATTCCAGACAAAGAGAGACTTATGGTGTGTGGTGACTTCAACAGCCACTCTCAGAGCTGGGACTACGATCATATCGACAAGAGAGGTGAGGAACTTGAGAGCTGGCAGGATGAAAATAATCTCATCCTTAATTAACCAGCCAGCAGACTCACCAACCTTCTACTTGAGAGCATGGCACACCACCTCTACACCAGACCTGGCATTCCACTCACCAGGCTTGGAATGGAACATCACACGTGTCGTTGGAAAGCAGTTTGGAGGTAGTGACCACAGACCAGTATTTCTGGAAATCCACAATGAATTTACCAAGGACAACAGCACGCTCACTAGGTGGAACTATAAAAGGGCAGACTGGAAAATGTACCAGCATTTAACCAGTGTTCTAGCTAAGGACATGAACTTGGACAAAGACATCAATAGAGCAGTGAGTGAATTTAATAGATGTATACTACATTCTGCTAGTAAAACCATACCCAGGGGGGCATGCAAAAACTACAAACCCTACTGGAATGATGAACTGGAAAAGCTGCAAAATGAGATGGAAACATCTAGACAGCAGGCTGAGAACAGACCTAGCCAAGAACATCACAACAAATATCAGCAAACAAAGGCTAAATTTCAAAGAGCCAAGTTACAAGCCAGACGGAGCAGCTGGAAAGAAAAAACAGAGTCGCTGAACCTAGAAAGAGATACTAGGAAATTATGGAAACTTGTAAAACAACTAAATGATGAAGGTACAGGGAGAAATACCAGGATCACACTTTATAAAGATAGAAACATTTTAACAGGTAAACATGCAGCTGATTACTTTGCAGATTCCTTTGCAGAAGACAATAACGTCAAAGTCAGCCCAGACAAACAATAGGAGGTTCGAGAGAACCAGCAAAAATTGGTCAAGGCGAACCTATACCTGAAGTCATGGAGGCACCAATCACAATGAGAGAACTGGAGCATGCAATATCCAAATTAAAAATGAAAAAAGTCCCCTGGAGCTGATGGAGTGTCCAATGAAATGATTAGAAACCTGGGAATTGCAGCAAGAGCAAAGCTACTGCAGATCTTTAACACAAGCTGGTCCACGGGTAATGTACCACAGGCGTGGAGAGAAGCAATAATGATACCACTCCTCAAATCAGGAAAAGATGGCAACACAGTCTCCAACTACAGGCCCATCAGCCTCACAAGCTGTCTATGTAAAACAATGGAACACATTATCAATCTTAGGATGCAGTGGTACCTTGAAAATGAAAACCTTCTGGTATCACAGCAAGCAGGTTTCAGACAGTGCTACTCTACTGAAGATCAGGCAACCTACCTCTCCCAAGAGATTGAGGATGCCTTCCAAGAAAAGAAACTGGTACTAGCAGCATGGATAGACCTCAGGAAAGCATTTGATAAGGTCTGGAAAGAAGGGCTCCTAAAGAAATTGCGAAATTGCAGGGTTAGCTCAAGAATGTAAAAATGGGTAAAAGCATACCTGCATAATAGAAGAGCCAGGGTACAATTAGATGGTCGCAAGAGCAAGAAAGTTCTACTGCGTCAAGGAGGAGTCCTGTCATCCACACTTTTCTTGGTTTACATCAATGACCTAGTTGCTGAACTACCACACGGGATCAAAGTGGCAATGTATGCTGACGACCTGGTGATCTGGTGCACGGAAGAACATGCAACAGTGGCCAATAAACAAATACAAAGAGCTATCGATGCCCTAACCTTATGGACAAATAGATGGTGCGTCAGCATTACCACAGATAAGTGCAGCACTACACTCTTTACTCTCTCACCAAAACAAAAAGCTGGTCATATCAAGATAGATGGAGAGCTCTTGAAAGAAGACAAAACCCACATACCTCGGAGTTACTTTTGATGATAAGCTGATATGGAAGCAGCACATAAACAAAGCAACAACAAAAGCCAGGAGGAAGTTAGCTATCCTGAGAAAACTAAGTGGAACCACATGGGGAGCCAGTGGAAATATACTTAGTAAAGTTTACCAGCAAGGCATAAGACCACACCTGGAATATGGTTCAGCTGTGTGGTGTCCTGCATAAAACACCACATTACAAGATCTAGATAAAGTGCAAAACCAGGCACTTAGAATAATGTTGGGAGCAATGAAATCAACACCCATAGCAGAGATGCAGAAAATGGGAAGAATGCAAACACTTGGCAAACAGAGACACAAAAGTACTAATTCAAGCAGAAAAGTTCCACTGTATGCCAAGTCATCCAATGAAGGAAAGATTCCAAAATCTAGCAAAAGGAGCAGCTTTATCCATCAAGCTAAACGACTCCGTAGACAACTTACAGACCTACCTGAAGTTGATAGCCCCTTAAGGTCTGTACCAGAACAAACCCCATGGAGTGAAAGCCATGGAATGCCAATATACATTCAGACCCATGTGAAAGGAATACTAAGTGAGGATGAACAGAACAGTGTGCAGCGAATGACAGTCACCCTCAGTTTCCTGGATGAGGAATATCCACAAGATATATAGGTCAGAGTGTACACAGATGGGTCAGCACAGAATGCCGTGAGGAATGCAGGTGCAGGTGTATATATAGAATATCCACACAAGCCTAGAGATACAATCAGAACACTGACAGGAAAATTCTGCAATAATTATGATGCAGAAATCCAGGCAATTAGTGTGGCAGCTAAAAAAACTGCTGAACTTCAACTCTGGCCTACAGCCTGTGGTATTCCTGACAGATGCAAGGTCAGTGCTTCAAGCTCTCCAGTCTGGAAAACTAACAGTCTTGAAAAAACTACTTAGCGAATTGTCTTACCAGTATAGGGTAACCATGCAGTGGATACCCTCTCACTGTGGAATACCAGGAAATGAAAAAGCAGACCAACTGGCTAAGGAAGGTGCTGCCGAAAACCAACCAGATATACCAATCACCTACCATCAGAAAAAACAGATGATCAAGTCAATAAGAAAGCCACAAACGCCAACACAAGATGACTATCACATTATGAACAGATCAGAGCAAGTTATAATTCTACGTCTCAGAACAGGACACAACCGACTCCACAGTCACATGTATACAAAGTTCAAGAATGGCAACACGGCCATGTGTACATGTGGACAGGCAGCACAGAGTGCCAAACATATACTTCAAGAGTGTTCTGAGCATGAAACGCTGAGGAATACATATTGGCCAGAGGAAACAACACTGGAATCAAAGCTCTATGGGACACCGTATGAACTACAAAAGACAGTGAGTTTTATTAAGGAGACAGAATTACAGATATAGACATGTGAACGAAAGAAGAACTTATTTTTCTCCATGTGACTTTTTCTTATTTCTGCAACTTAAGAGAGCAATGAAATGTTACCATTTGATGACATTGAGGAGATTCAAGTCAGCACAATCACAAAATTGAGGGGTTATTCCAAAAAATATCTGCCAGAGGTGCTTCCGTTAGTGGCAGAAGGTATGGAATCAACATATACAAGGGAAGTACTTTGATGGAAATAAAACCAACTTGTCTGTAAGTATAATTGTTTTGAGGGAGAGGATCAGTTTAGGACCGGAACAGCTGTCATACAAATCATAACTGCTGTACTTTACTAACTAATACTGTACTAATACTAGACAGATTGTTATGTTGTACCAAGTACTAGATATGTTTGCTGATCCAGCGGTCCATGGGCTCAATGCCCTCAGTACTAGATATGTTTGCTGATCCAGTGGTCCATGGGCTCAATGCCCTCAGTACTAGATATATTTGCTGATCCAGCGGTCCATGGGCTCAATGCCCTCAGTACTAGATATCATTCAAGTACTATGCCGAGTGTTGTAGATGATCATCCACCTTCACAACTCTCTTGTGCTATTAATGTGATATTCTCCCATGCCATCTATGCCATAAAGTATGTGACGCTGCTTGCATTGATGCTTAGGAAGAGTGGATAGCCACTCTGTCTGCATTACATAATATCTTCTGTGTAGTTGTTACACTCAACAGAAGTTGCAGGTGAAAATGTCCGGTGGTGATGGATGGAGAATTCAGGGCATGTATTGATGATAACACTTCAGAAATCATGTAATAATCTGCACTGATGGGTCAGTCATTCATCATCAATGCTATACTTGGAATTTTTCTGCATGTTCTCTGCCAGGATATTTGGGTAATGAATGAGCTGATACACTAGCAAGTATGGCCACAGTGTCAATCTGTACATCAATGGATCAATCTGATATAGTTAATGGTTAGCGCACTGGCTTCGCATATAGTGGTGCTGAGTTCATTCCCCAGTTGAGGTGGAAATGTTTTTCAGATCGCAATGGCTCCCAGTCAACCCAGCCTTAAATGGGTACCGGATTAATCCAGGAAGTAAAAACTGCGAGAGAGAGGAGATGGCTACCGCCCTCATTTGCAGAGCCTCTGAAATGTGAGATCGCTAACATCTCACACCCCTAAAGCATTAATAAATGCTATGGGTTACATTACTTACTTTTTTTTACTTTTTCTGTTTGGTTCACAGGTTGCCCAATACAATGGCTATGTCAATGTTAACTGGACTAAAGTGCAACATGCCTTAACAAAGGCCCAGGCCAAGGCAAGGCATGCCATGACCAAACATAGCCAGCATATTTTCCAAAGGGCAAGTATTTCTTTTAGAAATAATTTCATGCAGGGTTTCTCAGTCTATGGGATGTTTATTCCAGCAGGTGAAGTGTGTGAACATCATTTTATACAGTGTTTCTCAGTCTGTGGGTTGTGTATTCCCCCATGGGAAGTGTTGGGCATCAAATGTCATGCAAGGTTTCTCACTGTGAGAAGTGTATTCCCACAGTGAAGGTATGGGGACATCATTTCATGTAGGGTTTCTCAATCTGTGGAATGTGCATTTCCCCAGTTAAAGCGTGGAGACATCATTTCATGTGGGTTTCTCAGTCTGTGGCATATGTATTTCCCCAGTGAATGTATGGGGACAATTTCATGTAGGGTTTCTCAGTCTGTGACATATGTGTTTCCCCAGGCATGGCATAGTTCAACTCTCTTAAGTGTAGGCCTATCTCAATTATCTGTGTGTTGCCAGACCTCGAACAATACGAAAAGAATAAAAACACTGAATTGGCATGCATATTATCAGAGAATACTAAGTATGTTTAAGGATGGAGTTTGCTGCCCCATCCCATAGTTTAACGTGTCCCAAAAGCCATGCTGAATTCAAGTGTGTTAGGCTATATCATGTGGAAATATCACATTCAAGCTGTAGACCATAATACAACTCATTCTGTACTCTACTTTCTGCTAAAGGCAGGATTTTGGGAAGGAATGCAGAAGATTTCAATAACTTTTATATGGAGTCCATAATGAACTTTTCATTATACGAGGGGGAGTCAATAAGTAAGTCACAAATTGATGTTGGATGGCAGGAAAATGCAGTAGGTGGTTTCTAAAGCTGTTTATAGTTGATATCATCATAGAACTTTATGTTTATGTTCGCTAGATGGCGCTAGCTGTACCTTGCGCATGCGCAGCACAAAAAACAAAATGGCTACTGTACTTACAGAGTGTACAATCAATGAACAACGTGCTGTTGTGCGTTTTTTATGGGCAAAAGGACTGCCTGCAAAAGACATTCATAAAGAAATGCTTCCTGTTTATGCTGACAATTGTTTGTCCCGTAAAGCGGTGCACAGCTGGGTAAAAAAATTTTCTCAAGGACGCTCTAAAATTGTTGACGAAATCCGATCTGGTCGTGCTGTTGAAATTGCAACAGACGCATCTGTGCAGCGGGTTGAGGAGATGATTCGAGGTGACAGACGAGTAACGATAGACGCTGTAGCAGCTGCAATAGGGTGCTCACATGGTTCAGCATACAGCATCATGCATGACCGATTGAAATTTAAGAAAGTGTGTTCAAGGTGGGTGCCCAGACAATTGACGGACGAACACAAAATGAACCGATTAGGCTTGTCATTGGAGCATCTCTGTCAATACGCAAATGAAGGAGAAGACATGATGAACAGGATTATTACTGGGGACGAATCATGGGTGCATCACTACCAGCCTGAATCAAAGCGTGCTTCAATGCAATGGAAACATCCTTCTTCGCCTTGTGTCCAAAAATTCAAGGTTACACCATCAGCAGGGAAGGTTATGCTGACAGTGTTCTGGGATTGTCAAGGAGTGCTTTTAACCAATTTCAAAAAGAAAGGTGACAATGTGAATTCTGAATCATACTGTGAAGTTCTATCAGTGCTTCGGGATGCAATTCGAAGAAAACGTCCAGGGCTGCTGACTAGAGGAGTGCTACTCCTTCATGACAATGCTAGACCACATACGGCTCGATTAACTCAGGAGAAAATAAAAAATCTTGGTTGGAAAATTCTGGAACATCCTCCTTACAGCCCCGATTTAGCCCCTAGTGATTTTCACCTTTTTGGTCCACTAAAAACCCACCTTGGCGGGAAGCATTTCGCGACTGACGCAGAAGTTGAATGTGAAGTGAAAATGTGGCTTAAAAAGCAGAGCACGCAGTTCTACGCAGCAGGTTTGGGAGGACTCATAAAACGATGGGATAAATGCATCAATGTTGGTGGAAATTATGTTGAGAAGTAAAGGGATAATGTATGTGTAAAAATAAACAGTTTTCAGGTTTTTATCGTCTTCAGTTTTTTCTAAAGAGCCATTTGTGACTTACTTATTGACTCCCCCTCGTATCATAATGAAAAAATAATCATCATGAATTATGTGTGATTTCAACCAGGATGTGTGAAGTACATTGTGCTAAAATTCAATTTGCACCTTGTTATTCTAGCTCATCCACTTTTGGCATGCTTTTAATTCAGATAAATTTAACTAGCCTGTGTTAGAGTTCCTGTGTGTTGCCAGGCAACAAATGTGTATCAACTCTATGCCATGATGGCTTATCACTCACTGTGCCCTTTAATTTTACAGGCGAAAACATGTCCTTGTGTGGCAGTCTCTGAGGAGGAAGTAAGCAGGGATTTGGACTTAGGTCGACTACATCTATTTCGTGTTAGGTGTTCCGCTGCCAGTGAACTTGTCTTGCATAATTAAATGGTCAATTTTTGCCTCGGTACTGAACCTTTTCTCATCTGTGAACATAGTTGAAAGCTCAGTACAGTTAACCTGGGGTTGGTTCATCCTATTGGCAAATTTTCATTCACAAACTAGCACTCTGCTGCCCTCTTATTGTACTCAATATGTTAGCCTTACTTCTGCGGAGACTTACAGCATTCCAACTTGGGGCATGAAGGTCAGGCAGTTCAGGCCAGAGGCTGTCTTACTCTGTCGCGACAGCATTTTAACTGTGGGGACTTTGAGGTGTCATTTAGAGATTGTGTTTATCATGTCTAATCAAGTCTCATTCTTTCTTGATCTACACAGCCTGGACATGACCCATAAAGCATTAACCAAATTGCTTTGCACAAGTTTTGAAGCATTCTGTTTCCAGCGTGCACCAAGAGCAGGTGATGTTGTGATTTTAGAATTTTGGTTATCTGCTAACCCTGGGTTTGTACTGGAGAAATGCGGAACCCTTTGCATACTCTCCCCCCCCCCCCCACCCCTCCTTTATGTATGAATGAGAACCTTGATCGACACAATTCTCACTTTAGTTCTGTGTTCCAGGTGGTGGAATTTGACGTAACTGCTCCAGATTGGTATTTCTCTGACATTCTTTTTGATCGGGGTGTATTTCAGAACTTTTTCGAGGTCACATATGACATTTTATTCTTATAGCTGGATTTTCATTATTTATAAACATTTGCAGTGACATTTTTTCAACCTGACGCTTACTGCTGATAAATATTAATTCCCTCCTAATATTTCAGACATTTAAGCAGGATGTCATGTTGATCTTTCCTGTGTTAGGCAAACTGGTATATTGACGATGTGCTCCATAGAGATAATTCTTAACATTAACTAACACGTCAACACCTTCCTTGTCTCAGTATTCCTTAATTTTATGAAGGAGTCTATCAGAGGTTGGCAACCTATTCAGTCACCAGTCAAATTCCAGTGCATATTTACGGGATGAAGCCAAAGTAGAACAATGCGAAATAGATTCTTTATTTTTGAGTCCTTTCAAGTTCTGTTCGAGTGGACATAGTAGCTTTTTGTCATTATCTGACAAAAATGCTATTTGACATCAGTTTTTAAATAAAAACATTTGTCACTTTAAATGTGGAATATCTAGTTTTTGTAGGCACTATCTTGTGAACACTATTTTCAGCTGACAACGCCACAGACTTGACGTGACAATTTCCTCCTTCTCACTGTTTAGTATAACAACATTAAATTTGAGAATAATAACAATTGAAGAGATTAAGTAGGACAACACAAAAAAGATCATCTTTATTTCCTTCCTAAACTAGAATTTCATCACACCTGAATATTTCAGACACAAGCTTTAATTTTTGTACAGTTTTTATGGTTCTAAAAGTACTCAAGTTTCATATTATTGTTCTTCTGCGTTATTACTATTTCATGTTATACAATTTCAGTACAAGTATCATGTATGAACTTGTGATTCACTACAAATCATTCACAAAACTGGAAGTTCAAAAACTGCAGTCTTATTAGACCATAAAGTCATTAAATAAATAGAGTCAAGACTATAATAGCTGACCCTGTTATTTCACAGAAGGTTGCACATAAACATTGAACTCGTTATATCCATTAAGCACCAACTGCCAACAATGTGAAACAAAGCATTTTTGTTAACTCATCTAGGGATGTTCCCAAAAAACATATCTCACCTATTTAATACTTTCTAAAAGTGTTTGGTTCTCAATGCATACAACCTTCCGATTTTTATCATTTTTTTATAGACGCATCCAATGCATAAATACCTGTTAACTCTGTATATTTTAATCCTATTGACATCTCATCATATTTTAATCCTGTTGACATCTCATATTTAGTCCTGTTGACATCTCATCATATTTTAATCTTGTTGACATCTCATATTTAGTCCTGTTGACATCTCATATTAATCCTGTTGACATTTCATCATAGTTTAATCCTGTTGACATCTCATATTTAGTCCTGTTGACATCTCATCATATTTTAATCCTGTTGACATCTCATATTAATCCTGTTGACATTTCATCATATTTTAATCCTGTTGATATCTCATATTTAGTCCTGTTAACATCTCATCCACTTGACATCTTGCTATGTTTTAATCTTGTTTACATCCCACTGTGTTGATATCTCATCATGTTTCTATCCTGTTGGCATCTCACTGTTAATATCTCCTTATATTTTAATCTTGACATCTCACTGTTAATATCTCCTTATATTTTAATCTTGACATCTCACTGTTAATATCTCCTTATATTTTAATCTTGTTGGCATCTCACTGTTAATATCTCCTTATATTTTAATCTTGACATCTCACTGTTAATATCTCCTTATATTTTAATCTTGTTGGCATCTCACTGTTAATATCTCCTTATATTTTAATCTTGACATCTCACTGTTAATATCTCCTTATATTTTAATCTTGTTGGCATCTCACTGTTAATATCTCCTTATATTTTAATCTTGACATCTCACTGTTAATATCTCCTTATATTTTAATCTTGTTGACATCTCACTGTTAATATCTCCTTATATTTTAATCTTGACATCTCACTGTTAATATCTCCTTATATTTTAATCTTGTTGGCATCTCGCTGTTTATATCTCCTTATATTTTCATCTTGTTGGCATCTCACTGTTAATATCTCCTTATATTTTAATCTTGACATCTCACTGTTAATATCTCCTTATATTTTAATCTTGTTGGCATCTCACTGTTTATATCTTCTTATATTTTAATCTTGTTGGCATCTCACTGTGTTCATATCTCAGCATTTTGTAATCATGTTAATATTTCATATGGCTGATATTTCTTGGTTTTATTACTATTAACTATTAACCATAATTGTGAAAATGATGCTATATTTCTGATCACTAAAATCCTTCAGTACTCCATACTCATGCATTCTCCAACTTCTCCAATTTTTCCAGGGCCGTATATGCTATGAAGAGAACTTTTTCCTGGCCAGTGGCTTTATGACAGGATTTCTAGTCGGATTTATTTGGTGAATAAAAATCTTTCATGAAATGATGTACTTCAACTGATAAATATTAAATATTTGTTAAATATTTCTTTTCTCATTACAAATTTTTCATCATACTATGTTGCATGCAATAGAATACATTTGATAACTAATTGTGAACTCAGTTATAAATCTTTCAGTCTGATTCTAATTGTGTTGCTGATTGTGATTTGAAGTTCTAAGTGTAATGTGTCAGATCTATTGTTCAGTGTGTGGTTTTGTCCAAATGTATTTTGTCAGATTATTGTCTGTGTTTGGTTTATGTGGAGCGCATGGCCGTGTGGTTAGAACGGCGCTCTCAGACCATTAACGTCCCAGGTTCAATCCACTGTTGGGACAGGATTGTTTCTTTCAGGGGTGCAATCAAAATTCTTCCTGTACATGTTTCAGTGTTTGCTATAGCAAGACGGCTTTTATTTCCATAGCCCATAGAAAGCCTCCCTGCACTCCTTCACAGGAAAACATGCAGTAACGAAAGTATTTTTTTTGTTGGTTTATCAGATTTATTTTTCTGTACGGGTTGTCAGATTTCTATTTAATAACCTTTCATGGTCTTTGAGGTACCACATTGGATGCTTTAATACACAGAGTCCTCCAGTGATTTCTATCTTAAACGATGCAGATGAGTCCGAAAACATCATGTCCTGTCCAGTTCTTGACGTTGTTTGTCCATGCTTTTCTTTGTCTTTCTCTGCTTCTTCCACCTTTGACTGTTTTATGTATTATCATTTTTTAGAAGGAATCATAATATACAAATATACATGTACAAACCATGCCAGTTTTTGACAAGGAATCATGTCCACATACACGTACAAACCATGCCAGTTTTTGACAAGGAATCATGTCCACATACATGTCCAAACCATGCCAGTTTTTGACAAGGAATCATGTCCACATACATGACCAAACCATGCCAATTTTAACAAGGAATCATGTCTGCAAACATGTACAAACTATGCAAGCTTTTGCTGTGTCACTATTAAAAATTATGTGTGGACCTTATTGTATTTCTTACTTACCTAAATTCCATCTGTAATATTTGTATTTGAAGGACTGTAATTATCTCTCAATATCTACAGTGTGTCCAACTCTCACAACCATACAGCACAAAAGAGAACACTAATGGGTTATACAGTTTGATTTTCACTCTAAAACTGATGTTGCTTTTCTTAATTAAGTTTAACCTTGACATAAAAGCTAAACACATCTCCAGTCTTATCTTTAATTCTTATTTTCATTTTCGATCACTGCACACATTTTTTTTGGTCATGTAAAGAGACATGATGGCATGGAAAGAGCATTGTTGGAGGGGGGAGATAGAAGACAGGACGTTGTTGGACAAGAGATATGTATGCACATGCTGCTGGAAGCGGGACAGCTTGCCAGAAACCACAGGCATTTCAGGAGATTCATAAGGAAGACTACGTTCTGGAAAGAATATGTCACATGACAACACTGCATGTGCTGGATTCTAGATATTTAAAAGTATTCACCTCCTCATGTTTATACCCAGTCATCATGATATGGTCTGTGTTTTTGTTAGATTTATTTTGTCCAAGCATCATATTTATTGTTTCATGTTTTTCAATTTTTCTGGTCTTACATGAATTTACCTAGGATTAACCACAATGTCTCTCCCTATTACATGTGGGTTTTTTTTCATCTATACAGCAATGGTATCCAATATTCAAACCTACTTAATGGGGCTAGACATGATCACTTTCTGGTGATATTTTACCTTGCAGAACTGGTTTCCATATGCATAATATGACCCAAGACACTCAAATGGTGTCTAATTGATAAGACCATGGTAGTCTTTCATTATGTAATAATTGATCTTGGCAGGAAATAGACATTGGAACAATGCAAACAAACCTTTAAGTTGATTAACCGATTGATGATGACTTCAGAGATAATGATGTCAATGTGTTGACCAATGAATCTGTGCATCGGGGTGACAAGTCTGAATGGAGTTTTATAGCTATTTCTCGTGGTACAGTAACATGCAGAATGAGGATGAAAGATAAGGCTATTACTGAAGCGCACAAATGACTCTGAGACTCCTTATACTAGGGCAGTTATTGTGTCACACTTCTAGTCCATGCTTAAAGAAGATTCAAAATGACCAGTGATGATACGAGTGGATAGCATCTATATATATAAATCCAACGTTCAGGATATCATATGGGATGTGTTGCCCAGGACATGCTGGTGTCTGTAGTAATGAAAGAGCAGACAGGTTTACATTCAAGTTACCAACAGATGAGGAGTTGAAAATGGGTAAGAGGGATGTGCTGAAACTGCTTCACAAATACCTGCTGGATTCAGACAGCTGTGAGTGATGATACATCTAGGCTGAGATTTGAAGAAGTAAACAAGAAGAAGAAGAGGAGGTCAGTATTAAATTTGGTAACAACTGGATGCAAGCTCTTCTGAATGAGTAGTGTAGTCAACCAGTAAGCCAAATGAAAAATCAGCATGCATACTCTTCATTTGCTGGGGGAGACTAGACACGTATAGGCCTGCCCTAAGTGCAGCCATGTTGGTTTATAACTAATAAAAACAAAATATCTTCTTTCATCTCTTCCGTACAATTAATTAAAAGTTCTTGACCACTGTTCTTACCTCAGATGGATTTAATGGCCCTGATTGATTTTGAAATTTCACAATATTTGATTTGATCAATACAATTACACAGATGATATTTGGCCAAGACATTTCAAACAAAATAGTTACAACGATTTTGTACCACAACAAAATAATTACATACATGATATTTGATCAAAGTAAACACTATACACTTAAACAAGAAAATTAGATACATTACATGATTACTTGAAACTATATACATAACATTTGATCACAAGGTAAAAAAATCTTTTGTACATAACATTTTATCAGGAAAACAGTGAAATGAATAACATAACATTTCATCAGGAAAACAACGAAGTGAATAGCATTATATGTGGTCAATAATGCTGTGAATGAATAGCATGGCATATGATCACAAAAAGTGTGCATTGAATGACATGGAATTTGGTCAAGATACTAATGAACTGAATAGTGTGTCATTTGGTCATGAAAACTGAATGAATAAATAGCATGACATTAGGTCAAGGAAACAGTGAAGTGAAAAGTATGACAGCTAGTTAAGAAAATGGTGAAGTGAAAATCATGACAGCTAGTCAAGAAAATGGTGAAGTGAAAAGCATGATAGCTAATCAAGAAAATAGTGAAGTGAAAAGCATGACAGCTAGTCAAGAAAACAGTGAATTAAATAACATGCCATTTGGTCAAGAAGACTAAATGAGTAGCATGGCATTAGGTCAAGAAAACTGAAGTTAGTACTTGGACAACTAGATCAGCACGCATCATAAATTTATCGCTTAGGCTAAAAATGCCTTGTGACTAGCTATTTTTTGGAAAACTCCATACAGATGCTCAGATTTTAAGAAATTATGAGAGTAAATGCGTTTTAACTACAAAAACTAAAATTATATGGTTCTGGATCTGCCATTTTTACCAGCATGTCGCCATCATTTAAAAAAAATATCTCACATTGGAGTAATTCCAAATTTAGTACTTATAGGTATGTTAAAACCATAATATTCACTTGTTATTTAGATAGCACGTGTTTGTTACTAGTTTTATTAAGTTCTTTGACCATTTTTATGATATGTATTAATTTTAAGAATGCTAGACATTCATAAATGATTATTAAAGACGTCAACATATTTTGCTCACAACCATATTGTCACTGGCCATATGGCAGTTCTATTTATTATTTTCGCTATTACGGATTTTGACATAACAATCATGTATTTAAATAGGTATTTTTATTTCGTTGTTATATTTATGGTATGATAAATATATTATCATCTTCATCAGGTGCCATGCCGGATGGCGTAGGCGGTCATGGCTCTCCACAGCTCTCTGTCCACAGTATTATGTATCAAAGTCGTTGTTGTTTCTTTGCCGTGCCAGGTTGTCAAACTGTCTAATATTTTCTCACGTTGTCGCCCTCTGTCTCTGGTGCCTTCAATCTTGCCTGTTGTGATTATGTTCTCTAAACCTGCCTGTCTCATGAAGTGGCCAAAAAAAGAAGATTGCTTTTTTCTTATATTGTTTATTAAGGTCCGTTTCGCATTTAACTCTTTTAACACCTCTACATTAGTTTTTCTGGCAGTCCATGGTATTCTCAGCATTCTTCTGTAGAACCACATCTCTGTTGCCGCCAATCTCCCACTTTCCAGTTTGTTTATTGTCCAGGACTCGCACCCATATTTTAGTATAGGGGTTATATAGCACTGCAGAACTCTCTTTCTCACCTCTAATGACAAGGTCATATTACACAGTATATTTTTCATTTTTCTGAATGTTGTTTTTGCCTGTCCTATTCTGCATCTTATTTCTGTTGAACTTCTTCCATCTGCTGTTATAATTGTACCTAGATATTTGAATTGGTGGACCTGTTTTAATACTATATCATTCACTATGATCTTGCAAGGTGTGTTATTTTCTTTCTTTGAAATAACCATTACTTCTGTTTTCTTGATATTTAGGAAGAGGCCTTTCTCTTTAATATTATATCAATTAAAAAAGAACATAGACTGACCACTGGGCCTATAATTTACTTATACCTAGAGTATAGGATAATATTATCTGTACTGTACAACACTAAGCATGTCACACTCCTCGGAGAGGAGTGAGAATACAGCAGAAATAAAATCTCTAATTACCAGTCGATGCACATGAATAACATTGCCACACACAAGCTGCTAACAAAAATCACACATCACTGTGCACATAATCCAGGAATCATATTTCAAACACCTAAACTATCATAAATATCTTATATTTAACAATCATATATTAAAATCAATTTTAATGGCGCTAATTAGCTGCCATTTTGAATATCAATTAGTTCTGTGCCCATCTGAAAATTACTGAAATGTGATCAACTGATGTGTATTGCCTTTGCGAATACAAAAATATATAATATCTGTGGTATTTTATTATATTTAATAGTTATATAATTTATTTTCATTTTAATTGTGCTAATTAGCAGCCAATGTGAATATTATTTAGTTCTGCGTTCATCTGAATATTATAGAAATGTGATCAACAGATGCATCTTGCCTTTGCGAACACAAAAATACAGTGGAATCCAGATGTAACAACGTGGTCTGGACCAATAAAATATATATGTAAAAACATACATTTGTTATATGCAGTACACAATATAGAAAAAATATAATTGGGATTCTAAAAATTATTATTTAGGGAAATTTGTTATAAATGAGTGCACTATAGGGGGATTCCACTGTATATAGTTTCTGTGATGTTCTATTGTAAACGGGATATATTTAATAGCTATACAATTTATTTTTATTATTTTTAATATGCTAATTAGCTGCCATTTTGAATATTAATTAGTTCCTTGCGCATCTGAAAATTAAAGAAATCTTGTCTTTGTGCACTAAAAATATATAGTTTGTGTGTTGTATTATTGAAAATAACAAAAATAATTCCTAAATTATCAGCTTGGCTACATTTTGTGGTCACAAGTTGGATTTTTTTCTATATTTTTCATGTAAATAATTTTGATGCCAAATTAATTCTGAAAAAAATAATCACTTTTTTCAGTATAGACTTGGTTGAGGTATTGTTGAATTGTAATTTTCAGTATTTGCAGAAAATATTTGCAGTATTTTTAATTATGTATCACTATTGTGAAAATTTTGTCCAAGTACCTACAGTGAAGTGAAAGCATGACATAAATGTCATGACAAGAAAACAGTGAATAAATAGCGTGACATTTGATCAAGAAAAAATTGAATTGAAAACATCCAAACATGATATTTAGTCAAGAAAAATAAGGAAGTGAATAGCATGGCATTTGGTCAATAAAACAACATGAGTATCATGACATTAGGTTAATAAAGCATCAAGTGTTAGAACATGCATGACATGTAGTGAGAAAAATGAGAATTAGTTATTTGAAAATTGATGCAGAAAACAATATACATACAGGTGTTTCGTCATCTCCCATACAAGCTGGATCATGACTCTACCAGGCTGAAAATCATTGACAAACAGCTCTTTTCTTATTTTACTTTAGTGTATATTCTGAAAATGTAATAGAAACTCTAGCTAAATATGCCGTTATTATTCCTCATATGCCTTCATTCTCAGATTCCTGTCAGCAAGATGTAGTCTGGATAGCAGAGTGTGTTGTGTCATAGTTTATAGCTTGACTATGATATCTATACTATCATATTTGTATATCCAATTTCACTGACATTCTACAAAATGTAGTGGTCAATTCCATAACCATTCCTCCTTAGTTGCCACTTACAACATGCATGGCAAATCAAAATATTAATATTCTTTGCTTCATTTTTAGACCCTGAAAACATATGGGAAAATTATTACAGTTGAATCCCTTTATAATCATATATGCTTATAACCATAATTCTCTATTTAACAACAGTTTTCAAAATTCTATATTTAACAACGGTTTTCAAAATTTCCAGTTAGTTTATACTTTGTATAACTTTCGTTACCGCATGTTTTCCTGTGGAGGAGTGCAGAGAGGCTATCTATAGGTTGTGGAAATAAAACCAATTTGCCATAGCAGATATCCCAACATGTACAGGAAGGATTTTGATTGTACCTCCAAAAGAAAAAATCCTGTCCCAACTGGGGATTGAACCTGAGACCTCATTGTATATATATTTTGTATATATTATATAAATTATATAATTATCGAAAAATGAGAAACAATGGAGTAATATCTATGCATACAGGAGCTTGAATGCTAGGATGTTATAGTGAGCCAATTCTTCTTTGTGGAAACGAAGCATGGACAGTAAACAATAGTACCCTAGATAAGCTGGAGGCAATTGAGATGTGGTTTTTAAATTATGAAAATTCCATGGACAGCCAAGAAAACAAATGTAGAAGTTCTCAAAGATCTGAAGTAAATTGACAAATTGTAGCAGAAAATTAGAAGCAATCAAGATTTTTAGGGCATGTGATGATGAAAGTAAAACAGCAGAAAGATCAAGGAGAGAAGAGACAGAGGAAGTCAAAGAGAGAAATTTCTGGATGGATTGTAACTGTGGCACAAAAAAAAGTCACCAACTGAACTTATTAATAAAACAAGAGACAGAGAGTTGTGGAGAAGCATAATTGCCTACGCCACTTGGCATGAAAATTAAGTCTACCTGTAAACATAAACATAAACAATACTGCTTCAGATGGGTAACTTGATATAAATAACCAAAATATCAAAGGGTGTCCGGCAAAATGGAGAGTGCCAAGTAACCAAATGAAAAAAGTGGTAAATAAAGTAAAAAGGTTACTATAAAATCCTATCAATGCTAAAAATAATAAAACATAGAACTAGGACAATTTTCAACGTTATGATCCAACAGGGACCTTTTTCAAGAAAAACATAACAATAAAAAAAACGTTAACTTAAAAAACACAAAACCATAAAAATATTCAAAAGAATATTCAAAACTAGGATACTAATCACTTAGTCATCCTAGTTGTCCTAGTTGTTTGTTTTATTGTTAGTTATTTATTTTATAGTAAATTAATAATATAATACAGTGGAATCCCTCTATAGCGCATTCTTTGATAACAAATCTCCCTATATAACAACACTTTTCAAAATCTCTAATTATATTTATTCCATATTGTTTGTACTGTATAGGCGCCTATAGTGAATTTCTGTTATTACATACGAGGCGTGTTCAAATGAAAACGGGACTTGTGGATTTATTTAAAAAGTATCATACGCAATTTAATATTTTCAACGGAATTGAACAAAGCAACCATTTGTGAATAAGAATGCACCTGGGTTCATCAGAAAAAATCTCCGTATGCATTTAGGCAAGCATCCCACTGTTTAGGTAGACGTCGAATGCCGTCCGAGAAAAAGTTGCGTGGCTGTTCTCTGAACCATGTGGTCACCGCTGTCTTCACGTCTGCGTCGCTGTTGAATCGCTGTCCCTTTAGTGCTTTCTTCAACGGTCCGAACAAATGGAAATCACACGGGGATAAATCGGGACTATAGGCTGGGTGATGAAGAACTTCCCAATTCTTCTTTGCCAATGTTTCCTGCACAATTTTTGCGACGTGCGGACGAGCGTTGTCGTGGAGAAGAATCACACCTTGAGAAAGTCTGCCTGGTCGCTTAGCCTTGATGGCCTTATGCAGCTTGTCTAAAGTGTCTTTATAATGGGCGGCATTGATGTTGACACCAGGTTCCTTAAAATCAGTCAACAAAAGCCCTTCATGGTCAAAAAATGCAGTCACCATAACCTTCCCAGCAGAAACCTCCGTCTTTAAACATACGCACCCACTCCATCACTCTGGTCCTCGACAAACATTTGTCACCATATGCTGCCTTCATTCTCCGATGAATGTCTACTGCTTGACATCCTTCAAATGAAAGAAACTGGATCACAGCACGCTGATTCACTTTGGACGGGTTCGGAATCACACCCGCCATATTGTTAACAGTCTTCTGCAGCACATATGCATGCTGGGAAGATGAACACGTGACCGTAAGTAAATTATTGGATACTCATTACTAGTGCAAAATGTCATCAATATCAGTGCGCTCTATCACGCGTGGTGTAACAAGTCCCGTTTTCATTTGAACACGCCTCGTACATATTTTGTTGGTCTGGACTAAGTTGTTATAATGGGATGCCACTGTATAGAAGCACTGAGGTTTTATTATTTTAAAAAATCATAATGCAGTAAACAGGATATGAACCAGGTCTGCTCAGATGGCACCTACTCTCCTCGCAACTTTAGTCATGTTTTCTGTCTTTTACCATAAATTTATTACTTCTATTTTATTTAGAAGCAATCTAACTTTAATTACTTCAGATTTTAGTAATTGCAATAAGTAACAACAAACAATATTTTGAGTAAATATTAAAACAATACAGATTATTAATATGAACAAATTACAGCATAAAACTAATATAATACTGAATGTATTATTGTGCTGATGCGGCATCACTGACAAATATCTTGTTGAAGGATATGGATGTTGGTAGCTCGCTGGTTAGATACATTCTTCAGATATTAATTCACTTGCGTGAAATTTTAAGAAAATACTGGCAATGTCTTCTTATAAGTAGCAGACAGCCCTACTTGTGATAGTATATTCACTGTCCTAATGAATGAAACAACCTTCTTGTATTTTGAAGTTTGTTTTGGAATCTTATTCTATTAAGGAATTATTGCAAGGAAAACTGATAATATATGGTTACTGGTTGTGAAACAACATCATTGCAGTCTGGGTGATCAGTCTTCTTAGCAGATGCTAAATGGTGTACATCAGGGGTGGGCCAAATCTGGCCAAACAAGTTGTTTTAAAATTACATTATGCACTGAACCTGAGCTCACAAATTATATCGCTTGCCTTCACAGCCAAGCTGTAAAACATGTTTCTAGACAGTGATAAAGAGAAAATGTATACTTCAAAACATTGATGAAGCAAGATGAACATATTTTTAGATTTTATACTTGGGAAGGTAGTGTCTGTTAGCACCTTTGATGATGAAACTAGGAGGTGACAAAGCAGATATGGCCAGATACCATTCAGACAATCCAGAATTGTTTCAATGATTTTAAAAATGGAAATCACCCCTTGGTCTACCAGCTAATAGTTTATGTGGCATTCTCATTAAACACAGTCCTCATTTTTTCCTGGAGGTTTCATGTCCTACTTGTCCCACACTTAACACAAATTTCCTTATATTGCAGTATAGATACATATTTTACAAACTTTCCAGAACTACCACCAGAAGAATACTATAGCCACTGAAGCAGCTCTGATGGACAAGCTCTACGGCCATGTCATAAATTGGTGATCATGGTACAGTTTATTGAAGTATCCATTTAAACATATGACTGACTGGAGAACGAGAAGGAAGTAACAGTCTAGATTTATCATCTTGTGCAGGCACCCGTGTGTTGCCGGGGCCCGAAAGGGGAGCAAAGAATAGCAACACTTTACCTTCCATGCATGTCGTAAAAGGCGACTAAGGAGGTTATGGGATGAAGTTGGCTGTCCCATCCCATATAGGGTCAGTGACCTAAAGTCATGCTGAAGTCGGATGTGTCAGGTCAAAAGGCGCAGATATTGCACCAATTCTGTAAACCATGACACCACATTTCATTCTCCAGACTACATCCTGATAATCTGCAGGCGTTTGAGAACGAACGCAGAAGAAGAAGAAGATCTTGTGCAGTGTCCACACCAAACAGACATTTGTTAAGCAACGTCAGCATATTGACATTATCTATTGCTAACTAGCTGACTACTAGTTTCAACTAGCTGACAGCTAGCTGACTTAAGATGCATTAGATAGAAATCTGTCAACTCTCCTCGTATTACTTCCACTGCTGGCATGACCCAGGTAATAGATCCATATTTTCTTCTTCTTCAGCGTTCATTCTCAAACTCCTACTGGATCTATGTCCTACTAGATTTCCAGCAAGATGTAGTCCAGAGAATGGAAATGCGCTGTGTCGCAGTTTTATTTGCACCAATGGCCCGACACATCCGTCTTTGGCGGTAGATGCATATGATACCCAGTAAGTTAAGTGTAGCTATAAATGCCATTCTCATATTTACACTTTTTTATGCGCTGAAAGGGGAGCACAGAATAACAATACTGTGACCTGCAATGCATTCCATAAAATGTAACTAAGTAGGATACGGGTGAGATTGAGTGCCATTTGAAAGTCATGCCCAAAACTTATGTGTTGGGCTAAAAGACTCAGACATTGCAGACAATCTGTAAACCATGATGCAACATATTCCAGACTCCATCCTACTAACTAGGAGGAGCTTGAGAACAAATGCAGAAGAAACCTGTTATTTGAAATATTTTGAACCATGAACCTAGAATTTAGCACAATGAGGAAATGAAGACAATAGGAACTAAAAAGTGACAAACTTTTGACACAAAGAACAAGACTAAAAAAATAGCCTCAGTGCATTATGAGCATGAATGTTCTTTTTAATAGTTGAAACATGCCCTATTATAGGACACCGTTTTGTAGGCACCACTAATATGTTCATTAGCATAACCAGTGCAACATGAATGGCAGATCTTGGTGCACTTGAACCTCAACCTAGTTCATGTGAGTCAAGATTTGAGATGTTTCATTAGTTGCCTACAAGTAAAATAATAACTACAAATGTTCTCAAATAGGACTTCACTTTTCAAGTTATTGCTGAGTTCTTGGAATTATCCTGAGCTCAGTTTATTATGCCAATACAACAAAATGGTCAGCCTACCTTCAATTTATATTTCATGCTTGTTCTGACGAGTTAAGATTGTGAGACTAACTCTCTGCCATAGACATCTAACTTTTGAAATAAATTTTTTAAAAAGTGTGCAGATGTTTCTCTTATAGCAATTAAAATAAAGCATATAAAAATATGATATGTATTTCCATCAGATGCAGTAGGAGGCAGAGCTATGCTTCTACTGGAGTAAGGATGGTAAATAATAAAACAGTATGATGGTCATGATGAGTTTGCTATTAGCATCGATGTTAGAATAACAGGTAACTGCATCTGAAACAGATTAAAAATATGAATGTGTAGGATGATTGACAAAATGAAGAGACATCTTTATACCAACATTAAGTGTCGGACTATTCTTCTTCAGGTAACATATTCTTTCCAGAACTTAATCTTCTGTTTGGATTCTCTGTATGCCCGCGATTCTGGGCGTTTAAACAATCTTAGATGCCTCTTTTAAACCGTCATCTTGAGTGACTCTTTGCCCTCTTGAACTAATGCCTTCCATTATTAGTTTTTCTATGATGTCATGTGCACTCTATTCTCTTATCTTTTTAACTTCTATGCAGAGAATATAATGAGAAAGAGGAAAATGAGTTTCATCCAATAAATATCGGCGGTACAAGATTTCAGAAATAAGATATGCAGATTACGCAGTCATTCCTTACTACACATCCTGAGGGACTGAAACAGCTAATCACAACAAAGAAATACAGCGAGATCTAAAATCTATATATCAACGCACAGGAAACAAAATTTATGACAACAAAGTTTACAAAAGCAATAATCAATATACACAATATAGAACTAGAATGTGTAAACAAATTTGAATATCTGGGAACAAATATAAGATTTGTTCTGGAGATTGTTTAGTCGAGATTAGAAGAAGACTCGCAATTGCAACACTCAAATTACCAAAAATGAGAAAGCTATGCTATGACTTTCTAGTAGTAATAACGACACTAAAGTAACACTTTAAAGATCATGTGTTTTCCCAATGGCAACATATAGATGCGAGACTTGTATTAAAAAGACAATATCCAAAAGAATAAATCATTTGAAATGAAGTGCTACAGAAAAATCCTACGAATATTATGGATAGAGAAAAAGAACAACTTTGAAGTTACTGAAACTAAATGAAGGGTGACTTCTAAATGCTATCATAAGAACAGTACTTTAAACACTTAAAACAACGTAATGATATCGAAAGGTGATTCTAGAGTGCCAGACAAGAGAAGAAGAGGAAGACGATGGACCAGCAACATCAAAGAATGTATGTACATATCTCTGGCCAATGCAGACCGGCTCTGGAACTCAGACATCTCAACCAAATCAATACACCGGGCTCTGGAACTCAGACTACATCTCAATCACATCAATACACCTGGCTCTGGAACTCAGACTACATCTCAACCAAATCAATACACCTGGCTCTGGAACTCAGACTACATCTCAACCAAATCAATACACCTGGCTCTGGAACTCAGATTACATCACAACCAAATCAATACACCAGGCTCTGGAACTCAGACATCTCAACCACATCAATACACTGGGCTCTGGAACGCAGACATCTCAACCAAATCAATACACCGGGCTCTGGAACTCAGACTACATCTCAACCAAATCAATACACCGGGCTCTGGAACTCAGACTACATCTCAACCAAATCAATACACCTGGCTCTGGAACTCAGACTACAATTCAACCAAATCAATACACCGGGCTCTGGAACTCAGACATCTCAACCAAATCAATACACCAGGCTCTGGAACTCAGACTACATCTCAACCAAATCAATACACCTGGCTCTGGAACTCAGACTACATCTCAACCAAATCAATACACCTGGCTCTGGAACTCAGACTACATCTCAACCAAATCAATACACCTATCTCTGGAACTCAGACTACATCTCAACTAAATCAATACACCGGGCTCTGGAACTCAGACATCTCAACCAAATCAATACACCTGGCTCTGCAACTCAGACATCTCAACCAAATCAATACACCGGGCTTTGGAACTCAGACTACATCTCAACCAAATCAATACACCTGGCTCTGGAACTCAGATTACATCACAACCAAATCAATACACCGGGCTCTGGAACTCAGACATCTCAACCACATCAATACACTGGGCTCTGGAACGCAGACATCTCAACCAAATCAATACACCGGGCTCTGGAACTCAGACTACATCTCAACCAAATCAATACACCGGGCTCTGGAACTCAGACTACATCTCAACCAAATCAATACACCTGGCTGTGGAACTCAGACTACAATTCAACCAAATCAATACACCGGGCTCTGGAACTCAGACATCTCAACCAAATCAATACACCTGGAACTCAGACTACATCTCAACCAAATCAATACACCGGGCTCTGGAACTCAGACTACATCTCCTTCACAAACCTCTACGCTCTTCGGTAAGTATGGAAGCTGCGACAAAACCACCACTTGGGGATAGACAAATAGACAATTCTTTTTTTTTCGTCACCATGAATATTACAAGACTTGTAGATAATTGGTATTCAAGCTTCTAATGTGTTGCATTTGACCTATATAGTGATTTTCATATGCTGAAGTCACAAAAGTAGACACAAAATAACCAATGAAAATCACAGGAACATAAAATGCGTCACTTGAAGGATGAATCCCAAGTACAGTAACTAGCAACACTGCATAATTGACGAAATACAATGTGAAATTGTCCAGTCTTAGTTAAAAGTAAATCAGATATTTCGAAATTGGAGACCAGCTTTTGTTCTAAATGTTAGTACCTGGGAAAAGTAGGTTGATTTGACGAAAAATCCTGAATTTGATGCATATCACCAGATTTTCTTGGGTCAGTATACTTGACTGTTAATTATTCTGATAAAAAATAAATGAGATGACCATTTGAGTATATTACGGTTGAATTTTTGTTCTCATGGACATGCATGAACGTTTCTATAGGTTGAACCAAATCAGAACCAAAGTAAGAAACCAACATAAAGGGTGGATAACTGCGTATACCTGTGTATACTCAGAAAATGGGATAGGTGGAGTCATTAGAAATAGCTAAATTGTGGGCCTCACTGCGAAAACTCACACTTATCTTTGTCCGCGGACACGCAGGTGTGGGCTGACAAATTAGATAGCCTCGCCACCATAACAGATGGTCAGCATGTGGACCGAGCATACTCATTTCTCTTCGTGAGTCCGCACGATCAGATGATTTTGATATAAATAAGCATGAGTCAATATCGAGAACACGCGAATTGGCAGAGAACACCCAATAAAGATTTCAAAAATAGCAGTGAACTAACATGAAACTGGAACCATCAGCCGTTATAAGCTGAGAGATTTATTGAAGTGGATAACTGAGCACAAACGGACATGTCCGGTGTGCAAAGAAGATAATCAACATATCTAATACTCAGACAAAAGCACCGAATCTTTCTAAACCATTGTTTCTTTTTACATGTCTAAAATACTTTTTTCTCATAGTTTTGAGGATTCAGCTTTCACCTATGATCATGTCTTTGCTGGCATCTATAATGGATCTTTTTCTGTCCATGATATTCTTAGGACTGTTCTATAGTATATCATGTCAAATGTCTAAATTTTCCTTTACATTGTTCTTTACATTGCTAACCATTGTTAGGTTAGCACTAGTGATATGATTAGTGTTAGGCTAGCACTAGAGTTAGGATTAGTGTTAGGTTAGCCCAAGTCTCACAACCATACACTGTCACTAGAAAAATATAACCAGTCACACAAATTGAGTTAACCACACTCACCATTCCTCCTCATTTTGAGATCATAGCGAATATAGTCTCCCCGAAACAAACTTATGTCTAGGCAGTTTTCTTCATCACTTCCATCATGACATTGAACTGTGGCATCACATTTCTTGAACAAAGGTATGCACATTTTCTGGCTTGTGCAAGTGAAATTTGTTCCATCCTTACACTGAGACATGTCAAAATGTTTTGGCAAAGCTGCAAAAAATAATTTTATAATCAAATATTAATACAGTAGAATCTCATTATAACATATTGATTCAGAAATATTTATACAGTAGAATCCCATTATAACAACTTTATCTAGACCGGCAAAATATGTATGTAATAACAGAAATTTGCTATATAGCCTACAGCATCAATAATAATGAATAAATATGCCTATACAGTAATGGGGGATTTTGAAAAGTATTGTTACATAGGGAAATATGTTATAAAAGAATATGTTATAGATGCATTCCCCTGTATTTGTAGGTAAAGAATATTACGCAACTAAAAAATAAGACACATACGAAATTAGAGTATGTCAGCTCATATGAAAACTGGCAGTTCAGACTTCTACACTCTACTGTGTGTGAGAATCATGAAATAGGATACTTGTGTGTGTGTTTACTGTGTGTGAGAATCATGAAATAGGATACTTGTGTGTGTGTTTACTGTGTGTGAGAATCATGAAATAGGATACTTGTGTGTGTGTTTACTGTGTGTGAGAATCATGAAATAGGATACATTATGTATGTGTCCACTGTGTGTGAAATAATGAAATATGATACTTTATGTGTGTGTCTACTGTGTGTGAAATAATGAAATATGATACTTTGTGTATGTGTGTACTGTGTGTGAAATCATGAAATAGGATGTGTGGGTCCTCCTTACTACACATCCTGAGGGAGTGAAACAGCTTATCACAACAACAAAGAAATACAGTGAGATCCAAAAACTATATCTAATCAACTCACAGAAAACAAAAATTATGACAACAAACACAACAAAGATCATACCAATAATCAACATAGACAATATAGAACTAGAATGTGTAAATGAAATATATGATAGGCCCTATGTGTGTGTGTCTAATGTATGTAGTAATCAAGAAATAAGACAGGCCTACTCTGTGCATGTGTTTACTGTATGTGAGAATCATGGAATACAATACATGTACTATCATCACACAATGTGGAAAAGTTACTTGTAACTTACCTTCATTGACCTCAACTTGTTTACACTTATATTTGAGATGGTAAGATTAGTATTAGGTTAGCACTAGAGTTAGGACTAGTATTGGGTTTAGCACTAGAGTTAGGATTAGTATTGGGTTTAGCACTAGAGTTAGGATTAGTATTGGGTTTAGCACTAGAGTTAGGATTAGTGTTAGCTTAGTACTATGGTTAGGTTAGCACTAGTATTAGGCTATTACTAGGGTTATGATTAGTGTTAGGTTAGCACTAGGTTAGATTTATTGTTAGGTTAGCACTAGTGATATGATTAGTGTTAGGCTAGCATTAGGTTAGATATATTGTTAGGTTAGCACTAGGTTAGATATATTGTTAGGTTAGCACTAGGTTAGATATATTGTTAGGTTAGCACTAGTGATATGATTAGTGTTAGGTTAGCACTAGTGATATGATTAGTGTTAGGTTAGCACTAGTGATATGATTAGTGTTAGGTTAGCACTAGTGATATGATTAGTGTTAGGTTAGCACTAGTGATATGATTAGTGTTAGGTTAGCACTAGGTTAGATATATTGTTAGGTTAGCACTAGCTTAGATATATTGTTAGGTTAGCACTAGCTTAGATATATTGTTAGGTTAGCACTAGGTTAGATATATTGTTAGGTTAGCACTAGTGATATGATTAGTGTTAGGTTAGCACTAGTGATATGATTAGTGTTAGGCTAGCACTAGGTTAGATATATTGTTAGGTTAGCACTAGTGATATGATTAGTGTTAGGCTAGCACTAGAGTTAGGATTAGTGTTAGGTTAGCACTAGAGTTAGTGTTAGGCTAGTACTAGGGATATGATTAATGTTACGTGATTACACTATACTAGAGATAGGATTAGGTTTAGGCTAGCACTAGGTTTAAGATTAGTGTTAGGTTAGCACTATGGATATTATTAGTGGTATTTTAGCACTAGTGATAGGATTAGTAATAGGTTATCATTATGGTTAGAATTAGCGTTAGGTTATCCATAGGGATAGGATTAGCACTAGGGTTATGATTAATGTTAGGCTAACATCAAGTGCCGTCTCCGCAACGAAGGTTGGCTGCAACGTATCTCCAACATCTCCTGTCTCTTGTCTTGGTGGTGCACTCTGCTAGACTGTAACCTGTCCATCGTGTAATGTTACTCTCCCACTTGTATCTCTGCCTACCTCTTGCTCGCTTCCCTTTGACTTTACCCTCAAGTAAGGTCTTCAATAGGGTGTCATGTCTTTTAATGTGTCCAAAGTATTTTATTTGCCTGATCTTTATTTCTCTTAGTAGATCTTTCTTCATATTAAGTGTCTTTAGCACCTCTTTATTTGTTTTCTTCTCTTTCCATGATGTTCTCCCTATTCTTCTATATAGAGATATATTTGCACTTAAACCTTCCACTAAAAGGGAAGATGCTAATTTCCTGATATATGGGAGATCCAGACAAGTAGTTGCAAATATGAAATAACTATTTACCTGAGGTTGGGGGAAGTTGACATAGAGCAAAAAAACATCTATACAAACTAGGAAGTGATGGTATGTACAATTTGAGAAATACAGCTCTACATTGCACACCTCCATAAAATTTTAGAATCCATAAAGTAAGTATAACTGTAAACTGAAAATATATATCAATACAATTATGAAAAAACCTACGAGGGCATGGTTCATGGTTACACTCTCCTTTTTGAAAATTGTCTCCTTCACATGGTTTCCCTCCATACAACTGAGCGCGCCACTCTCTCTGTCTCTCCCTCAAGCCTGTTCCACATTGTTTAGAACATCTGTTCCATTCCATCCAGTCTAACCAATTGCAATCCTCTGAAAGATATAATCATTTATCAAATAATTTAATACATCAAATAACACCCTATATCGTATTAACACAAAAATCAATAAATAATAAGAGTGGCTGCATTGAAACTTGGTACTGTTAGGTAAAGAGCACAAAATAAAATATTTTACCTCTCACACAACATACATATTCACAGGAAGAAATAAGGTTAACTGTTCACAAAACAGATTGAATCAAATGAAGAAATAAGGTTTAAGGTTAATTGGTCACAAAACATATTGAATCACAAAAAGAAATAAAATTAACAGTGTACAAGGTCATCAGAAATTGGAAATGCATGCACTACAGTTGTATCAACTGATAATATTCTGTTGTCTTGAAGGGCAGGCCCTACAGGATTATAAAGACTCCAGCATTGTAATTCTTCGTTAAGTGGAGTGACTTTAAATCTAACACTACTATAAGAGAGGAAAGCAAACAAACCTATATATCTTCCATCATTAGACAAAGGCGTTGGACTTAATCGGCCATGTTCTCAGAATGAACAGCCTAAGAATTCCCCAGCAATCACTATATTGGGTGCCACCTGGAGTAAGAAGAAGAGGGAGACCTAGAGAAACTCTACGAAGAACCATTAATAGAGAAGGCATATCAATGAACCTAAACAACACACAACAATTGAAAGACCTGGCAACACAAAGACAGAAATGGAAAGCTATGGTTTCTGCCCTATGCGCCGCCTATGGCCCTGGAGGAACATAACATAACATTGTAATTCTATATACGAACTAGGGAGACAGGAGTTACTGTAACAACTACAGAAGAATTTTACTCCTATGCACTGTTGGCAGAATATTTGCTAGAATTGTGCTGAGAAGACTCCCAAGTACTAAGTGATCATGGCTATCCTGAATCACAATGGGGTTTTCGTGGAAAGCTATCAGCCACGGGTATATTTACAATACAATTACACGAAAAATGCCATGAAAAAAAGCAGCCTATGTATGTTGATTTCATAATTTACAAAGGCATTCGACTTATCAGATCAGGGAAGAGACACATCAAAATTTCATCACAGATGTTATCAGAAAACACAGTTGGTCCTACGTCGCACATGTCCTACACGCAGACACCAACAGAATACACCACCAATCTCTTGAATTGATACCTACAGGCAAAAGAGCAAGGGGTAGACCAAAAGAAACACTCAGAAGAACAATACTTAGAGAAAGTAAAACAACCAATATTCATACTATTCAAGAACTGCACAGAATAGCTTTGAACAGACAGAATTGGAGAGATCTGACCTCTGCGCTAACTTCAGCGCAAAAGGAAAATGAATGAATGAATTCGACTTATAATGTCGTGGTGGCTTATTCTTCTTCAACGTTCATTCTCAAACACCAGCCGGAATTCTCTTGTATCAGAACAATGGTCATACTATATTTTCAGCAGGATGTATTTCAGAAAATAGTAATGCATTGTGTCACCGTTTTATTTATACCAATGGCCAGACACATCCGCCTTCGAGAAGGGGACTTATTAAAAGCACTCAAGGAGATCTGCTGCCCACCAACCCTCCTAAATATAGTTGAGTTATTCTACACAGGCATGATAGATATTATCAACTTTGTTGGTGTTTCTTCAGAGATGGTTGTGATTTAGCGTGGCGTAGAACATAAATTGCACTTTTGTCACAATGCTTTTGAAATATACTTCTCTTGAAACATACTTTTCGTGACCAGTAGGGTGGTACATTAATTCATTCATTCTCGAACAGATTGATGAGGCCATACAATGCTCAAAAGTTTGAAAGCCAAAACTGGGATAAAGAAGGTCAAAATAAAATATTTTCTTTTTGAAGATGATGCTGCAATTAGGAAACTCAGAGAATAACTGCAAAACCTTTTAGCTGCCTGTTCTCATTCATAACATTAGTTTTGACTAGCAATCACCAAAAAGGGAGATACAGATTATAAAGAAGGCTGCCATCAAGAAGCCACAATTTGTTATCGATGGTGAAGTGCTCGAGGTAGCTGACCACATATCTAGTATCCTTAGTCAATAATACAGTACAGTATCTATGGATCAAGAAATAAGCGTCACGACTGACAAGGTTTTTACAACATGAGCAGACTTGAAAGAAATGGTCTGGGATAACTGAAAATTAACAATAAAAACTAAAGTCGTAGTTTACCAAACTTTTGTCCTTAGCACCTTCCTCTACGGCAGTGAGACACTGGTTACCTATATGCACAAGAAGGGACGACTAATAAACAGCTTTCACATCCGGTGTCTACGTAAAACACTTCTAACAGGATAAAGGCACTAACACTGATTTTTTGAAGAACAGGCAACTCTCGCTACAACAATTCTTACAACTGACAGGAATTGAACCAGGTCTGTTCTAGCAGCACCGAATCGCTTTGCAACACAAGTAAACAGGTTTTCCATACTTGACTAACCACATCCCCCCCCCCCAAAAAAAAAATAAAAAAATATGTGTCCTCGTCATGAATTTCAGCCTGTGTACTCAAGTCACTGAGAACAGACCAATCGAAACAAGGACTATTACAACATCAACGAACATCCCGTACAAATATTAAAGTATCCTCAGGAACACACACACAGAACATGCATATTCGTGCACAAGGACCTAAAGGCCTTCTTGTAAACATAAATAACACAGAGACAGAACAATGTTGCTTTAAATAATATTTTATACAAGTAAATTCAAGTAGGAATTTTTTATTTGATTTTTTATTAGAAAACTGACCTCACAGCACGTGAGGCATTCCCATAATGCTCCGCCCTCTGTTCCAGCAGCCATTCGACTCGATGATGTTTCGAGTCCAATGCCGCCGAAACAGAGGTCGACATCAGGGCACAACTCTGGCCCTTGCGACAGGTTTCTTTGTTGTTTCCGCCACCCACGACGTGCCCGTAACTAGTTCAAGCACAATGTCGGCGTGTCGGAACAACATGGTAACTGTTATCGAAGGTTACGACTACGGGATTGTATTGATGACGTGCCATGAAGCTTCTATAAGAAGATAACCTCAATATAAAGGCATGTCATCTACTAAGGTTTTCTGTTGCATTGTTGGTTTGTCTAGTGAGCCATTGGTGAGACCCACAGATACAACCGTATGCGCGTAAAGTAGGAAGCATGAGGATAAATTAAAATAATTCTTACAGCTGATGGGAATTTTACTTGTATAAAATATTATTTAAAGCAACATTGTTATGTCTCTATGTTATTTATGTTTACAATAAGGCTTTTAGGTCCTTGTGTACGAATATGCATGTTCTGTGTGTGTGTTCCTGAGGATACTTTAATATTTGTACGGAATGTTCGTTGATGTTGTAATAGTCCTTGTTTCGATTGATCTGTTCTCAGTGACTTGAGTACACAGGCTGAAAGTCTTAACGAGGCCACATATTTCTTGGGGGGATGTGTTTGGTCAAGTACGAAAACCTGTTTACTTGTGTTGCAGAGCGATTCGGTGCTGCTAGAACAGACCTGGTTCAATTCCCGTCAGCTGTAAGAATTATTTTCATTTATCCTCATGCTTCCTACTTGACATTTCTCGCTACAACAGTACTTTTCTGTACTGTGCTTTTTCTTCACATACTCATATGGCTGGGACACACTAGGAGGATGGAAGATAGCAGAATACCGAAAGATCTACTTTATGGAGAATTACAATCTGGAAGAAAAAACTATCAGCGCCGACCTTTACTTCGGTACAAAGACATATGCAAACGCGATATTCATGATATAGCATTGATACAGAATCATGGGAGCAGGATGCCGTAGATTGTGTTGCATGTAGGGGAGAGATCAGTAATGGTATAAAGGTGAAAGTTATAGCAGATAATTCAAGGGCTACGTCTAAGCAGACAAAACACAGTACAGGATGGTACAAGTGGTCAGATGATTCCTGTGATTCCTTGTACATACTGTGGAAGACTGTGTCTTAGTTTCATCTTGTGAGTCATAACCAATATCGGTATGGATCGTAGTTTATATTTCTTATAGCACAACAATAATATTGTGAATTACTGCATTTGCTGTCGCCACGTCATGTTCTGATGAGTTTTTAAAATTAAATTTACACTACAACAGAAAACAAAAACCAGTCCCTACTAGGGATTTTATTACGGACTTCACGGGTGTGCGACCAATACTATCTTCTGGAAAAACGGAATTGTGCCTGCTATTATTCGTTCAATAATTCATGTTACTCGCTTGAGTTCAATTTTCACAACTGCCTGATGCATAGCAACCAGATTTTGCAGGTAGTCTTATACAATGTACAATCGTAGGAATTCATATGTTACAAATTGGTAGGTCAATTGGAAAATGCAAAAATCCTTTTTTTTTTTGCTGTATAGTATTGCATATGCAGAAAAAAATGACACTCACAGTTTACATTTAAAAGTAATACACAAAATTGTGGATGCAAAGGCGTATCCCAACTTCATATAAAAACATGAAATGTGAGATAGTTATCATAATCTCATGTGAAGCAGTTTTTATATTTGATGATCTAATAGTCTTATGTTTTTCTTGTGAATTTGGTGTTGAAGAGGAATATGTGTATTTGATCATTCCATAAATAAAGGTGATTGCAAACAAATCATTGTGAGAAGCAAAACAATGAAGTACCAGTTGATTTTGTTATTATAAGTCCGTGATATGTTAGAAATTTGGACGACGTGAGAACAACAAAGAATGGGAAAATCAACTATTTTATTCGGATTCTGAATACTTGAAAAGATCGACTACTGCTAAGGGTTGGATAAAATGCAAACCATCTCGCTACCAATGTGTCTCTTTCTCTTGAAGCACATTATCTTTACATTTTCTCCAGTACTCATTATATATTTGTACGAGGACATCGTGTGTTACGTTGGTTACATCACAAATTTTAAGTCTTGTTTAGTACAACAACTTGACCTTTGACTGCATCCCACACACGTTCAATTGGATTGAGGTGTGAATGGTAAGGTGGTAGCGGAAGACAAGTGTGACCATGCTCAGCGATGATTTTGTCACTTACAACAAAAGTCTTCATTATCCATCTCACTTGTTATAAAAACTCCGTGTTAATATATTGCTGCAAAAAGATACATTTTCTTTTGCAAGCCATGTCATGATTTTTTGTTTTGTGTTTGATGAGGTGAGAATTTTGTCTTCATGCGCTACTACGTTGTGATAGGTGGCATTGTCCATAACAATACATGATAGCCCATTAAGCATTGGTAGAAATGAGTTCACTAAATAATTCTTGAAAATAATTCCATTCATTTCGGTATGATAGTCTCTACTATCTGTAAATAATTCTTGGAAAATAAGTTCTATCCACTGACAAGACCATTTGCGTTACTACCTGCATGCCCTATTACAAAACATTTACTTTTGCTGCTTTAAAATTTCCTTTTCTTGGTTTCGTCAAGTGATTGTCACTTTATCAAATGTATGGTGAGAATTTACACACCATTCATTTAGATATTAAATGTTCTGATGTCATCTATAGACATTACATAGTATTTCCATGCTTTTCATTGGTGACAATGTCGAAAGCACATTACAATAATCAATAAAAATCACGAAGATATTCAATCCAAATAAATTTACAAGTCTGTCAATAACAATGAACTCTCTAAATAAGCAACAAACGACGACACATTTCGCACTCATGGGAATCGTTCTTTACGTACAATAGTGGGTCGGCTCAATGCGAATGGAAAACCAACACATGGTGCAATTCACAGCAGTATAATTCAATTACTGGTGACGTCTTCTTATTTTATCGTACCGTTAATTGGCCAATATATTCATACTACGATTCACAGTCAATGAAGAGTAGGAGAGAAAAAAAGGTCAAGAACCAAATAAGGCTTATTCCCCCTCATCAACAGGGACTGTCGACAGACTCAGCTGTACTGTAAAAAAAAATGCAAATTATGTACATTCACGAAAACTTAATCAATTTATAATTTATATAGAATATGTTTTAATTTAAGGTTAAAAAAACTAGTTTGATGGAGTCGTGGAGAATTTCAAGTTGGATCCAAAAGATCTTTTCCATCTAACAAGTAGTTTTGGAGAACAATAATTCCAACTAACATGAACTATTGAACACCTTTAGTACTGCGCCATCGGCCATAGTATTTCTGACCAAATAATCAGATTCCTGCATGATCTGTGTAGCATATGTCTACCCACTTAATGGCCTAGTCAAACTAGTTACTCATGGGGAAATTTTTTTATAATAACAGAAGAAACAGAACCACACTTATCAACGCTGATTGGTCTTCAGTGTTATGTCCTACTAGACTGTACCACATTCTCATATCAATATGAGAAATCTGGTTCGTTTCCTGCCTCTGCCACACCTAATAAGCTTCAGGTCCACAGTTGACAAGCCCTCATTAGTGAATCCAGGCGTCAAATTAGTCTTAGTTTCTGATCGTACCTGCCCAATGCATCCTGGGCATGATGTTGCTTGATTCTGCGTTATTTTCATTTTGACATTTGAAGTTACACTGGCAGTTGAAAAGCTAGCAGGTTTAAGAAAATTGATTGGAGGAAAGTGGGTCTAACGATTTCATCATCATCAAGGTAGTCTCCACGTCAAAAGTTGACTGCAACGGGCATCTAATATCATATGACTCTTGACTTGGTTGTGCACTTTGATAATGTATCTTTTATGTCGTACGTGTTAGTGAAGGTGTGTTAAATACAAACAAATCAACTAAACTTATTGTCCGTGTCTTGCTGACGATTTCAATATTTGTTGATATAGACCAGTGGTGTGAATCAGAACAATTCTCTTTGACCCGCCATCTATTTTAATACTTGTTGATACAGACTAGTAGTTCAAAACAACTCCCTTTTACATCCCCAGCTCCACTTATTTAAATACTTGTTGATATAAACCAATGGTTCAATCAATTCCATTTGACACCCCCACCTCCCCATTTTAAACATTTTGCAACGGCCTTACGCCCCCAACTTTTGTCCACAATTTAACCCCGTCACAACTTCCTCACCATCATCGGAAACACAGCTACAAAACATTGTTATTAAACAATTCACATCAGTGTGTGTCTTTGATATATGTATATTATCTGATATGTTGATATCATTTCTATTTTTTTTCCATTAACATATCACTCTTTCTATCAATTTGAGATTTTCATAAGTACATTGTCAAACTGACCGTTGTTATAAAAATAATTTCTACTTGGAACAATATTTATTGCTTCTTGTGATTTCTTTGAAATCTATCTATGTTCTTTCAGCCCCCAAATACGCTGCTTAGGGCATAAACCATAACTGTCTAGTTCGAGCGATGTGATGGTACTTGTATAATTCTTGTATGTTATTGAGATCCGTAGTCATACGCTTTTTGATGTTTGATCTGCTGAATAGTCTCTCTTGGTCTTTCAATTTTTTCCATCTGGTACCCAATTTGATGCAGTCTATTTTTATTTATGTACCTACATGTGCTTTCAAATAGAGGCACATATTTGTTCAAGCACGCTTATCGGTACTTTTTGTCTCCGAATTCATCAATGTCTTTAATATACTAAAGTTCCCAAATCGGTCCCTGCACCAATTCAGATCACGGTCCTTTCTCCCCTCCCCACAGTTGGAAAACTCTTATGCAGATAATATGGACCTATAGCAAAAAAGTTGTAAACTAAATTTTAAAATGTAACTATTTTTAACCTAACATTTTGAAAGGGTTACAGCAAAACCTGGATTCATTGGCAGACATAAAGTGTTATGCAACTACGAGTAAATGAAAAAAGTTATCATGTATGAAACATGTATCTAGAGAAAATGAACTATTAAGGCGATAACAAATCGTTATATTAAATAAGTTCATACTGGAGCAAACAGCTACAAACCGCTGCTAGATCTGCAGACACACAGTAAAAGAAATACTTAAAAAAATTCAACAAACAGCTTTCTACAGTGTTTTCAAGACTTACGAGGGCAATTAGGAAACATCCCGGAGCACTCGATCATTTTGGTTATGATAATTGGTTCATTTATTGGTTTGTCGTTAGGACCTGGGATCCACATTCGTTCCATTGTCATCATCCCGAATCCACATGTTACGCTGCACGGACTCATGGCACCCCATGCACTCCAGTGCCCACCTGTGTCATCCTCACCTGCGAATGAATTACATTTAATAGATTGATTTATTACTGTTCAATTAATAGTGAACCAGGACCTGAATTTCTAGTTCTTTCCAGATATGTCGTAAGAGGCGACTAGTGAAAGCTGGGTGATAAGCTGACACAACATGAAATAATCAGTTACTGCATGTTTTGTCTCAATTTCTTACATGTATCTTATGTCTTACTAGTCACTGCTTTACGTGTTAGCACGGAAGTGTCTTAGGCTAAGGGAATCCACCCATTCAGAGAATCCCAACTGCCTAGCAGGTTAGCACATGCTAAGGTAGTAACCTCCTACACAAAATTCGGAGTGGAGACTCTAAGGAAGTCGATGTTGTATTAAACCATCTTCTGACATTTCCTGTAGTTCTGCTTGTTTCAAAGCGTATTAGCGTTACCTTACTTTGGAACTGATCAACACATCCGAAATGGAGTGAGTGAAAATGACAGACGATGGGATTCGAACCAGGTCCGTTCAGCTGGCACCTATTCGCCTTGTATCCTGAGTCAACACATTTTCCTAATTCGCCCACACCTATCTATAAAACGGAAAGATGTCATTTTAGTCAAGACTTACAACATGTAATTCTCAAGTTAATATAAATATGATCGCTCACGTGACACACATCCAACAACAACAAGTCCACACATTACACAAGTAGGCTATGCAAATGTATTGATAACAACAAACATTTAACCAGTCATTAGAACGTGTCATTAAATCTCAGTATTACATGGACCAAGTAGGCCTACTTGTAAAAAAATAACTCATAAACATAAAAAAGGATTGACAGCATAGCCATGTGTACAGGCAGTGCATACTTCAGAAAATAGACTTCAAAAATGTTCTGAATATGAGTGACTGAGACAGATTTACAACACAGAGTAACAAAATTAAAATCACATCTCCATAGACCACTGCACGGGCTACACATGACGGTGAAGTATATTTAACAGCACACATAACTTTTTATATAATATACATTTCAAGCAAACACAAGTTATAGATTTTCTCTATAACTCCTCGATGCTTACTATTTATATTAGTGCAAATTGACACTGCACTATTTACATAAAATCTGCCCGGTCAAGTAATCATGTATGAAACTAACATAGAGAATATGTATCTCGGCTATTTATCCAATTTTATCAAGCTTCATTTATGTCTATAAAGACGCAAACTGTCACCATCATACTACTGTCATTGTTGTTCATTGTTACTTGTTTTTGTTTTATCTGTTTTGCTGGGATTTGTTGGGTCTTAATGGTGTTACTGTTTTCAGAAATGTTTTATTGTTATAGACTTTTGTTGCCGATTGTTATGGCTTAGGAGTTTGAATACAAGTCTTACAGACGTATATTGCAAATGTGTTTTAAAGTTTAGAAAAAGAATATATTTGTCAGAGACATAATAACCCAGCGTGCATGTTAACAGTAATCACTGTTGACAGTGTTGAAATGGCGTAAGATTGCGATGTCTGTACACGTAGCACGACACAATTCACTATGAAATATTATCCCTCAGGTAATAATAGCTGTCTCTGACGACATGTAAGAATTTACTGATTATGATATGTTGAAACAGACATACTGGCACAGTGGAAGAAACTAGAATCATAGCTCTACGAGCCCCTGTATGAGCTACACGAGACGGCGATGTTTATTCAAGAGACTAAATTACAGATAAATACATTTCAAGCAAACAAAATAATGAGGATGATCATTTCAGTCAAGATATTCTCCCAACATCAATTATTCATCATCATCATTTTCCTCGTGTGCCAAGCTTGGCATAAAGGGCATGTCATAGCTCTCCATGCGTGTCGATCACCAGCAAGTTGTTCCAGATCGTTGATTTTCATACCAGCTGTTGTGATTTCTTTTTCGATAGTTCTTTTCAGTGTTGTCTTTTGTCTTCCTCTTTCTCTCTTGCCACTCAGTGACCATGTAAAGACTTGTCGTGGTATTCTGTCTTCATTCATTCTAAGTGCGTGACCAATGTATGCCCAACGCCTTTTTTATAATAACGTCTGTGATGTATTTTTGTTTTGTCTCTTCTCTTAGTGTCTCTTTTGATTTAAAGTCTTTCCAGTTTGTGTTGTACTTTTCCTGAGACATTTCTTTTCGAAGGTAATTAGTTTGTTTTCTAAAGATGTAGTTGATTTCCAGCTTTCACACCCGTATATTAAACCGAAATAACACATGCGTAGCTTTGTATTAAAGCTGAGTTGTTTTTTATCTCCAAATGTTTGAATTTGATGTAAATGCACTTGATGTCATAGCAATTCTGGTCATAATTTCTGTACTTGAGTCTCCATTTGCTGTTATTCTACTTCCCAAATAAGTGAAATGTTCTTCTTTTTCTAGTGGTTTTTTATTTATATACGTGTTTTACCTTGATTTGACAACCTTTTGTTTGCTTGAAAGGTATTTATATCTGTAATTTAATCTCTTGAATAAACATCGCCGTCACGTGTAGCACATACACGGGCTCGTAGAGCTATGATTCTAGTTTCTTCCACTGTGCCAGTATGTCTGTTTCAACATATCAAAAACAGTACATTCTTGCATATAGTCAGAGACAACTAAGGTTAGGCATATAGGGTGCGATAGACTGTCCCAACCCATATAGGGTTAGTGACCCAAAGTTATGCTGAGTTCTGATGTGTCAGGCCGAAAGACGCAGATATCGTAGCAATGATGTAAACCATGACACAACGCATTCCGTTCTCTTGACTACATCCTGCTAATCTGCAGGAGTTTGAGATCGAATACAGAAGAAGAAGAAGTACATTCTTGAAGTATATTTCCCGTCATCTATGGTGCTTGTACACGTGGCTATACTAATAATCTTGAATTTTGTGTACATGTGACTACGGAGTCGGTTGTGTCCTGTTCCGACATCTACACCGCACCACTTATTCGGGTTTTGTATGGTCACATTTTTCTTACGTTGGTGTTTGTGGCTCTCTGACTGTTATTTTCTTATTTCTGATTGTATGTAATGAATGCATGCGGTCAGACATTGCTAGTACCATTCTTAAGCAATTGATTTGATCTCTCATTTTCAGGTATTCTATCCTTAGATAGTATTCTCTGCATGGCTACTTTATACTAGTTTACGTACAGGGCCGTGCCGTACTATGATGCCGAGAGACGGCCGCATCAGGCGGTACCAATCAAAATACACTTAAAGGACGACATTTCGAAGACTTGCATCATACTGAGAAAATCTACCGCACGGTCCTGTTTGTATAGTTCCATCAGTAGTGTTTGTAGGTATTTGCTTTTTCAGGGTTAAGAGGATTAGGACATCAAGGATTATAGATTTTTCTATAATTATCTGTATCGCTGAGGATGTTGATGTTTGATACGGTCTTTGTGCTGGTGGTTCCAACGTGGTATGATGTGGCAATATGTCAAGATATACAAAAATAGGTAGGTGTGTTACCAAAATAAAACATAAAACAACTTAACAACGAGATACAGGGACAGACGACGTTTCGACTATAAAGCCTTCATCATGACAAACAAATGACCACAATAAAACAAATCTTACACGGAGACAAATAGGGTTATAATGAGGGCAATAGCAGATAGGTAATGAGGGAAGAAAAGATGTGGAAGCAGGATAGTTGAAAAAAACGTATGGGGAGTAGTTAGTAGTAAGTAGGGAGGAGAAAGTAGACTGAAGAATGTGAGATGGTGGCCGTACGACTACAATCCTAACGGGTACATGTTCTATATTAATAATAACCGAATATCCTCATCATACATCCACGTTATTATCAACATTATCCTCCGCATCACCATCATCATCCACATCATCATTTGCATAAACACCATCATCCACATCATCATTTGCATAAACACCATCATCCACATCCTCATTTGCATAAACACCATCATCGACATCATCATTTGCATAAACACCATCATCCACATCATTATCAACATCATCCACATAATTGTCATCATCATCATCATTATTAATCTTTTTAATTATGATTATATATTGTTGAAACTGTTATTGCCGCTCCAGTAGTGTTCCTGTTGTTTCTGTTGTCACTAATGTTGTTATTGTTGTTCATGGTGTTGCTGTTGTTGCTAATGTTGTTGTTATTGTTGTTCAAGTTGTTACTGTTGTTAATAATATTGCTATTGTTGTTGAAGCTGTTACTGTTGTTAATAATGTTGCTATTGTTGTTGAAGCTGTTCCTGTTGTTAATAATATTGCTATTGTTTTTGAAGCTGTTACTGTTGTTGAAATGTTGCTATTGTTGTTGAAGCTGTTACTGTTGTTAATAATGTTGCTATTGTTATTCAAGCTGTTACTGTTGTTAATAATGTTGCTATTGTTGTTGAAGCTATTACTATTGTTAATAATGTTGCTATTGTTGTTCAAGCTGTTACTGTTGTTAATAATGTTGCTATTGTTGTTTAAGCTATTACTGTTGTCACTAATGTTGTTATTGTAGTTCGTGGTGTTGCTGTTGTTGTTAATGTTTTTGTTATTGTTGTTACTGTTGTTAATAATGTTGCTATTGTTGTTGAAGCTATTACTGTTGTTAATAGTGTTGCTATTGTTGTTGAAGCTATTACTGTTGTTAATAATGTTGCTATTGTTGTTGAAGCTGTTACTGTTGTTAATAATGTTGCTATTGTTGAAACTGTTATTGCTGCTCTACTAGTGCTCCTGTTGTTTCCGTTGTTAATAATGTTGCTATTGTTGTTCATGGTGTCGCTGCTATTGCTACTGTTGTTATTATTGTTGTTCATGTTTTTGATGGTGCTCCTAATGTTGGCATTACTGTTGTTCATGACGTTGTTGTTGTTTCTAATGTTGTTATTATTGGTGTTTATAGTTGTGCTGCTGGTAATGCTGTTACTATTATGGTTGCTCCTGTTGTTACGAATGTTGCTATTATCATTATTCATATTGTTACGAATGTTGCTATTATTGTTGTTCATTGCGTTACTGTTGTTACTAATGTTTCTGTTATTCTTCACTACTGGTATCTTTGTCTTGTTGTAGTTTTTTATATTTTTATTTTGACGGCGACGACGGTTATGATAATGTTTTCCCTCTTGTTGTGAGAAGATAACCCTTGAAAAACCATAACGTTTCTACAAAAGCAGATGTCCTCTTCAGCGACTAACCGAGATGACACCCGTTCTCGTATACGACTTGTCGTCTCCAAAACATGGTTGTTAGTGGGATTTATTAATGCATGTTTAGTCCCAAAGGGAGGCACTCCGGTGTAACAGTATCCTAGGATCATTACCATCTGGCATGAGCGCAGCATATACGTCTGGACCAACCACTTCATCATTCTTCTGTTGGATTTGTTGATCCATTCACAGTGTTGGCACACTTAATATTTCCAAGGGTGCAATGTCTGCCTACCTGCATTTTTTCGCCATTCATGGCGCTCATCTGACAGAAGACAAGAGTAAAAAATTGTGACATGGCATGATGTGACAATTGATGAATATTTAAATAAGTGACTCATACTTAGCCGCATATACATAGCTGTTCACAATTTTGGTGTTCTTTGTTCCACTTTCGGACAGCCAATAAGTGCGGTTAACTTGCAACACAGTGTCTTCTCCCCGATGTGTATGCCTTATGTGCGGTTAACTTGCAACACAGTGTCTTCTCCCCGATATGTATGCCTTATGTGCGGTTAACTTGCAACACAGTGTCTTCTCCCCGATGTGTATGCCTTATGTGCGGTTAACTTGCAACATAGTGTCTTCTCCCCGATGTGTATGCCTTATGTGCGGTTAACTTGCAACACAGTGTAGTCTCCCCGATGTGTATGCCTTATGTGCGGTTAACTTGCAACACAGTGTAGTCTCCCCGATGTGTATGCCTCATGTGCGGTTAACTTGCAACACAGTGTCTTCTCCCCGATGTGTATGCCTTATGCAAAAGGTTTGTATAATTATTTGTATTGATTAATAAGCTCTTCTTGTCCATAAATCTCTTAGTAAAGCAAAAAAGCACGCTCTTTCATTGCCCCGAACTCCATCATGCCCAAGACAGTAGCTCAAAACATTATAAAATGTAATGTACGTAAACTGTAAAGACACATCCCACAGTGGGACATATAATTTATCTCTTACAGAAAGTAGTAGATTCTTAGTTATTGAATTGAATTGATCTCATGGTACTCCGCCTAGGCGTTCAGTCATGTCTGCGGAGTACCATGAGATAGAAAATAGTGACGCAGTATTGTCTCAAGTACTGTTTTATCATCATCATCAGGTGACATATTCTTTCCAGAATGTAGTCTTCTCTATGGATGTGTTGAATTATCTGCCGTCTTGAACAAGTTGACCCGCCTCTTTTAGTGACATGCGCAGGCATTCTTGAATATCTTTTTTCCAACGGCGTCTTGGATGGCCTTTTCCCCTGTTGCCTTCTATCATCCATCCGGCAACGCTTTCTCCATGCCGCCGTGAATCTTAGTGTGACCCCCCCCCAAAAAAAAACACACAAAAAACTAGCATTTTCTTTCATATGGAAACGTATGGTTTTATTCATATCAGCCACATTCTACCATATAGCTATTACTGCATAGCTTCAAGTCAGTCAAAACAATTAGTTTTTTTAAAATCGTCCTTTACGTCTGCAAGTCTCAGTGTTTAAAAAAAAAGGACTTACCTTTTGTCAGAGTACACACAAGAAGCAAAAACTGGACAAACAGAGCATGTGCTGTGGAGAAGGCACTCATGTTCCTGCGAGAAGTGATAGAAACGAAGACCATGATGAAACATCATGACAAAATGTATATCATGTAAAACTGTGTTTTTGTTGATATAGTAAAGTAAAGTAACCCATAGCATTTATTAATGCCGTAGGGGGTGTGAGATGTTAGCGATCTCACATTTCAGAGGCTCTGCTCTGAAATGTAGCCATCTCCTCTCCCTCGCAGTCTTTACTTCACGGATTAATCCGGTACCCATTTAAGGCTGGATCGACCCGGGGGCCGTTGCGATCTGAGAAACATTTCCACCTCAACTGGGGAATGAACCCAATACCACTCATATGCGAAGCCAGTGCGCTAACCACTGTACTACGCCGCTCTCATTTGTTGATATAATGGCCACCGGGCTACTAAGGAATTAGTTAATTGTACTTTAAAAAATATTCATATTCCTTTGTGATTCTATAGTTATTTGCTGAAGCGACGGCAGCCAGTACATTTCCAACACCTGCAGATGAGTTACATGGACTTTATCAGATGGCTAAGCATGCTGATAGTACCCGTAGCTCATTAATTATATGTCATCCTACTTCTCAATAGTTGCCCTCTACTATCTCCCGAGCAATTCCAAATTTTTGTAATCTCGTCTCCTTTAACAAAATGTCCTCGTCCACAAGACACAGACGGATGGAATACAGAACGCGGCTCTCCTCCACTGGCATCTGTTCCCTACAACTATACCAAATTATTTGTATGTAAAAGCCCTTCTGTAACTACATTCTGTAAACTGACAGGAGTTATAACTAGAAAACCAGAACACGCACGATTGCACTTTTACTGCTCCCAAATAAATTTGTAGTAACCTCGTATTTGTCTACGCACGTTTATTGTGTAAGTAAGGAAATCATATGTTACAGATACATTTAATATCATTACGTCTGCTCTCTCGTTACTGCGAACCGCAGCAGGTCCAGAAAAATATAGACATGCGATATAATATTGATATTAAAACACGTAACTTGTTACTGTGTCACGTTCGAGCCACAGCCATAAAACATCCCACAAACATCATAATTCCCAACATTTAGGGACGGGTTTGGAACAATCACTACCAATCATTAATCATACCAACTCGAGATTTTCTTCTTTACGTCTCATTTTATCCGTAACTGTTTCTTCGGATTCATTTTTGAAACGTATGGTGTTTCGTTAGGTGACAAAATTATTCAAGCTACCGTGTTTTACCACTGTTACCAAGCAGATTTGTTTTGTCTTAGTCAAATACATTTGTTTAATGTTCTTAAATGCACATTTGTAAAACACGTAAACACGTTTCTTCTTCATCTTCTTCTTTCGTTCACTTGAAATATGTCTATATCTGTAATATTGTCTCCTGAATAAAACTCACTGTGTTTGTAGTTCACACAATGGCCCATAGAGCTTTGTATTCCAGTGTTCTTTCCTCTGGCCAATATGTCTGCCTCAGTGTTTTACACTCAGAACTCTCATGAAGTATATGGAGCGTCGTATTTATACTTGATAACGTCCTAAGCTATTTGAGATATGGGGCCCTTTATATGTCCAGATAGTATATATCAGTGCCAAATAGGATTTTTTGTGGGCCTCCAAGAATGTGGGGGCCCCAAGCTACAGCTTGTTTAGCTTATAGGTGAAGCCTGCACTTGGTATATGTTTGGCACACTGTGCTGTCTGTCTACATGTACACGTGGCCGTGTTGCGAATCTTGAATCTTGTGTACATGAAACTACGAAGTCAGTTGTGTCCCGTTCGAAGGTGTAGAATTACATCTTGTTATGAGCTGTTCATAATGTGATAGTCATCTTGTGTTGGTGTTTGTGGCTTTCTTATTGACGATCATCTGTTTTTTCTGAAGGTAGGTGATTTATATAGGTTTTTCTTAACTAAGATACTGATTTTACTTGTCTCATTAAATCTAGCAGGGACACCAATAGCCATAGGGGCATCAGTAGCCATTTTATGTATTTTCTAGATTTAAATAATATATTCTAGTGTATCATTGTATATCTGGGGTTCGAGGTATCGCTATTATTGTATATCTGGTGTTCGAAGTATCGTTATCATTGTATATCTGGGGTTCGAGGTATATACAGGTGTAAACTATAAAGCTGTGGCCCAAAACTATTTGTTGTATCTTCTCTATTTTGCTTAGCATATAACTTGAAACATCTAATTTAACCATGTGACACACAGGAAAGAGAAAGAAGTTATATACGGTTGTGTACGGGTCGTGGCTAACATGTACCTGATATAAGTTAATCAAATATAGAAATACAATCCGAAATATATTACGATGAATAGTGCGGTCTTAAAGGAAACTCTAGAACTGCTGTTGCTGGCATTTGTCAGACTTTATTCTTATTCATTTCATATAATGAAAGTCAGTTTGTGTTGTTCGCCAGGTGTTACCGACAGTAGCACAGATTGAGCAATCACATGAATGGAGTTGCATGTTTGTCAATGTGTATGTTTCTATCTTTGTAAATATTTTATCCACTTATTTATCTTTCTTGTCTCTATTATATATATCTAATTTAATGTGTGCGAATTGCTATCAATCTTTCTGTGTTTTATATGCCTGTCTGTCCAACTATGCGTTTATTTAACCATTTATCTATCACCACTATATATATATATATATATATATATATATATATATATTTGAATGTCTGCCTATATATATGTATATATATATTTATGTATAGCACAAAAAAATCGTTCTTTCTTCAAAAGTACTGAAGAAGAAGTTAAATTCATTTGAAAATAAATGTCTAAAATAAACAACCCAATGATGTACCAGCAATACTGAAAGAAGTACAAAACTCAATAAAATGTAGAAATAACGCAGGCTCCGTCAACTGCTGTTATAGCAGACATAATAAAAAAAATCTAAATGAATTTGGTGTGGAAGTTATCACGGAACTTTGCAATGACATATATGAAATAGGCTACATCATCTAATATCATCAATATTCATACCACTACATAAGAAGCCTAACGCTGTGGACTGTACAGAATATAGAACAATAAGTTTAATGAGGCATATAATTAAAATACTTCTCAAGATAATACATGAAAGGATTGAAACAAGATAGACACTGAAGTCAGTGAACAGCAATGTGGTTTTAGGAAAAACAAAGGAACCAGAGAAGCTATAATTAATATCCAACGGTTGATGTATAAATATATAGAAGTCCAACAAATTTTCTAGATTTACTTGTCGAAATTCGTGAGAATTACATTTCTGGAATGTATGCGGCATTATCAATCAATCAATAAATCCGTAACCCTTCAGGGTCGTAAGAGTACAACATTGGATGCCTCAGCACACAGAGTCCTCCAGCGAATTCTATCCTCATCGATGCGGATGAGTGTGGAAATATCTTGCCCTGTCTATTACTTGATATTGTCTGTCCATGCCTTTATTTTCACTCCTCTGCTTCTTCCACCCTCGACAGTTCCCTGCAGTATTGTTTTTTACAAGGAATCGTGCCTGCATACATGTCCGAACCATGCTTGTTTTCGTCGTTTCAGTATTAAAAGCAATGGCTCCTGGACACCTGTACACATCTCTACTTTATTTCTTACGTACACATTGATCTTATGTTCCCTATAGGAAATTCATAGAATTCGTCTGTAGCATTTGTCCTCGAAAGCCTGTAATCTTCTTCTTATACCCAATTGTGTAATTCACATTACCACACGCCATTATTGTGTGGAGTATTTACAACTATAGGATGCTGAATTTATGTTTAATGTTAAAGACAGTATTTACAACTATAGGATGCTGAATTCATGTTCAATGTTAAAGACAGTATTTACAACTATAGGATGCTGAATTCATGTTCAATGTTAAAGACAGTATTTACAACTATAGGATGCTGAATTCATGTTCAATGTTAAAGACAGTATTTACAACTATAGGATGCTGAATTCATGTTCAATGTTAAAGACAGTATTTACAACTATAGGATGATGAATTCATGTTCAATGTTAAAGACATTATTTACGACTATAGGATGCTGAATTCATGTTCAATGTTAAAGACGGTAGTTACATACATACCATATATTTTGTTGCTTAGGAATAATGCACAAAATTGATCCACAATTCATTCAGTTATATTCCAGTGCACTTATGAAACAACAAGCAGAAAATAGATACTGAATCAATCCAGCAGCGTAATTAAAAGTACAAACGTAAACTAAGATTGTGAATAATGCAGATAAGAGGACAATTGCTGAACATTCAACTATTCGAATCACCATATGGTGTCTAGAAATCTTTAATTTGCTGCAGACATTTATATTAAAGCAGAGTCAGGAAGATTTAAGTACATTAGATCTTATCAAAAGCAGTCAGGAAGATTTAAGTACATTAGATCTTATCAAAAGCAGTCAGGAAGATTTAAGTACATTATATATCATCAAAAGCAGTCAGGAAGATTTAAGTACATTAGATCTTATCAAAAGCAGTCAGGAAGATTTAAGTACATTATATCTTATCAAAAGCAATCAGGAAGATTTAAGTACATTATATATCATCAAAAGCAGAGTCAGAGTCAGAAAGATGCAAGTACATTAGATCTTATCAAAAGATTTTGAGATGAGAATCCTAGAAATACACTTTAGTTGTTGGTTAAAAATGTATTTCCCGAGCCGCTGATATTTGACTAAGTTTGCAGTCGTCTATTCAGTTTTACTAGAGTGCCTAGAGTTCGTGAAAGAAAGCTATTTCAATGAACTATATTCGTTGCTTTACAATCTGACCTTTTCATCACATTTACATGCAATGGTAAATTATAAATGACTACGTGGTCAAATATTCATTTACTAACATGTCCCGGCAGCATGAGTATTTCAATTACAATTATTTCATACATTTTGATCACGCAATTCAGCATATTTGGTCCTGTGATATGAATTAAAAGGAGAATAGGGATGGCTAAAAGTACCTTCAATGACATGAGGAAAATATTAACATCTAAACAAATTACAAACAAGTTAATAATTAGAATTATAAAATTATATATCTACTCTATATTAATGTATGGCTCAGAAACATGGACACTAAATAAACAATTAGAAGACAAAATTTATGCCTTTGAGATGTGGGTATATAGAAGAATAGGGAGAACATCATGGAAAGAGAAGAAAACAAATAAAGAGGTGCTAAAAACACTTAATATGAAGAAAGAACTACTAAGAGAAATAAAGTTCAGGCAAATAAAATATTTTGGTCACATTAAAAGACATGACACCTAATTGAAGACCTTACTTGAGGGTAAAGTCAAAGGGAGGCGAGCAAGAGGTAAGCAGAGATACAAGTGGGAGAGTAACATCACACGATGGACAGGTTACAGTCTAGCAGAGTGCACCACCAAGACAAGAGACAGGAGATGTTGGAGATCCGTTGCAGCCAAACTTCGTTGCGGAGACGGCACTTAATGATGATGATGAAGATATAAATATATTTCTTCTTAATCAAGTATAAAATATTCTCTACATAAATTTCACTATTATTTATGCATAAGTGTGTCTGCCAATGTTTTTTTTTCCCAAGTCTCACATTTCTTCATGTGTCTACTTTCTAATTCTATGAGTATGCTTTGAAAAAAATAATAAAACAGAATATCTACACCATCAGTACTCTAATAGTCAACAAAACAACTATTCATAACATTCATGGTTGAAACCGTGCACATTTTCTTATTCTCAACCCGTGCAACGCCGGGTATTCCTTCTAGCATATATATATGCCTTCATATAGTCCTGAAGTTAGTTTTATATCGTTGTTTACCTATGTGTCCGAGCTGTCACATCTAGTGTGGGGATGGAGATAGAGGGAGTTTCAGCAGCACTTAGTTGGTTGATGGCTGATGCATCAACACACTCGGTGGTGCTCAGAGACACTCAGAGCGTGTTGCACTGATAGGGAAGTTCATGTTGAGAAAATAGTGGTGGAACTTATTGAATAACTCAGTTGTCCATAGCAATAGATGGATATACTGCCCTGGTCATGCTGGATCGGAGGAAACGAGAGAGCCGACTTATTGGCTGGCAATGCGGCGGTGGACGGCACATTGCTGAGAAGTGATGGGATAGACTTAATGAAGGCAGTGATGAATTCATTTCACGATGAGGATGATGTCAGTGGGGCTGGGAACGTGCTCATACAGAGAATGGTAGAAATGGGAGTGTCTAGATGTGAGGGAACGAAAAGTAGATTTTTTGGAAGGTCCCGAAGATCACGCGATCAACACCTGGCCGGGACTCGGAGTCTACATACACTAGAATGGCTGCTGGAACGGAGGGCGGAGCACTTATGGGAATGCTCTTCGTGCTGTGAAGCCAGTTTCTATTGAAGAATCAAGAACCTATGTGTCCTTTTATACACTCATCTGTATATACATCTCTTTATCCATTCATCTGTATGTCCATTTTCCATGTCCAATAAAGTTATTGACAGATATCACGGTATGGACAGAATACGATTTTTCCACGCTCTTCCGCATCGTTAAAGAAAGAAATAGCTGGAGGACTCTGCGTGCTGACGTATCCAAAGTGGTACCCCTACGATCCTGACGGGTTACGGGTTTATCGATAGATATCCATCTGTTCATATCCACATGATCATATATTTGTCTATAATTATTTATTTCTTCCTGACGATCCATATGTGCCTGTATTTCTTTCTATATATCCATATGTTACTGTCTTTCCTCCTGTATATCCACATGTTTCTGTCTTTCCTCCTTTCTATCCATATGTCTTTCTTCCTGTCTATCCATATATGTCTGTCTTTCTTCCTGTCTATCCATATCATTCACCGTTTACAAAAAATACGTAAAAGCCATCAACAATTTTCTGTGCAGTATCATGGCCTTAATAATCAATAATTCCATCTAAGACTGGCCGATACGCTTTTAAAATTATGAATTCTGAGTTCTACAAACACGGTTTCATGAGAGGGGAGATCATGGATGGGAAACTAAACAGATAGATACAGCAGAACGGTGTTAAATGGACGACATAATTTTAGAACAAATGGGAAGATATAGTGGGTGATAGCGGGGAGAATATGATGACGCTAGATAGGGAGAAATGATTGATACACGATTGAGAGATATGATCTAGGTGGGAAGATGTGATGGATGTTTGATGAGAGAGATGTGGTAGGGAGACAGGCGGGAAGGTAAAGTGTATGTTATATTTGTTTGGGGAGCCTATAACAAACTAAACGAAACCACTAGGTAAATGATATATATATCGGACAAGATAGAGTAACTGATCGCAGAAAATGTTAAATGGGGGAGATATAAATAGTCAGACGGAGAGATAGTTATGGGTCTTATATGGAGAAATAGGATGGGAGTCAGTGATAGAATTAATGTCAGACTGAAAGATATAATATGGGTGTTCGATGGAGAGATAGGATGGGAGTCAGTGATAGAATTAATGTCATACTGAGAGATATAATATGGGTGTTCGATGGAGAGATAGGATTGGAGTCAGTGATATAATTAATGTCAGACTGAGAGATAGAAAATGGGTGTTCGATGGAGAGATAGGATGGGAGTCAGTGATAGAATTAATGTCAGACTGAGAGATAGAATATGGGTGTTCGATGGAGAGATAGGATAGGAGTCAGAGATAGCATAGACCTCAGAGGAATATTAGGAAGAAGAAAAGTTATGATGGTAAACAATTAAGTAGAGTATTGGTTTGATGGGTAGATATCCTGTGAGAAGGCAGGGCTGAAGGCAGGGAGAAGAGATTGCAAACTTTAAGCCAAAAGCTATAAATTATTGGAGACTGCCCATAAATAGAATTGCAAATACCAGAAAACAACAAATAATAAAAGCATTAGACATGGAGATTGGATTGTGTGAGACGGAAATGGAATGTGTGTCGATAAAGCAATTTTGATGTGCGATGAAGGGGAGATTGGATATGTGTTAAAGGGGAGATGTGTCACACCAGAAGTTTAAATTTATGTCATAGCGAGAGATTGCATGTGTGTCAAATAGAAGAACGGATGTGATCCAGACGATGAGAGTAGATGTTTGTCGTGTAGGGAGATTAGATGTGTCAGGCAAATAAAGTAGTAAATGGAGAAACGTTGCTTAATACCTACTAATATAGAACTGCTAGTATACACAGTCTAAAACACATTTTGAAGATTTTAGGATATAAAAAAGGAGAGAAATACCTATTCAGTAGCGTACAATAGCATTAAGTTAATGTATTCGCATACCTAATAGGCGTATGGTATACCAGGAGGTAAATAGGCGTGTGGTATACCAGGAGTTGAATATGTGTGTGGTATACGAGGAGTTAAGTAGGCGTGTGGTGTACCAGGAGTTAAATAGGCGTGTGGTATACCAGGAGTTAAATAGGCGTGTTGTATACCAGGAGTTAAATAGGCGTGTGGTATACCAGGAGTTAAATAGGAATGTGGTATACCATGAGTTTAAGGCGTGTGGTATACCAGGAGTTAAATAGGCGTGTTGTATACGAGGAGTTAAATAGGCGTGTGGTATACGAGGAGTTAAATAGGCGTGTGGTATACCATGAGTTAAGTAGGCGTGTGGTATACCAGGAGTTAAATAGGCGTGTGGTATACCAGGAGTTAAATAGGAATGTGGTATACCATGAGTTTAATAGGCGTGTGGTATACCAGGAGTTAAATAGGCGTGTGGTATACCAGGAGTTAAATAGGCATGTGGTATACCAGGAGTTAAATAGGCGTGTGGTATATCATGAGTTAAATAGGCGTGTGGTATACCAGGACTTAAATAGGCGTGTGGTATACCAGGAGTTAAATAGGCGTGTGGTATACCAGGAGTTTAATAGGCGTGTGGTATACCAGGGGTTAAATAGGCGTGTGTTATACTATGAGTTAAATAGGTGTGTGGTATACCAGGAGTTAAATAGGCGTGTGGTATACCAGGAGTTAAATATGCGTGTGGTATACCAGGAGTTTAATAGGCGTGTGGTATACCAGGGGTTAAATAGGCGTGTGGTATACTATGAGTTAAATAGGTGTGTGGTATACCAGGAGTTAAATATGCGTGTGGTATACCAGGAGTTAAATAGGCGTGTGGTATACCAGGAGTTAAATAGGCGTGTGGTATACCAGGAGTTAAATAGGCGTGTGGTATACCAGGAGTTAAATAGGCGTGTGGTATACCAGGAGTTATTTAGAGACAGCTCTTGTATATTTGTATTCCTACATTTTCTATCGCTCTTCTTCATCAAATGAAAGAAAGCCATTATTTCACATTTCCACGAGGAGACAAAATGTATCTCCGATTTGTGTTAGAGATAATAGCATTCTCACAATCAATTCATCATTTATGTGAACACCACGACAAGGCGTATACACTGATCCGTACACAGATAATTTATGTGAGCACCACGACATGGCGTCTGTCACATGACCTGCTGAAAACATGATAAATCGCCAAGTCTGGATGAATAAGCTTCAGTGAACACTATTTCTGCACTACTAGATATGGGTTTAATTTTTGGATAAATTTTTGGTACTTATCTAGATTAGGGAACACTGAAGCTCTCTTTCGGATGTATGTTACCGGAACCGAAGTAGAAGCACAGAAATGCAGCAGCGTAATCTCCCATGCATGTCGTAAGATTCAGCTACAGAGAATTAAGCATTGTGTTATAATCCCATATCGCAGAATGTCAAAACGACCCAAGAACATGCTGAAGTTGGAAGTGTCGATCGAAATGAGAAATTACCGCAGCTAATGTATAAAGAACGACGCAATACATTCTACTGTTCGGACTAAATTACAGGAGTTGGATAACGTATGTTGAAGAAAAAGATATACCGTAGTTATTCTTCTATGTTAATGTAATCTGGAGAAGAGACCATCGCATTTTCGCACTCCGTTACTGTCATCCTATCATGTGAATGTGATTTGGAGAAAAGGCCATTACATGATCCCATCCAATTACTGTCATCCTACCATGTGAACGTAATCTGGATAAGAGAGATCACATGATCCCACTGCATCACTATTATCCTACCATATGAACGTGATCTGGAAAAGATATTTCACATGATCCCACTATTACTATCATCCTTCCATGTGAAAGTTATCTAGGGAACAGAAATCACATATTTAGATAGAGATCACTGAATGAATCTGTCTTGATGCATCAAATGTGGTTAACCCACGACCATGATGGGTTATGGAATTATATATATATATATATATATATATATATATATATATATATATATATATATATATATAAAGATCTATTTTTTATGTAATGTAAATATGACTTTGAAAATCGGTTGTTGAAATTTACTGGAAAAAATAAAGCTATGTTCGTTTAAGTGTGTACTAAAAAGTAACAATTTCATGAATTCTTGTCAAATAGTTGTAGAATTTCAAGTTTTTAAACAGTGTCAAACATTATGAAACGCATTATAATACGATTGTTGTGAAGCGCTAATGGTACTTGATTTGAAGCATGAAACTTAGATGTGGTAATGGTACTTGATTTGAAACATGAAACTTAGATGTGGTAATGGTACTTGATTTGAAGCATGAAACTTAGATGTAGTAATGGTACTTGATTTGAAGCATGAAACTTAGATGTAGTAATGGTACTTGATCTAAAACATAAAAATGTATTTCACTTGATTTCAGAAATACGAAGATTATCATGTTACCGTCACGTGGGAGCAGGTAATGAGGTTGTATTTGTCACGCCTGAATGAGCTTTTAAAATATAAATGTACAGCCTACTCGCAGTGTAGGGATAGTCTGTTAGAAATAATGAAACATACGGTGAGGGTTAGATCGATATAGAGGGTCATTCTACATTCTACACAGTCAGTGGTTCTCAATCTTTTCATACACCGTCCACATGTGATACCGAGTGTACTAGTACTATAGTGTGAATTTTAAAGTGAAAGGAAATGTGAACGTTAAAACTGTTCATATAACCATTATCAATGCCCCCTTCTTCTTCTTCTTCTTCTCTGTCTCTTTCTCCTCTCTCTCTCTCTCTCTCTATCTCTCATTTTCCCCATAATCGTGGATAGTGACACTATTTACTTTGGTTTGTACAGAAAAATGTGTATTGTAAAGGAAACTCATGATCATTAATACATTTCCTAACGTTGATGGCGTGAATCGTACATGTCATTACCAGATGTGTGTTATGTCCCACCTGACTGCCACTATCTCTCTCTCTCTCTCTTCTATATCAAGATTTCAGTAGTACTCACATCAAGTATCCAGCTCGTGTGTGTGTGTGTGTGTGTGTGGGTGAGTGGGTGTGGGTGGATTAGTGCGCGTGCGTGCAGGAAAACTAATGTGTATGTTTTGAAATAGTCGAATGCGAGACGGAACTTACTGAATAATATAAGAAAAAGACAATCTTCATTTTTTGGCTTCGTTATGAGACAAGGAGGTTTGGAGAACATAGTCACAACAGACAAGATTGAGGGAGACAGAGGACGACAACGTGAGAAAATATTAGACAGTTCAACAACCTGGCACGGCAGGAAAACAACAATGATTCTGATACATAATACTGAAGACAGAGCTGTGGAAGTCATGATCGCCTACTCCAATTGGAGTGTACCTGATGACGATGTACAGAGTACTGGATACTTGATGTACATACTACTGGATAGTTGATGTACAGAATACTGAATACTTGGTGTACAGAATACTGAATACTTGATGTGTATAATACTGCATACTGGATGTACATTTTATTGGATACTTGATGTGTATATTATTGGATACTTAATGTGAAGAATATTGGATGTTTGATGTACATAATAGTGGATATTTGATGTACCGAAGACCTGATACTTGATGTCCAGAATACTGGTTACATGTTGTCCAGAACATTGGATACTTGATGTATAGAATAGTGGATATTTGATGTACTGAATACTGCTTACTTGATTTTCATAATACTAGATTCTTTATGTCTAGAATAATGGACTCTTGAAATACATAATACTGTGTAATTAATGTACATAATTTGGGATATTACTCTTCATGCTGTCCATTCACCCTGAATGAACTACAGCGTCAGATATTACAGAACTGTATTCGCATATGGGCGGTCCTGGGTTCCCAGTTGAGGCAGAAATGTTTTTCAGATCTCAACGGCTCCCGGGGCGGCCCAGCCTTAAATGGGTACCGGATTAACGCGAGAAGTGAAGACTGCGAGGGTGAGGAGTTGACTACCGCCCCCATTTGCAGAGCCACCGAAATGTGAGATCCCTAACATCTCACACCTCTACGGCATTACTAAATGGTATGGGCTACTTTACTTTTACTTTTACATCATGTATCAATCAATCAATCAATAAACCCATAACCCTTCAGGGTCGTAGGGGTACCACATTGGATGCCTCAGCACACAGAGTCCTCCAGCGAATTCTATCCTCAGCGATGCGGATGAGTGTGGAAATATCTTGCCCTGTCCATTCCTTGATGTTGTCTGTCCATTACTTTATTTGGCTTCCTCTCCTTCTTCCACCCTCGACAGTTCCCTGCAGTATTGTTTTTGATAAGGAATTGTGCCTGCATAGATGTCCGAATCATGCTAGTTTTCGTCGTTTCACTATTGAAAGTAATGGCTCCTGAACATCTACACACATCTCTACTTTATTTCTTAGTACACATTGGTCTTATGTTCCCTATAGGAAATTCGTAGAATTCTTCTGTAGCATTTATACTCGAAAGCCTGTAACCTTCTCTCCATGGCCGCAGTGAGTGTCCAACTCTCACAACCATACAACACAACAGAAAGCACCAGCGATTTATACAGTTTTATTAACACGTATTAAATCATGTATCACGGAGTATGCAAATCAAGTATCCAATATTGTGAAATAAATGTGTGTTTATTTATGACAATCAGGAAACACAGTATATACAAACACATCTATAGCAGATTTTAAAAAATCAATTATCAAACATAATATAAATGATTAAATATAAATATATGACAACATTGTCTAAAAGGTAAGCATGCATTCAACCTATTAACATATCCCTCCAGAAAAGAACAAACAAAGAAAGAACTCACAGTACTTTCGCACAGAAAACATTTACATATTAGATTTGGATCTCAACTTTTCAGTTGAAATGAACCTGTGTGCAACCTAGGATAAACCCATTGATCATTTTTTAATGCATTATACGCGTTTTTTACAGAAAGAGTAGAAATAATAAATTATTGTACACAAACAAAAAATCCTTCTTTTCGCTTTATACCCCTTTATGATTTGTAGCGTCAGGGGTAGAAGAACTCTCTATAGAGGGCCTATTTTTTACTTCATATACGTTTGTTTTTGTGAACTCTTCTATTTCTGTAATCCACCTTCTGCATGGTCTGTCCCTGGCTTTGTGTCTGTATAGGAATATTGTATAGCATTGTGTTTGTATAGTAATGCTTTCTAAGGGGCACTATCCGGTTATAGTCTGAAAGCATGTGAAAACCACGTATATTGCAGCGTTCAATGAAATATAAATTTATAGCTTTCTGATGTAATACAGGATTGGAATTGTGTTTGTTAGTCTTCTGATCTTTTCATTTCTGATTCTGTCTCTTATTGTTACTCTATTCTACGTAGACATGTCATTTCTATTTGTAACAAATTTTCTTTTGAATTTTGTTGTTAGTGTTCACGATTGACATTGGTAGCATAATGATGGTATAATGCTCGTTTTATATAGTGCAGTTGTAGTGTTCGTATTCACATATTTGTTTTTGAAAATAGGAGATATCTTCCTTGAGATCTGGTATGCTATGTTGCATCTATATTGAATTTCTTTAGTGTTTCTCCCATTTGATAAAATGATGCTTCCAAGATACATGTATTATTTCATCTGTTTAAGTTGTTGTCATCAATGAAAACATCATGTAGTGTCTCTTTCTTAAACTTTCCTTCCGTTTGGGCCAACAGTGATAGCAAACCGTTATCCGCGCAGTAACCGGACGTATTATGCTGAATGCTACCTAACCTAAATAACGTGATATGAAGAAATGCTTCGTAAAATAATAGTTTTAAAATTCCTGATTAAGTCCAAAATAAAGCTATAAATTTATGTTTCCTTGAACGCTGCTATATAATACAGTAAATTATATAATATAGGGTTAAGTGTGGCGTGCCTTGTTTTAGTAGGCTTTAATCCATAAATCAAAGTCTAAATTCCATTTTATATGACAAATCTCAAACAAGATTGAACGATGGAGGAATAACAGACATGACGTGGAGAAAGATGGCAGGAGTGCAGCAAAACAAGGAAGAAAACTGCCGACAATTATCGGTGACTATACGAGAGTATTGATTTAGCTGAAGCCTGATTAAATGTTAGATGTCGTACGATGGCGTCTGGGCTGGTCAAAGAGAGGTATTTTTGTAATTAGTAGAAGCAGTGGTCGGTTAATAGCTCCTTGTTATATCCTGCAACATCAGGAGCATGTGTAAGACTGCATCAAGATTACATTTTTTTATATTTCTTTTAAATATAACATTTATATAACTCAGATTCAATTAACGTAACGTACTGACGCACGTCACACAGCTCACGTATAACGTCACATCGACTTACGTCACACCGACTCCGTAAAACCGACTGACGTAAACCGACTCACTTAATACCAACTGACCTAACAGAGTATCATGGCACACTGAAACATCTCACATCTACTCATAATTCACCGATTCTCCGTCGCACACACTGGTTTCTATGCAATTCATGTCATAGTCACTCACGTCACTACGATTCATATCATAGCTGCTTGTGACATACGGATTCTTGTGACACACTTATCTTCGGATGGCGCATAGCACAGACATAGCACATGAACATTTTTAATTGGGGACGTATACAAAATTGACTCTGCCCATTTTCACGTCCATCACACTGACTCCTTCCATACCATCACACGGACTCTTTCAATACTGAATTCTATCACACAGATTCCTTCCATACTCAATTATATCACACTGACTCTTTCCATACCTAATAATACTTTCCATATTATATAATACTGATCCTTCAATACTTAGTTCTATAATACTGATCCTTCCATACTTAGTTATATAATACTGATCCGCCAATACTTAGATCTATAATAATGATCCTTCAATACTTAGTTCTACAATACTGATCCTTCCATACTTAATTGTATCATACTCATAATTTCTTAATTACTTCTATGACATTGATTACTTCCATAATTACTTCTATGACATAGATTACTTCCATACTTACTTCTATGACATTGATTACTTCAATACTTACTTCTATGACATATATTAATTCCATATTTACGTTTATGACATTAACTACTTTCATACTTACTTCTATGACATTGATTACTTTCATACTTACTACTATAACATTGATTACTTCCATAATTACTTCTATGACATTGATTACTTCCATGCTTACTTCTATGACATTGATAACTTCCATACTTACTTCTATGACATTGATTACTTCCATAATTACTTCTATGACATTGATTACTTCCATACTTACTTATATGACATTTATTACTTCCATACTTACTTCTATGACATAGATTACTTCCATACTTACTTCTATGACATTGATTACTTCAATACTTACTTCTATGACATATATTACTTCCATATTTACGTTTATGACATTAACTACTTTCATACTTACTTCTATGACATTGATTTCTTCCATAATTACTTCTATGACATTGATTGCTTCCATACTTACTTCTATGACATCGATTACTTCAATACTTACTTCTATGACATATATTACTTCCATATTTACGTTTATGACATTAACTACTTTCATACTTACTTCTATGACATTGATTACTTTCATACTTACTTCTATGACATTGATTACTTCCATACTTACTTCTATGACATTGATTACTTCCATACTTACTTCTATGACATTGACTACTTCCATACTTACTTCTACCGCACAGCCTCATTTCACACTTCCAACACACTTACTTATTCCATATATATTTATACCACACTGACTTCTTCCATACTTCTACCATGGTAACGTCTTCCATAATTAATAACACTGACTCTTTTAAATGTTAATTTCTACCATACTGACGTCTTCCACGCTTACATTTATCACACTATGCAATCCTTACTTACTTCTATGACATTGTCTCCTTCCATAATTACTTTTATCACACGGAACACTTCCATATTTACTTCTATCATCAGACTGAATATTTCCATAATGCTATCTATCTATCTATCTATCTATCTATCTATCTATCTATCTATCTATCTATCTATCTATCTATCTATCTATCTATCTATCTATCTATCTATCTATCTATCTATCTATCTATCTATCTAATCTATCTATCTATCTATCTATCTATCTATCTATCTATCTATCTATCTATCTATCTATCTATCTATCTATCTATCTATCTATCTATCTATCTATCTAATCTATCTATCTATCTATCTATCTATCTATCTATCTATCTATCTATCTATCTATCTATCTATCTATCTATCTATCTATCTATCTATCTATCTATCTATCTATCTATCTATCTATCTATCTATCTATCTATCTATCTATCTAATCTATCTATCTATCTATCTATCTATCTATCTATCTATCTATCTATCTATCTATCTATCTATCTATCTATCTATCTATCTATCTATCTATCTATCTATCTATCTATCTATCTATGTATCTATCTATCTATGTATCAATGTATCTATCTATCTATCTATCTATCTATCTATCTATCTATCTATCTATCTATCTATATATCTATCTATCTATCTATCTATCTATCTATCTATCTATCTATCTATCTATCTATCTATCTATCTATCTATCTATCTATCTATCTATCTATCTATCTATCTATCTATCTATCTATCTATCTATCTATATATCTATCTATCTAAATATATATACGCGATGGCCTTCCTGTGTGCTGTTTGCAAGCTTGTTCCTGTGGCATCGTTGATTTCTGTGATCCATCTTTTACATGGTCTGCCTCAGGCTTTATAGCTGACACATATATGTGTCATGGCCGTCTGTGGCATGATGTCTGTCGGTAGTCTGGAATCGTGTGAAAACCACTTGATCTGTTGTCTTTTGATGTGTTCCAATGCTGGTATTGTTTCGGTTATCTGTCTGATGTTATAGTTTCTAAATCTATTTCTTAATGACACTCCGAGTATTCTTCGTAGACATGCCATTATTGTTGTCGCTATTGTTTCTTTTGTCTTGTGCTGTAAATGTCCAGGTTTGGTACTAGTAGCACAGAATGGAATAATAATAATCTTGTATAATGCAACTTTAGTGTCTATGTTTACATTTTTGTTCTTAAAAATACGTGTCATCTCTCCTAAGATCTGGTATGTTTTGTTGCATCTATTTTATATCTCTTTACTGTTTTCCCTTCACTCGATACAATGCTTCATAAGTAAATGAACACCTTTACCTGTTTAGGGTGTTTATTATCAATGGAGATTGTCATATTTCTTTCTTTGCTATTACCATTATTTCGGTCTGTTCGATATTAATCTTCATGTTGAATCTTTAGCATGTTGTGTGGAATCTGTGCATATGTTCTTGTAATAGGCCTATGGTTTTTGTCATTGTATAACAAAAACACACAGAAACTGATTAGGCATTTATATGATAATCATAATGGCTGACAATGCCGATTAAAGGCAACGATTATTAGTCTCAGACTTCTATTGCTGAATCTCTCTAGTTCACAGATCCCCAACAATCTTCGAGTCTCGACCCCATTTTGTAGACACAAAGTGACCCATTACATTTAAATTAATGGGTTTTTTTTAAAAACCTGTTAACACTTCGTGTTCGCTTTAGTGGATGGCAATCATTGGCGCATTCGAGTCAATCATACAGTCACGGGAACGCATTGGGAATCCGTCTTCTAACGTGACGCAATTTGATTTTCCAGTTATTTTCATTAGTCACTGTGTATAATATGGGTATACTTTGTGCAAACTCAAATCAAATTTCATCACTTTAGAAGGATGATTTCCAATGAGTTTAAAGGTATGTACTGTCGGGAAACTCCCACACGCAGTACACTCCGAGAGCTGCACATTCTAATAGTTTTGTCAATGTATATCGAGTTGCTATACTCGAATATGTTATTATGGAAAAGCCTTAATTGGGACAAATAGCTATATTTCAATTTAATATATATCATCATCATCATCAGATGCCATGCCGGGTGGCGTAGGCGGTCATGGCTCTCCACAGCTCTCTGTCCACAGTATTATGTATCAAAGTCGTTGTTGTTTCTTTGCCGTGCCAGGTTGTCAAACTGTCTAATATTTTCTCACGTTGTCGCCCTCTGTCTCTGGTGCCTTCAATCTTGCCTGTTGTGATTATGTTCTCTAAACCTGCCTGTCTCATGAAGTGGCCAAAAAAAGAAGATTGCCTTTTTCTTATATTCTTGATTAAGGTCCGTTTCGCATTTAAACTCTTTTAACACCTCTACATTAGTTTTTCTGGCAGTCCATGGTATTCTCAGCATTCTTCTGTAGAACCACATCTCTGTTGCCTCCAATCTCCCACTTTCCAGTTTGTTTATTATCCAAGACTCGCACCCATATGTTAGTATAGGGGTTATATAGCACTGCAGAACTCTCATTCTCACCTTTAATGACAAGGTCATATTACACAGTATATTTTTCATTTTTCTGAATGTTGTTTTTGCCTGTCCTATTCTGCATCTTATTTCTGTTGAACTTCTTCCATCTGCTGTTATAATTGTACCTAGATATTTGAATTGGTGGACCTGTTTTAATACTATATCATTCACTATGATCTTGCAAAGTGTGTTATTTTCTTTCTTTTAAATAACCATTACTTCTGTTTTCTTGATATTTAGGAAGAGGCCTTTCTCTTTGATTTCTGTGACTACTACTTTAATTAAGTTTTGAAGGTCTTCCTCACTTTTTGCAATCAGAACAGTGTCATCCGCATATCTCAAATTATTTATGTTATGTTCTCCCACTGCTATTCCTGATATATACTGTTCAAAATAAGAAACGAAACTTTTTGGGGAGTTATGTTTATAAAATATGTTCGCTGACTGGGCATCACTCAACCTTTTGACTGTGTCCTCAAGGACACGAACATCTCATGGTAACCTGAACTGTACTCATCTCATGATTCGTGAGGTCATGAAAAAGGTCAAGGTCAAAACAGCGTGTTCGGCAATAACTCGTGACAAGTTGATAAGTCTTGAATTTTTGCTTTTATCCTCATGCTTCCTACTCGGATTTACTCGTATACGGTATTATTTGAAGCAACATTGTACTGTATCTATGTTATTAATGGTTACAAGTAAATCTACCGATCCTTGTATACGAATACAAGTGTTCTATGTTTGTTTTCCTGAGGATACTTCAATACTTGTGCGGGTTGTTCGCTGTTGTTGTAATAGTACTTGTCTTGATTGTTCCGTTCTCAGTGACTTTATCACACTAGTTGAAAAACTTGACAAAATCACATCCTCTATTGGGATGTGGTTGGTCAAGCACGGAAAACCTGTTTACTTGAATCGCAAGGCAATTCGATGCCGCTAGAACGGATCTGGTTCAATTTTCGTCTCGAATTTACATGTAATATATACTATCAAATTTACATGTAATATATACTATCAAATTAAAAATCAAAAGAAAATAAGTAACAATAAGCACAATAACAAGATTCTGTTTCCACATTACAGTCCAACTGTTACGTTCACATAACATAACACACATAGCAAATAACAAACACACAAAATAATCAACAATTGTTATCAGTTGGAGAATTTTTCTCACTACGAACACTACAAGTAATCAAAATCTTCATTATTTGGAGATTCTGTAGTCAGAGAAAATCTACAATTGATCACAGTTTTAATAATTTCATTATTTTATGTGTTTTTGTTTGTTATGCGTATCTTATTAAAGGTCTCAATTGGATCGTAACGTGGAAAAAGTTCTTGTTATGGTGTTTATTGTTATTATCTTTAGGCCTATACATTTTTCTATTTGCTAGGTTTAGTATACATTACAATAACATTTTTACTTAATATGGTATTTATAGCTCAACTTCGTTGGACAGGTCACATTTCCGAAACGTCTTCCAAAGAGACTGATCAACTGTAAAACTTGTGCAGGTAAGCGTTCACGCAGAGACCAGAAGAAACGCTTCTAGGACTACTTGAAAACATCTCTCAAGCACCACATGACTGACCACTTGGGAAACCACAGTGCTTGACTGTCCAGTCGATCAGTCAGATCAGAGCGAGGATTAACAGTTTTGAACAGGGCAGAACATTACATGCGATTCAAAAGAGACAAAAAAAAACAAATGAGAAATCATACTTTTATCCTTATCTCAAGATCTATTAGATTCCTGCTACCACTGAAAACAAGCCTTTCATGCCGAATTGGACTAAATCAGGAATCACAAACAATCAAACCAAACTTGACCCTTCTTAATGCCATGCTCATCTTCACTTGAGAGAGAGGAATGTCATCATCATCTAAAGAAACTACCCAAAAACAAATGTATGTTTACTTGCTGCAGAATCGAACTAAATATCGGGTTTGTGGTCCCTTTTCTTTTGCTCATTAGCATAACAATTTGTTTTCTAAATATTAATATCCAATCCATGTTTCAATGCTAACTGTATTATTATATATTATTGGCTTGGATATAAATATAACGATGTCTTTCTCTATTCACATCAAAATATGTTTAAACCGCAGGGGAGAAATGTATTCTTTTCAATATATAGTTCATATATGCAAACAAAATTACAAGGTCTCTGAGGAGACAAATATAATTTTCTGCACGTAAATTGAAAGGGAGGTAACAATATTTCTAGGATGGAAATTTGCAGAATTTCTTTTGATTTCGAGAGTTTTGAAAAGCAAATATATACAGACATGACGCAAGCAATGACATTTCTTAAGTATTGGACTCGCAAAAATTTAAAAAAAGGAAACATGTTTCGAGACATGGGATATGTGTAATGTGTTATAAGTGAAGTATTATCTTTCAGACATTAGCGTTTGTATATTCGGTACTGTCCTAGTAGAGACCAATAAATATTAAATAGAACGGACTTTAACGAAATGAAGTTTACTCGTAACTAGGGTACAAAGAGACATAAAAGCCTTATATACGAGGGATACAATTAGAAATAATGCAACACGTTTTATTGGAATAAAAAATCTTGCATAAGAACGAGAGGAGCATGGCATGTGGTGTCTGTGGTTGTTGTACTTGATGACCACATAAATTCCGCATGATAACTTTTAAGATGCTATAGAGATGTGACACGGTGTGTATTTTTTCTCCAGTCCACGCTACCCCACACACGTGCACTGTGCAAAGCGCTATTATTTTCATTGTGCTTCCGTAACGCGCAGGCTTGTACGTGCTCTACCTAAGGGGCCCACTAAGACCACTCAAATCAAGGAAAAATCGAAAATATCTGCCAACAGGAAACTTCTACGACTTATACTGGAAGCCACATTACACAATATAACCGAACCAATATGTGAAGACTGTGAAGAGGAGAATACAATTGGCCATTTCCTACTCAATCTGTCATAGATTTCATCATCATCATTACCTAAAAGATTACTATCTAAAAAATAAAATCCCTTATTACCCAGAAAAGTTTCTTGGCCATAATGTACCATGAGATAGACTAAAACTAATTAAACAATGTATAACTAGAACTAAAACCCAAATTTAAAAGTTTAAGTAATCTAAAAATTGCAATATAAGTGATTGTTTGTCGTCATGATTGTGATCTATGTTCATCGTACAGTAGTGTTATTGTGTTTGTGTCTCTTCTCTAAACCAGTTCCCAAGTTCCTGAGGGCTAACATTATCCCCTTTCAGTCCTTTCAAGACTCCAACTCTTTTCTCAGGTCTCTCTCTCCACAGCTTTTCCAGCTACTCAAACAGAAGAACGCTCATCACAGGATACAACTAGCACTATGGACTGTCTTTGGCAATAATTGCACTCGCTGTTTTCAATATCTGCAAACTATAGGGTCACAAAGAGATAAAAATCCAACACGGCCTGATATAACCAACATCATAGATTTCTATCTTAGGTTGAAAGGATCGTGCCTCGGCCAGAGGCATTAATCGCCTATTTAACAAACAAACAAACAGGTAGTAGAACGGAATAATTTGTACTGAGCGCATATTATTTCTGCGCGCTACACACTGAGAGAGTCCCTCATCCCAGTGTGTAGAACGCAGACGAAATGTAGTATACACATATTATCAACCGATAATATTTTTCTGCTTTGTAGAAACACAACCGATTCCTGCGTATTTTAGGGGAAACTCAAACCGTCATGTTTGAGTTAGCAGCAGACATGCTTGTTATTGTATGTAGCAACAAATACCAGCGAATTGTCATACACAATGACTATCTAAAAATATTGGGATTAAAAATCATGAACAGTGTATTGGCGTCTACTAGGAAAGAAGCGAATAATCTTATTTAATAATTGTATCAACACACGAAGAAAATGAATTATCAATAAGAAAGAGGTCATCGTTATGTTATAGAAATGTCGTCTTCTAACGAAATTTCTGACGAAGTTGTCCATCAGTCGGTAAGATAAATGGGGAACGAGACAGCACACAGAGAAAATACTCTTGACAGTATAACCTCATAGTACGAATAATGGTATAGTGGTAATAAATACTTAGAATAGACGCATGCGTAGATCCAAGATTACCTCTGCAAGTCTTATAACTTTGTCGTAAATAAAGTCGTACACACGGCTGTTGAAGGAGCGATGGATCGGGCAGACATTTTGAATGCCCTACGTGAAAACGCACGAACAAATGACTGTACAAGTGACGATGACTCTTGTTCCACGATTAGAATAAAGGAACTTGGTTTGAAATGTGGTGTCGCTAGAAAGGAGAGTTTTCGTGGGCGAAAAAGAATGATGGTCAATCAACAACGTACTGGGACTGTCAGTCAACGTGTAATGGCGGATACACTCAAGGAAAGATCTGAGCACCTATGGACTTGTCCGGAGTGCAATGACGATGATCCAACGATGATGATACACATGATGATGATACGACTTTGCAATTAAGTCACCACATCAAAAACTTCTCGCTTTACGTCAACGTAGACATTTCGAATTCCGTCGCAGCTGCACTACATCTGTATATGCATAGTGATTCATTGGTTCGTGCTTTCCCGTCTGAAGAATATATTTTAATAGACCAGTTAAACAAAGTAATATTACAATTAAAGGGTATAATTACACGCGACAGTTTCACTGACAGCGAAACACCTCGTACAAAATAGCCGTAGTCAACCCAAGCCTAAATCCTTGATTATCGCCTCCTCGGAGACTACCACCCTGGAACATGTATTGACCTGTAAAGTCCAATAGTACAGTGAGTGATAAACTGTCACGGAGAAGAGTCACGGAGAAGTGTAATATTATATAAATAATGACCAACGGAAACCACAACAATAATAAAAAAAGGTTACGAATGAAAGCCAAATTAATTATGTGCAGAGATTTTCTATTGGAGACGGTATTTCATCGTAATTTATGGACAGCCATAATTACCAGTACTGAACTACTCATGGCACCTGGTGTTCTGATTTAGTAGAGTACGGATTCTGACGTCATTAATGACATCTGCCGTATAAAACTTTCTAAAATAAAATAATCCGCTTCTAATTTTCGCTTCCAAAAAACCGGCGTCAGTAAACGTAGGACAGCAGCCACAGATGATCAGTCACCCTCAGAAGATTTAGAAAAAATTACAAGCCGACATTTCCAGCGACTCGTTTGTTAAACACACTTCTTTACACTGCCTCGCAGGTTCCTCTTCCTACTGGTGAGCCACGTAGCCTCCAACGCCCTTAAACACAGTCTAGATACACAATCCTTTCACAGTGTTTACATCAATCACATTCTAGATACACCATCTTGCACAGTGTTTACATCAATCAGAGTCTAATTACAACATCTTGCACAGTGTTTACATCAGTCATAGTCTAGATACACCATCTTGCACAGTGTTTACATCAATCACATTCTAGATACACCATCTTGCACAGTGTTTACATCAGTCATAAACTAGTTACACCATCTTTCACAGTGTTTACAACAATCACATTCTAGATACACCATCTTGCACAGTGTTTACATCAATCAGAGTCTAGATACACCATCTTGCACAGTGTTTACATCAATCAGAGTCTAGTTACAACATCTTGCACAGTGTTTACATCAGTCATAGTCTAGATACACCATCTTGCACAGTGTTTACATCAGTCATAGTCTAGATACACCATCTTGCACAGTGTTTACACCAATCACAGTTTAGTTACTCCATCTTTCACAGTATTTACACCACTTAAAGTCTAGTTACACCATCTTCCAGAGTGATTACATCAATCACAGTCTAGATACACCATCTTGCACAGTTTTTGTAGATACATCATCTTTCACAGTGTTTGTACGGATCACAGTCTAGATACATCATCTTTCACAGTGTCATCTCACTTCCTCATCTTTCACAGTGTCATCTCACTTCCTCATCTTTCAGAGTGTTGCATTCAACATGAATTCACTAGAAAGCTTTTCACTTGCCCATATTCAGTGTAACCACTATGGATGCATTGCATGCTAGTTTGTCATATCTCTCATTACGCTAACTTCAACATGTCCAGCTAGTTAATTAGTCAATAAATCGATGAGTTTATTAGTTTTAGTTAGTCTATTTATTTGTTGTTTGGTAGTCTGGTTTGTTTGTTAATTTGTTGGTTAATTCATTAGCCGATTGGTTGTAGATTGGTTGGATGGTTTGTTGGTTGGTTAATTGGTTCGCTGACTAATAGTGCCTCGAACATTGGATGCTTAGTTGGTTCGTTGTAGATTCTGTTGCTTGATTCCTGGGTTGGTTATGAAGTTGTAGGTTAGTTGGTCTGTTTGTTGTAAATTGGTTGATTGGTTAAGGACTGATTTTAGATTGGTTTTTTGATTGGTTGCTTGTGTACACCTACATCCGCTCCACTTCACCGCTCTCTCTCTCTCTCTCTCTCTCTCTTTCTTTCTCTCTTTCTCTCTTCTATCACCAGCATGTGGTCATAGGTCGATACCTAACATCTCGCAAAGTCCGATGCAATCACATAAAAATCTTCCCAGTTCTAATTTATAAATGTACACTTGATCTAAAAGCTTCACTCTACACGAGGGATAATATTTACTTTATCCAAATCTGGTCACATTATCGATCCAAGTTCTCTGCTATCCTGCGTTTTAAGCATCCAGATTGTCTCGTAAAGTAATTCATTTTGTCACCAGATTTTTTTTAAGACTACAAACAAAATGGCCGTCCTATGGAATCAAGAAGAATTTGAAATCTCGGAATTTTTTGAGATAGCAAACTCAGAGTTAAAGAAATGATTTTCGTGATTACATAAACCACTAGAAAATTGAACAGAATAGCAGTAGCGCATATTTGTTTAGGCAACTCCATTTAGTTCTAACGTGTTCTACGTTACTCTCTTGTTCTCCTTATTATATTTCGTCTGTAGGAAACACCTGTTAGTTACATGATGTAGCCCTGAAAGAGGTATTCTTCTTCTTCTTCTTCTGCGTTCGTTCTCAAACTCCTGCAGATTAGCAGGATTTAGTCCGGAGAACGGAATGCGTTGTGCCATGGTTTACAGCATTGCTGCGATATCTGCACATTTCGTCCTGACACATCCGACTTCAGCATGGCTTGGGTCACTGACTCTATATGGGATGGGACAGCCAACTCCATCCCATAACCTCCTTAGTCGCCTTTTACGACATGCTTGGAAGGTAAATAGTGTTGCTATTCTTTGCTCCCCTTTCAAACCCCGGCAACACACGGGCGTGAAAGAGGTATGTCTAATGTCGTGTTTTACAGCGTGGATAGGATATACTGGTATTTCACTTCCACAAATAAATAGGCCAATGCTGGGTACATTTAAGTCATTTCAACGCGATACGCTCACCAAATCCATTCACAATACCCCTTAGTCGTTACTTACAACATGCATGACAAGTAACTGTGTTACTATTTATTGCTACTTTTTTTCATTTCAGGCAACACACACACATTCCATATAAATCAGAGTGTTTATATTTTTAAAGGTTGCAAAGTAAGTCCTAACGCATACGAAATTCCACCAGAAAACTACATTCGAAAAGTAGTCAACATAGTAGAAATGTAATAGCTCAATATTTGTTATGTAATTTCTACAAATGTAAAAGCCCAATATTTGATATGTAATTTCTACAAATGTAAGAGCTCAACATTTATGTAATTTCTACAAATGTAATAGCTCAATATTTGTTATGTAATTTCTACAAATGTAATAGCTCAATATTTGTTATGTAATTTCTACAAATGTAAGAGCTCAATATTTGTTATGTAATTTCTACAAATGTAAGAGTGATGCAAAAATAAATTACACGTAGGAGCATCGCCAGTGCTGCAGTGTACGTGTGCGGCGGTAGGAGCATCGCCAGTGCAGCAGTGTACGTGTGCGGCGGTAGGAGCATCGCCAGTGCTGCAGTGTACGTGTGCGGCGGTAGTAGAACCAGACATATTTCTGTGTAAAATTGAAGAAGGTATAGATATTATACAAATAGCTACTGCGATATATGATTACTGTGATATATGATTACTGTGATATATGATTACTGTGATGTATGGCTACTATGCCCTGTATCTTGCACTCAATTTTTTTCAAATAACCGTTCGATAAGACGATAAATGGAGATTCTTTCAATGTCAACTGAGTGTTTCCATTTATATTGACACGAGACTTGAGTACAGACTATTATATTTTTCGAGAAACTATGATATTCCGAGTTCGAGAATAAGTGGGTAAGCTGGAGGTATAAGCCCCGAAACTCTCCCTATCTCTCTCTCTCTCTCTCTCTCTCTCTCTTTTACTCTAGGAAAATTATATTATGGCATTTAACACTAGAAAGCAAGCCAAAAAATCTGGCAAATTCCCTCCTATGGTTAATCCTAAAAGTAAGCAATCACACATCTCAGGAAACGAAAGCATTGCTCGCGAACATGGAGAAATTGCATGTTCTATGTAAACCCCCCCCCCCCCCCATGACAAAGCATACGATTCTGCTAATATGAGTTAGAGCTATGTAATATTACCACTGTAAGATGGTACAACAACATTCGTGAGCCCAGCTCAACAGGTACGATTAATACTGCAATCGCAATCCTCATTGATGGGCAGAATTGTTGTTGTTCGTCCATAGTGGGGCATGGTGACCATTTGTTACATCCACATTTGAAATTCAGTTAGGTTTATTTATATCTTTGACTATGAGTTCGTAGATGGCTAATAGGCCATATTCAGGCCACAAATGTCCCTAGGCACTTCGGGCATTGGATGACCACTGTAGATGGTATTTGGTCTACCCGTAACATTCTAGCTATTCTCCGCTGTTGGGCTGTTGCATTTCTCCAAAGTAGTTTTTTCGCCTTTACTGACTGTAAAGCGTCATTTTTTGTGTAAATTCTTCCCATTTATCTTGGTTTATTTCACAGCCTTTCAGTGATGTCTTTAACAAACGTTTGTAGTCTTTTGATCACCTTGAGATACATGCACTTCTGGAACTCACTACAGAGAAATATTTTTGGCAGACGATAATCTGGCATACGTACCACATGACCTGGCAAACGAATCTGTGACAGCAATAAGAAGGAAATACTAAGTACGCTAGAAAGATTACTAAATACCTAACTATCAATAGTAAAATATAAATAACTAACAATGAAACATAAATCATAAAACATGTTTATATTTGTCAGCATAAGAATAGTGTCAATGCCAGAAATACCAGATCTATGAAGGATAGGAATATCCAGAATAGTGTCTTAATATTCATAACGTTTCTAAGACAAACTGTGTGAAAGTGATTGAGCCTCCTTACATGTCGTTTATACACAGTCCATGTTTTCACCAGTTTCAGCACTGGAAGTATTATAAACATTTAGCTTAGTATTTTCTTAATGTCCTTTATATACAATAAATGTGCGTACACTATGCTGAAAGTTCTGCTTGCCTTGGAGATCCTTGTATACACTCATTATTAAGGATGGAATTTCGTGATAGTGTACTGTCCAGGTAAGTGAATCTATTCACAACTTTCAGTGGTACAATATTTTCTTTATGCGTCCCTCGTGGTAGATTTTGCCAGGTGCTTGTTGTAGCAAGACTTAATGTTTTCTCCGTATTAATAGCAAGACAAAGTTGACACAGCATTTGGAAAATATATCTATAATAATTTAGTAGAATAACCTCACAGATGGCATTTACGGCACAGTTATCAGCAAATAGGAGATCCCTGATGATGTATGATTTAACTGGTTTCTGCTTGCAACCGCCTACGGTTGAATGATTTTTCCATCAATGCCATCACATATAGATACGACGTCTACCCCCAAGTCCATATCTCTGAAAGTATCATCCAACATAGGAGAGAACATGATGTTAAACAGGTTATGTGCTCAAATACATCCCTGTTTAGCTCCATTTAAAACAGGAAAGGTTGCAAATAACTCTGTATTATCCCGAACTCTATCATGCATTCCATCATACAATTGCTGCACCACTGTGATAAATTTCTGTTGGCAACTATTTTTTACCATAATCCTCCATAGACCTTCTTTATTTACTGTATTAAATGTATTTTTAAGTCTATGAATGTTGTGTATAGGTCACATTGTTGCTCTTGACATTTTTCTTGACGTTGGCTTTCAACAAAGTCCATATCAGATGTTCCATTTTCTATTCTTAAACAACATTGTCTTTCGAGCAATAATCCTTCATTAAGATGAAATGTAAAACGGGTCTAAAGAATTATGGCATATATCTTCCATGTGATGGACAGTAGAGAAATGTCTCTATAGATATTATAGGATTGGCGGCTCCCTTTGTGTTTATACAGGTGAATAATTGTTTTCATTGCTGAAATTATGTGGAAAAGTTTCACTGCTCCATAATCGTTGGAAAATCATATGGTTGGTTGGTTGCTGATCCAGCGGTCCATTAAATGGCATTATACTGCTGGGAAGTCTGTGGATTTTAGGCCCACCCCGGGACAGAGCCAGAGAATAACTATCACACCTTCAGGAAGGTAGGTTTCAACCTATGCACTGCTCCTAGTCACTGTAGCCAAGATAGGGTTCACTGTGCTCATTCCCCGCCACCAATTGACTACTGGTTATGTCGAATTTCTCTATTGCTCCAGGCATGCAAGCAAATGTTCTAGTCAAAAGGATTGTCACGTCCCGAGTCACTGTGCCTGTATGATGGGTTTCAGCCATAGGAAAAAACAGTTCTGTCAGTTTCCTCCTCCCCAGTGCTGCACAGTACATCTCTGGCTCCCTCCCAACCACATAGGGTGCATGCATATTTATTCAGGTAAACATGAAACACATTTCAACAACAAAATAAAAGCAAATTGTATAGATGACGTGCCATGAAGCTTCTCTAAGAAGATAACCTCAATATAACGGCATGTCATCCACTAAGGTTTTCTGTTGCATGGGTGGTATGTCTAGTGAGCCATTGGTGAGATCCACAGACGAAACCACATGTGTGGAAAATCATATCAATACAACAGTGGGGAGTAATTAGTGTTTTCACGAAGAGAAAATAATCTTTTGGTCACGTATTTTCATACAGAGTGTTTTCGCTGTCATTTGTTGTTAAATCAGTGAATCGTACATGCCTTATACCAGTTAGATGAGCGGACATCTTGCTATCTATTATACAAGAACGGCCAATATTCGTCCAGAAATGACTGTGATTTCAGATTTCAGATAAGTGACGCACACATGATACAGTCGGAACAAGCGCTACAACTCCTTGCCCCCCCCCCCCAATTCCTCCCGCCCCCCCCCACCCTAATATCTGGGCATTTTGTAATCAGACCTTGGGATGTGGGTTATTTATCATCAATCTGGATTTGTCTTCCCTAGTTCTTTCTTTTTGTAACATTAATGAATCAATGTTTCATTAATGGTTGATACATTTTTCACATTCCAATTGAGCATATGTGCTTTCAAGTCAACTGCATAAAGACACACTAACACACTATTTTTCTTAAGTAAATAAAATCAACTGATTCTAATTACCTATCTATTTCTGAACATTTGGATGTCAGAATTGTTCATGTGGACTGAATAGTGAGGGAGAAAATGGAAAAATACAAATACTATCAAAATGTGCTAAAAATATGAAAGAAATTGTTCCGGCATAGCAGGAAAACCTTGGAAAATCTTACGGAGACAAAGAGTTAAGATCGCTACAGTTGCCATACAATTGCATACTGATACTTTATTTTACTACAGCGGTTTATGCGTCAGACTCATTCCATATTTCGAAATATCAACAATTATCATTATCGATATTAGTTATTAATACTTATTTCAACTTCGTGGGTTATTTCAACTTCGTGGGTTATTTCAACTTCGTGGGTTATTTCAACTTCGTGGGTTATTTCAACTTCGTGGGTTATTTCAACTTCGTGGGTTATTTCAACTTCGTGGGTTATTTCAACTTCGTGGGTTATTTCAACTTCGTGGGTTATTTCAACTTCGTGGGTAACACATTGGCATACATCGCTACGTGGTAACGAGAAACAGACGGATTTACATGTATAAACATAGTTTAATAAAGCAGACGAGCTGAAGTTGGGTTATGAAGGTATGATAGAGGACAGTACGATGTATTGATATTCTAACACCAATTAGGGGAACTGAGTATTAAATGTGGCACTAGTAGATATGTCTATCAACTGTGAAGTATTTGAAGTAGGCTTATATAGAATAATCGAGTACCTGCCCGTGTGTTGTCGAGGCCCGAAAGATCTGTATCACTATCACTGATTATTCCATAATATTTATAAAAAGTGGCTAACGTTATTCCATTCCTTTCATAAGAGGTGGCTAATGTTATTCCATCCCTTTCATAAGAGGTGGCTAATGTTATTCCATCCCTTTCATAAGAGGTGGCTAACATTATTCATGCCTTTCATAAGAGGTGGCTAACGTTATTCATGCCTTTCATAAGAGGTGGCTAACGTTATTCATGCCTTTCATAAGAGGTGGCTAACGTTATTATAGGGTGGAGCTGACTGTCCCATCCCCTATACGATCAAAGTGAACCAGAATCCATGCTGAAAATGGATGTGTCAGTCCGAAAGGCACATATATCGCAGATAATCTGTAAATTATAACATTGCATTCCGTTCTCCGGACTGTTCTCCGGACTACATCCTGTTAATTGACAGCAGTTTGAGAACGAACGCAGAGAAAGAATATCTACATAAATTATAAGTGCATATTTTAAACATCTAGGGATCTACAAGGGCATAGTGATATTGACTTACAGGTAATAACCAACTTATTTACAATGATTCCCGTGTACTATTTGTTACCTTTGACGTTACAGGCATGAGTCCACAGACTAATACCAGTGGATCAGCAACCATCTGTACACATTCGTGTAAAAAAAAAACTGTCAATACTGCATTTTACTAGTTCAGGCGTTGCAGGGAGGGGATTGAATAGCTGTGTGATAAAGGTAGCGTGCTCTTGCTGTCGCCACGTCATGTACAGGGTGAGTTTTTTTTTAATTTACCCACATTCGTGTGATTTCCGTAATTCCAGTTGTTTAAATATTTTCAGCATTCTATCTGAGAGAGAACTGAACAAATTACGGAATGAATATAAATTGCTGCACAATTCCAGAGCCTCTTGGAAACATGACTGGTATTAAGCAAGAAACATTTTTCTGGTTAATGACTCACAAATGGTCACTACCCAGCTGAAGTGTGAACTGCCTTCAACATTTGTGTATGGCTTATTGGTGCTGTTAGATTTATCTGAATGTGTGGATGTTATATTTTCAATAGCAAAAACGGGGGTGGTGGGGTGGCATAAATAATGGTCATTGATAAAACAAGCCATATCAAGAATATGGCTCTACAAGCAAGTAATAAGTCAAATGTTTAGTTTTATGTCTTTGAAGAATTGTTCAACTTTATGATGAACTCGAAATCGTATATATTGATAAAGTTATTCGGAACATGATTTTAGTACTAGAAAAGACTTGTAGATAACCACCACTGTCTCTTCTCTCCACAACCCCCCACCCTCCACCCGTCCCCCGGGTAACGATTATCCAACAAAAGTCACCATAAATATCGTGAAAACGAATGGGTTGCTCACGAAAATGGGCACATAATCTTTTTATGTAAATATTTTCTACCCCTTCCCCTTATTGTAGACGTAACTACGGAAACAATATATATATATATATATATATATATATATATATATTGACCGTGTGTTGCCGGGGCCCGAAAGGGGAGCAAAGAATAGCAAAACTGTTTATCTTCCACGCATGTCGTAAGAGGCGACTAAGGAGGTTATAGGATGGAGTTGGCTGTCCCATCACATATAGGGTCAGTGACCAAAAGCCATGCTGAAGTAGGATGTGTCAGGCCGAAAGGAAACAGATTTCGCAGCAATGCTGTAAACCATGACACAACGCATCCGTTCTCCGGGCTACATCCTGCTAATCTGCTGGAGTTTGAGAACGAAC